>CM073763.1:80213956-80623117 GCA_037127475.1 Arma custos | reverse complement strand
GGCTTTTTCCCTTTCCTTGAAATTGATGTGTTTTTCTCGGCCATTAAGACGTTAATAAATGAAAAATTCCCCTCTTTTCACCCAAATGAGTCGCATTACTTGTTGGGTTTCGAGATGACACACTTTTAATATAGAAAAACATAAATTTTATCGCTTCAACTAAAATGAAATATGTTGTAAAAAATAAAAATATAGTTTTACTGATATCTTATCACGTACATACCAGATTTTCTTCTTAACGAAATATTTAAATTATTTCAAGACAGGTCCTATTGAGGATTTTTCAATTTTTAAAAACATTACCTTTAAATAGCCTAAGAAATTTTATATTTTTTTAATTGTGTACAATTTTATAGCAATAAGAGTAAATTTATCTGTTTTCGTTATAAGCCACACTAAAAAAAATAAAATCGTTTTTACTTTATGTTTTTACTGTAAACTTTGTATTGAAGTGTTATCTATAAAAGTCTATTTCAATCGGTTATCCTATCACTATTAACTTTTATGTAAATTATCTTCTCACTTGAACACCTGAAACCATACCATAAATAAATCCATACCACCTGCAATATAAGTACAAACTCTTTTCGAAGTATTCAGAATCCAAAGCGGGTAACTCCCAAAATCGGATTTTTCAAATTTTCCGCAAGTTTTCTAACACGACACTATGCCGCCTAAATTCTTATTATTTCAGCCCGGTTCTGAACCTGGATTTTTGGAAGCATAAAAAATATTGCTTGTCTAAACTTGTAAAATAATTCGAAAAAGTAGATTTTTTAAATTTGGAATTATCCTCTTTTGATCCTAAATACTTCGTTTGTTCGCTCTTTAGTTGGTAGATCTTGATTTTTATATATTAGGAATGCACTGTATACAATTTAGTTCTTAATAATTATTCTTTAACTTTTAATTCAATTGGTAAATCGTTGTGCGGTAAGTTATTAAGTGCGATTTTAGAGACAGCGTTTTATTTCAGAACATTGCATCAAGGGCCGAAATACTCAAAATAATTAAACTCTTATCGAACATCATTTAATAAATTTGTTAGACTTAAATTGTTTATATAGGGTCGTGTTTTTTTTTTTTTTTTTTAGATTTGCTAGAGAATGAAAATTATAAATTTAAACGATACGAGTTCATCCCGTGACTACACGAAATTCATTGCAGGTGCCAATGACAGTTATCCTCCACTGTTCTTTATGTTTTTGTGTTAATAATTGTTTATTTGTTAGATTATTTATTTAATCTTTAATAAATTTCAACGATTTCCAGGTGAATTTGGGCCAGTACAATGTCTAAATAACGTCGCTTATTTGAAAGAAAAACGCCATTACTCAAAAATTGGTATCTTTATATAACAATTCGTTGAAGCTTTTCTATTCAAGACTGACATGTCTGATTTTACATTTCCTTGATATATCGTCATTTTTTAGTTGTATCTTGTTTGAATCTGATGTTTTATGAGAATAATAACATAAGTAAATATAAAAGAAGTTTCAAGCTTTTTAAAAAATGTTCTTATGAATAATTATGATTAATAAGAAATTTCATTATAAAATAATTTCAATACCATCATTCCGATAGGGGTATTGCCTAACCAATATCCGAATTTTTATTTTTTTAACTCATCTGGTTTAATTTTTACAAGACGTGGAACTTCCACATACCTCCATTAATTTTTTTATTAATTAGAAAATTGTTCTATTGAAGAGGCGATATAGGCGTTTTTATTAATTGTACATATAGGAAGGAAGGCTTAAGAAAGTAAAACTTTTTAAATATATTTTTTTTTTAAATATAGAATAATGAATTTTATTATAAAGTCTGGGCTTAAATGCTGGATAGATAAATTGACTCTCCGGATATTTTCTGAATGGCAGCCGTCTGCCAATAAATATCCTTTCTCCTAGGGCGAAGAGAGTTTTCCCGATGAAAATGGATCCATCGCAGCTTGAAAATTGCTCTTTTTTTATCCATCACTCGAGAAGGATCGGAAAATTTCCCTTTTATCTGGGATTGTTTTTTGTTTTGGATTGACGTGAAGATCGGAAACAACATCCACATCCAATTCTTTAGACGAAATTCATGGCTGACAATTTATAAAGAGAATTTAGACATTTACACATCGTCACTTAAGATATATTCAAACATTCATAGTGTTTATATTCTATTCTTTATTCAACATTTATCTATTCTTTATTAGTAGAATGATTTATTCAACATTTAATTGAAATTGATATTTTAATTTCTCTAGCTGAGGCTGTTATAAGTTGCGGTGCTTATCATAAAATTACTCAAACCTGTTGAGATTTACGGTCTTCCATTAAAATAATAAATAATTAAATCTTTCCTGCTACATCTCATTAATTCAGGTGCTTCTGCCGGTGAGTTTAGTAATTTTTATCTTTTAAAAACCTGGATTTATTTCTCTTTGAATTTCATTTCGTTCAGTTTTTTTCTTTTTTTTCTTAGTATGTATATATATATATATATACTGTGTATATATGTGTATGTATATATATATATATATATATATATATATATATATATATATATATATACATACATACTGCGTATATATGTGTATGTATGACACATATGAATATGTTTACTTTAGTTATTACTTTATATTAAACAATATTTTTGTCTGCATTCCTGAAAGTGCTGCTTTCTTAGACTTGCCTTTTAAGCATTTTTTTTTTTCGACATGTAATTATTTGCTACTATTTATTATGGGTTAACTTCAAAGCATTACTCAGCAAGTCATGTTTAAATTATTGGTCTCTTCCTAAAGCATGGTTAAAATTGATTTAGTTAAGGGAAACTATTGTTTGAAGGCATTTTCTATGTATATATTATGGTTCAATATATATTTATTAAGGTTCGATACATTGTAATTATAATAAAGTTAATATAATTCTAAATTATAATTAGCACAAAATTATTACACTATTATTATTATTATTATATTGTTTTAATTATATTAAATTCAGAAATTTTGAAAATGGTCGGGAGGTGCAGTCAGTTCATTTTACACAAATCATGAATAACTTATGACAACGTTTCGGCCTAATTTCTAGTTCATCATTAGAGTAGACGAAGATTCAAGCAACATCTAGATTTTCATTGCTGGGTAAACTTTAATTACCTTATATAGTTTTTTATTGAATGCTCCCTATTCAACAAAAAAAAAACGTGATACACTTAAAAATAAACACAAATTATAAGTTTCAATTTTTCCGATATCGGAGCATGATCCAACATTATATATTTTCTGGTTTCTCTCAACATACAAAATTATCCTATAAAGTGACTTTGTTTTTGTCTGGTTCAGCAGTAAAAATCTGCCATAATATACTTTTTTATGCCATAATATACTTTTTTTATTACATAAGTTAGTTATCAGTTGAATTAGAAAATAAATAAAAAGTAGTTTGTCTTTATAATATCAAAAGTTTTTAAGCATGAAATTGGCAAATTCCTCGTATTTTTATTGCTTCCACCTCTACTTACTTTATTTATTACACCTATACGATGTGGAGCGTTAAAAATGTGTGGAATTCCTGAAAACGGTACGGAACCCCATTGTGCTATCCCCGTCATTCAGCTAGGCGAAAAAAAATACTGGGGAAGAAGCGGGTGTGCTTGTCTTTTCAATGGAGGGAATGATGGTCCGTGAAGCGTGAAGGGGTCGGACATACCCGAGCTTTATATCTTTCCTCCTCGCTGCCTTTGGTTGTCAATCTTCGCCTAGTGTACTTCCGAATCAAAATGTCGATTCAATAAACTCATCATATTTATTTTATAACATCCGGACATTAGTTTAAGCTTAAAGAAAAAAAAAAACAACTGTTAAACTACATCTCATGAAGGACCTTGGGCCTAGCACTTGGTAGAGACTGTTCTGTTTCTAAGTCGGCAGATGTAGAGGGAGGTGATTTGACCGAAATCACCCCCACTAAAGGTACCCACATCTTAGCTGCTGAGAGCCAGTCAACGTTTGGATAGTTCAGACGTCATCAGGACACACACCCGAAGAAAGTCACATCAAAGAAGACAAAGCGCAACACATCTCGCACCAACAGATTCTTCGAATAGTGATAGCAACCAAGAGCGAATTCATTAAAAGTGAAAATTAAGTAGTAAGAATCGAACGTATAGCATTTAATAATTTGTCTAACTTTTCTTGTATTATTCAAGTTCTCCTCAGTGCAGTCTAAGGTTGCCAATTTGCTGGTCATATTGTTTGATTTGAACCATTGGTCTCTATGTCTGTCTTTTTCGAATAATCCTGAATAGTTGGCTCCTCGTGGACTTAATGCTATCAAGAAATAAGGTCTGCCTCTGTGTGATAAAGCTTCTTAATAGTGGTAGTTCATGTGGAGTAAGTCCGTATCTGTCTTCTTGTTGTGTAACTGCTGAAGTTTAGGTGATTGTGGGTGGTAGCTTCAGAGTTCTACGAAGGAGAAGTGACTATATCATCTGTTTTGATAAAAAAAGAAAAATGTAATAATACTTACGTTTTGTTTTTTTTGTGAAACATTATTTTAGAATATATTGGTAAAGCAATTTTCTTATGCTTAACCGTCACGGTTTTTACTGAAACCATTAAAACGTTTTTACATTTTATCGATTCTCTGAGTACTGGAGGAGTCTGTGGTTGAAGATAATATAAGTATTATTTGTAAGCCATCATATTTCTACTAATGGAACATATGCTTAATTGCGTAAATAAATTAGCGAATTTTATTAGAAACAAATTTAATAAACCTGTTAATTTCGAAATAACCTCGTAAAGATGCTTTGGTTCAGTAGAAGGTAGAAACTTTATTGATGCTAAGCGAACGGTTGTGTAGGAAGGTTATTTGGCCGCAATAAAACTAATCCGGCAGATAATCCTATAATTATAGAGGTTATCCTCATTATAGAGGCCCAGTGAGCCCCAGGATGATCTGCAGATACCATCGTATTATTTACCTGTCATAGCCGGATTTGAATTGTGTTGCCTCGCGCTTAACATTTAGTTTCAACCTGATAGTGGTGCTTCCAAGACTCGGATCTCTTCTTGATTTGCCCTCAGTCTTTCTGAGAAATCTCTTTTCTGCTGTTTGTATTCTGGATTGTTACTTCTTTGTAAGATTCTGAAGAGTACGTGAGGATAGGGAAGAATTTTGACTTGAACACGGCCACTTTCATTTCCATTTCAACTTCTCTTTTGTTTAGAATCTATTTATTCCTGCCCGTAGCTCCGATTCGCTCGAATATTTCCCGTTTTCGTTAAGCTTCGCTCCAAGGTATTTAAAGCTCTCAACTTTTTCCTGCGTTTATCTTCAACGTTAATAATCTACATTATTCTCCTTGGCTTTTTTCTACCTTCATCATTTTTTGTCTACCGTCTCTATAGTAAATAATAAATCGTATAATGAATAAGTTTTAAAATGTGGTAATAATGTTTTGTAAATTAGCATATAATTCAAAAATATTTTAATGCAAAGATTTTTTATTTATGATATTATATTCAAAAAGGTTTTCCGGAGAACGTTATTTAACAATTAGGAAAATCTAACGGTTACCGACTTTTTTTTAGTCATCTTTGACTTTAATGCCATCTGATCTAATTACTGAATATTATGGGACAAAAAATAATCGACAGAGCAGCTGAAAAACAAAAACTCGGTGAAGCTGCTGGGGCCAAGTGCTACTTAGTTTGAGAGGGAGCTCAAGTTAGTTGTCACTGCCTCGGAGAGGTTCTGCTCTTAATCATTCCTAAGTCTGTTTTAATAACTTTCCTCTCTCCGGGCCAGCTCCAAATTTAATAAGTGCGCTGTGCCTCCTTATCTTACTGCCTCACCGTCTCTCTCGAGGGACGTTAGAAAAAATTAAATAATTCCGTAAAATGTTTATATTCTTTCCAGTTTATAGTTCTTCGATGAACTGGAATGAAGAAGAAAAAAACATTATTAAGTCCGCAATATATGAGACGTGGAGATGCAAGAAGGAGTATTCAATATATTCAATATATATTCAAGTTTATTCACGTTTTATTACTACTATTTCTATCTCCCTATTTAAGATGGAACAATGTTTACCTACAATATCCCTTCCAAACATGATAAATCAAGTTTAATTTACCGTTTAGAGTTTTTGAAAATACCCAAAGCACGCATTAGGTTTCCTGGAAAAAAAAAATATGTATATATATATATACGACTTGGATTATATCCCTTTTCTTCATCACTAGACAGACTGTATTCACAGACTGTTTGTTTTTTTAATCAGTTCCACTTTATGCTTCTATGGCTATTCGATGCTACAGTTGAAGCAACATATTTTGCCTGTCCAAGTACAATTAGGATAGCGGTCTGCACTGATTCCAGACCTTCATTTTACGCCCTTTTCGAATGACAGCATAACTAGGGATTTTTATTCCCTTTAAAAAATCCTGAAGCCGTCAGTCGGGATGCGAATTCGTGTTCTTGGGCATTGTAAGTTGTTATGCTTATCAATACACCACATGTGAAGCCTATAGGAAACTTCTATGCATCGGCTCACAATTTACTTCTAATTTTATAATTTTATATTATTTTTTAAAACTGTATATAATATAGCATGTAGAACTTTAGACTGTAAGGCATTTCATACATATATGAGATAATCTATTTTACAACATTATCATGAAAAAAATGTGTTCGCTATTGATTCATTCTGAAGAAAAGATATCCTAGTGATAAAGTATAACCTATTTTTCTTTTTATACAAGTTCTAATAAGAAATTCCATTTTTTTTCCTTTAGATTCTTTCACGAATTTGCTACAATTTCTAGTTTTATATTTTTAGAATTAGATATACATTCCTTTTTATTTTTTTTCAAAAAGGATATTCTCTACATAATGGGTAACTTTTAAGACTGGAGTATTTAGTAGAATTATTTTTATCATCACACACACAAGTTGTTTGCTAATTTTTCCGGCAGTTTTTTGCACTATTAAAACGTACTTCACTACGCACAATACTGTTTACTGTACAGAAATAATAATAATGATAATTTGTGATTATTCGGTTTTCTATTTGACTATTCATTTTATTTTATTTTAGTACTGTTCACTTTACAAAATACTCTATAATAGGCGTTAGCTGGTTGCTATTGATTTTTTTTCTCAATATATACATATATACACAAAGGGGAAAATCGATTACTAATAAAGGTGAATGTAATAAGCATAAAGAGCGAAGCTATAGATAGAATAAGATAGGACAGAGCGGTAAGCCCTGCGGCACACCGAGTACTACAGTGACAATATAAGTTGGTCCCAGAACGGCGACCGAGCTGTATTCTCCCCAACAGGTCTCCCCTCGGGCCTATCTCCAGTTCCCTTCCAATATCTGAATATATTTGCCCTGTCTTCCCATCTACTTCTACTTATCAACCCCCCTCCCCCTTCCCCTCTACGCTAATGAAATTCTGCTTAGGCACTTTATGCCTGACGGTTAAACTTATTGCCTTTTTTATTATTTTTTTTCTCTTCGTTCGTAGCGTTCGTATCTGGTACTTCTGATAACTTGATCTTTCCTTTTTATGCACCAAGGGATGGAATAGAATTTTTCGTTTCAGGATCTTAAATATGAAAGTTTTAATAAGATACAAGTATGTAATTTCATTAAATTATCCTTTATGCTCAATGGTTTCAGTGAGAAAAATCCAATAGTTTTAAAGTACATACTTGTATATTTGTGTTAGTCTAAAAAATATAGATGTAGAGTCTAAAATCAGAGAAAAGCTTAATTATTGTTTCAGTTACTAATATGTCCATTTTATATTTTTGTCCATGTAAAGTTATGATACAGAAATGCAAATCTACTTAGGATCTTTTAAGAATGATAAAGTTACATAAATTGAGAAGCCAATTGATGTGAACATGTTTTATAACATGCTCACATAAATTTAAATTAAAAAAAAATAGACCACTACATACCATGAATGGGTTCAATACAAAATAGGGACTGTACTGTTTTAATCCAAGGGCAGTAGGGGAATGTGATATTGGCGAAATTACTCCCACGAGATGTACCCACTTGATAGAGAATGGAATAACCTCTTGTGGAGTTGATGGCTTGACAACTTTCTATGCCCAAGATCAGAAGTAGCCTTAGAATTTTTAAAGCCAATAGAAAATTCATGATTAAGCCGTTCTTTGGAAGGATCGTAAATTGGCGATCAATAGTCTTTCTGATGCCAGATAATCGTTTTAAATCTGAAAATTATTTCATATCTATTAGGCATTTGTTAGCGTAATAAGAGAAACTTACAAGTTAATATTACTTTGTAATTATTAAGTAAATAATGACTTAGTCTTTTGCTGTTGTATTCAATTACTTCTTGCGTATATAATTATATTATTATTGTATGTTATGTATCGGGACTGGTTGTGGTTTCCAGAAGTCCGAAGTCTTTTATTGGAGTTTATACATATATAAACCAGGCTTGAGGTACACCTGCTCGTGCCCTTCATTACCCTACATCGGCTTGAAGTCTTGAGCAGGACAAAATCCTGCTCCCCTCACCGAAGGTAGCCAGCCTCAACCACAAGCTGCCTCAGCAAGTAATCCGGTCTTGACCTACCTGTGATTTCGTCCTCAGTATTTTCCTAGTTCCATCTCGTTTTCCAAAGAGTTGTAAATTATTCTGTATATGACAGACATATCATTTAAAAGATAATTTTAATATTCTGCCTGCATCATTTTGATATCGTTGAATCGCTTACCCATAGGCCTGGGATTGAATTTAAGGTGATCGTGGCACAATTACTTCCTAATACATCTCTTGACTTGAAACAGGTATAGTCCACTACCATAAGGTGAATACAAGACCTTTCGTGAGTAATAGAGTTTAAAAGTGTTTTTTTTTTTTTTTTGTTCGTTCTATATTTAGTTCGAATTTAATAATCTGTCTGAAATTATCTAGTTATCTAGTTGTTTAAATAAAAGAAAAAAATTATAGCTTCCAGATAAAAAAAAAAATGCGTAATCCTGAAAAAACGTTTTTATTCTGATGCAATCTATAATGTCATCTCTAAAGGATTTCATATTTTTGTTTCTTAATCTGGAGAGTTTGATACTGAAAAAATATTGTTTCTATAAATTAATTTACTATTCTATTATTGTAACTAAACAATCTAGTATTAGTATAAGTAGCATACATTAAAATCATAAAAATATGTTTCAAGTTATCCAGATTAAGAAACCAAAATATGAAATCCTTTGGAAATGAAATGGTTAGGTCTAAGCATACGAATAAAAATGTCATTCAGGATGAAGCATTTTTGGTTTGGAAGCTACTATTTGTTTCTTCTTTTCTTAAACTACTTGAAAATTTCAAAGGTCTCAAACTAAGAAATTTTTATTAAAGATGAACTAATAAAGAACAAAAAAACAGGCTGTGGGGTTGGTACTTGTTAGAGACCATACCTGTTCCTAAGTCAATGTTAT
Organism: Arma custos; assembly: GCA_037127475.1. Lineage (NCBI taxonomy): Eukaryota > Metazoa > Arthropoda > Insecta > Hemiptera > Pentatomidae > Arma > Arma custos. The sequence goes on along the minus strand of CM073763.1, from coordinate 80,613,631 downwards.
AATCACTTTTATTAAGCAATTAAACAATTAGTAACATAGATTTAATCATGAAAATATTCCATCATCCGCTATAACTCCCCCCGTAGTCAGACATCTCGAGCAATCTTTTCGGAAATAATGATCGCTCATTAACTGAAGGGCTCGATAATTTGTAAAGATCCGCGCCCATTTAGCAGAGGGGCCCTCGTCGCTAACTCTTTGGCCCTTAATTAACGAATCGCTACTGTTCTCTCCAGAAAGGACGGGCCAACCTGAGTACTCCTGGATTTGCCTTAGTTCGGCCATTTAGAGGGTTAGGTTTGCAGAGAAGGAAAGGGTTCCTTTAATGGAATAAGGAGTTTATTGAGGTGAAGCTCTAGTTCAAAACTAAGTGAGGCCAGGTCATTATTTTTTAATAATTCAATTTTTTTATCATTTAGCGAAATGGTTAATATATAATATATTTTTTTTATTAATTATTTTAGTACCTGTGTTAATGCCCGTTCCGAAAATCAATAAAATTGGGGCTTCTATAAGCCGGCCAAAATATTGCGGATCCCTAGCATTTACCTTATTTTGTTGTATTTTTTCAGTAATGCCGTTATGTAAAATCAAAATAATTCTTGATTAGTTTGATATAAATTTTATCTAATTGAGAGCGATCTTTATGAAAAAAGTATATGTTAATGAAATTCTGATACTTCCAATCGTAGATTATAAAATTATAGTAGTAAGTAATAAAGGATGCTATTTTACTCTTGTTACGGTAACTAACGTGACTTCTTTTTAGATGTTTTTATTCTTAATTAATGTCATTTAACCTTTTTTAAAGTCTGGAAGTACGAGAGTCACAACTAGTGATGTGGCGTATATATATGCGTATATGCCGTATCCATATCCGTATCCGCGGATATTCGAGGGAGAAGAAAGATCCGTATCCTTGACTTTTTCGGAGGATCTTATACCTTATTAATTTTCAATAAGATGACATTTTATTTAGGGTTATTTTATATTCACTGCAAAACTCTTAGGTACGCATTAGTAACCCTATAAACAGCAACTTTTGTATTGACCAACGTTGAAATGAACAAAAATTCAGTCCTCCATTCAAATGACCGATCAACTGATCTTAGTTTGTATGAAGAAACGAAATTTTTTTTTTCGTTCTCGATGTTGGTCCAGAACAAAAGTAGTTGTTTATGGTGTTACTAACAGATGCCTTAGAGGTTTTCAGTAAATTTATAATAACCCTGAATAAAGATTGTTAGGTAGTAGTGAATATTGACATTTACCATAAGGCAATCCTTTCATGGTTTAAAAAAAAATCTTCTTTCATCGATAGTAAAAAAGTTATGATCCGTATCCGTATCCGCGGATCTTGACACCAAAAATCCGTATTCGGATCCGTATCCAGGGATATACTTTGTTAACGATCCGGTATATCACAGTCACATCCAAGTATACATGTATATTATACAATGTTTATTAATGAAATCATTTCAATTAATTTGTTTTCTTATTTAACTAAATTATCTTTTTTGTTCCAGGTATGTAGCTGCAATTTATAAAGATATTTATATTATCGTGAGTAACCAAGATTTTTTAAATATATTGTTTGTATATTTTGGAAAATATTATAATGTGATCAATTTCTCTTTTATTACGTGGTTGTGAAAATTTTTAAATCCGAGTTGTCAAAGAAAATGTGTTATCAGATATTTGTGGTTGAATTTTGCATATATGTTACACAACTCTTTTACATAGCTGGACATTTAGGAATTTCCTCTACAGCTATGATTGACTTTTTCCAGAAACATATAATTAATATGTGTTTGAGCTTATTTGTAAGGTAAATAGGTGTTGCAAAGAATTTCGAAAACATAATTTCGGTGCATTCAAATGAAGAGTGAAAGAAAAATAAATCGGAAACTGAAGTGGTTTTTGTTGATAATTAGCATTATAGTATTGTTGTATTCAGAGGGATTTTTTTGTTTTCATTAAATTAAAATGTAATTTTTATAGAAACTAAATTTTAACTTTTCTGTGGAAAAACTTTTTCCAGATGTACTTGTTATATTTTAATCTTCCTATTATATTATTGTAATATTATTCAATTATTATAAGATTATAACAAGTAAATATAATTTTGTATACACAATGGCATGTAGGGAAACTACCCAGTGATAGTACTCTAATCAACATTTTTAAATCCACTTTAAATGTATTACCATGTAATTGAAGCGTCATATATCTGTTCCATTCCCCTTTAATAATCTTAATATTCCATACAGTTTTATTGTACTTTAAACTAAAACCGACTGGATTGTAAAGTTACATCACGTTTATGGGACTTGCTTGTTTTATCGTTGCGTCTATTTATTGCCTTTCCTAGTTTATCGTCATAGTTCTGTTTGTGCCTGTAAAACTGAACCGTGCGACCGAAATAGCCGATAGGAAATATATATTGAACCTAAATGGAGACTAAGGGATGTAGGGCCAGTGGAGGGATTCCGAGGGACGGGTCATTGGGCACGTTCTGAACTTTTCCGACTCTCCCTTCGCCGCCATTAAAATAAATATCAATGCCCTTCATTAGTCCTATCTCTCTTTTATGTTGTATTGGAATATTTTAAAGCTGTATTAACTTTGTATTCTACAATGAATTGAATTGTGAATTTTTAATTTAAAAAAAAAAGTATATAAAAGTATATATAAGTATATTATGAAAATTTATCTAAAGTAAATTATATATTTTTAAATTTTAATAACTCTATTTAACTAACTGTTGGGATTAAATTCAAATTCGGCTGTGGCCGTAAATTAGTAAATTATTTACTTTTTTAACAGGTATGTTGTTTATTCATTTTTAACATTAAGTACTTAATGCTGCTATGTAGAGTAATAATGACTTGTTTTTACTCATATCTTATACATTTAATTTAAATTTATTTGCACTTTTCTATTTTTAATACGTGTTATAACCTTACTTTCCGAGGACGTCCCTCTTATTTAAGAAGGTGGACATATGGACAGTGTTTACCTACGGTATGCTATCCAAGCATACTAATGAATCTAGTTTGATTTACCATTTAAAGTTTTTGAAAATACCTGAAGAACGTATGGCTTCCTGAAAAAAATACAAAGTGATATAACGCATATCCCTGATCTGCAGACCCTCCTAAAAATCATCCAGCCTCTTAAAAGTGTGTCCTCTTATTTGGGGGGGAGAGGGGGAGAAAACTTGGCTTTGTTCCAGTTTTTAGGAAACTAAAAACACTTTGAAAAAGTCTACTTTTATCCAATGTATTTATTCTATTTTTTATTAAGTACTAGAGTGGATCAAAACACTACTAAAGGAGAGACCAGCAATGGGGCCATTACATAAGGAAAAAGGTCTTTTAAAATTTCGAGTTGGCTGTTTTAGTCTGTTGGTTCGCTGAACCACTTATAGCGATCAATAGGGCAAACAATCTAAAGCGTTTTAGACAATCTCCCGTTTATTTATTTATAAGAACTTAAAGATAGACGTCTAAGCCACTTGCAGTTTACAGTTGACTTTAAGAGTCAACTTGAGAAAATTTGATTGGATTTTTTTTAATGTTTTCATTTATCAGGAAAAGTTTTTTTAGGTTTCTATTGCATATGCATTAATACAATAAACGAGATAAGGTTAACTTAATGTGTAGATCAATGATGTACTGATTTGTACGGCTCGGATTCCTGCCCTTCCTGAGGCTCTATTAGCTTATACTCTTAAATGTGTGAAAAAATGGAGGTTGAACATGATCTCGGCTAAATCACCTCCCTGCAAATCCGTTGATTTAGAAGTACTATACTATCCTTGAACTAAACACGCACCAAACTTTTGGTTACCATGTTGGGATCCTCTAAATTTCATGTGATATCCTGAACTTTCTCGAGTGAGCTTGTTTGTGTGTCACCATGTTGCCTGACTGCGTGTTTAATTCAAGACCGCAACCGCATCCTTCTTGTTTTAATTTGGAAGTTCACAGATGAAGTTGTAGGAAACGATTGCTTTGATACGGCAATGGTAATAAGTACGAAAAAAAAAGGTTTTTATTAATAACGTATATGGCAATCGGAGATACTGATACTAGTCCGCTTGTGGTTGACAGAGAGGCCTGTAAAAAAGTAAATTTATTCAAGTACCTGGGTTCTTATTTAGATGCTATCGGGTCGTCCGAGCATGACGTCAGAAGAAAGAAATACATGTTTTTATGGTACGTATGGTGATATGAAATATACATTACATGGATATACCAGAGACTTTCTTATATGAACTAACTAGGTGCCTTATCGACCCATTTTAATTAATATGTCGACTCTATGAACGGCGGTAATTACTACGAGTTTCCCATTGAAACTTTCATTTTTAGTTCTCAGAACATATTTTGCCTTCTTCGTAAAATTAACTTTTCATAGCTCGCTACGTTTTCCATGTCAGTGCCTCACTTTCAGTTGTTCAACAAGACACATAACATAAAGATGATGATGATCTTAGTTTTGAATATGCATGTACTGTTTTTTTTACATAAATTAATTAATAACATTTATAGTTCTATTATTTACAATAAACATATGATACATAGGTTAACATGTGGAGTAATTAGTAGCTTACCTCCCTCTTTCTCTCCACCTTAATGTTGTCCTAAACCCTGAGGCCATTCTCCAAGAAAGCTAGAGAAAATTTATTGGCCGTTTCTGCGCCCTTGTACGTTTTCATTGGCTTAATGGGCTAGTGCTTTTCCTACTTGTTGAGAAACTGTTAAACTAACTGCAAAGTTCAGGTTGTAATAATTAAAAAAAAAATTATGTATTGAAATTTACAACCGTAATATTAAATATAATGAATGATACATAATGGCATGGATAAAAGGAAGTAGAAAAACTACCTAGTGGTATTAATTAAATTATAAATTCAACAGCAGGTCAACCATCTTCTTTTCAGGCTCCTCGGAGTATTATCAGGAATCAAAGAGCTAGCTGGCTAGGTTTGAAACTAGTTGGTTTGAGTGGAAATAAAGTTTGCTATGAAAGGACCTATATCGGGTTCGAGCCAGATCAGAAGCAAATGAGACATAAAGGCATTATGGGTGACTTTATTTATAACAAAGTAAGGAACATTGAGGATTTTACGAAGGCTTGGTTATGAGAGGAATTTGATGGTTTAATGGAGCCCCAAAGTTCTACTCCGTAACTCCAAATACGTCTTATAATATGCAAGTGTATGAGTAACCTCAACTTGGGGAAAACTTTGGCGGTTGAGTGTGATATCGGCATAATCACCTATTTGCACAATCGCAGGCTTAGAAACATTACACTCTCTACCATGCACTGAGACCAAGATCTTTCATAGGTTCAACCAGCAGTGACGGACGGCCTCTATGGGATCTTCAAACTCCCTCGGGGCTCACCTTGTCTCAATAAAAATGATAACGTCAATTTGTAGCAAATTCTAGTGGTTGAGGGTGATTAGGCCCAATCACCATCTTACTTCCGCTAGGCTAGAAATAGTACTGCCTCTACCATTTACTGAGTTCAAGGTCTACCATAGGTTAAAACAGCATCCTCTGATGGCCCATATGGGGTCTTAACACTAGTACCCTTAATTGGAGGGAAAACCTTGTGGTTGAGCGTCATCTCGGACAAATCTTCTTCCTGCACAATCGTTGTCCTAGAAACAGTGCACCCTTCGTGGGTTGTTATGGCACTTTTTTTTTTAAATTTTTTGATCTGAGCTGCGATAATTATGAAAACGAGCTATGGTTGTAATTATGAATATATATCCTCCAGCACTTAACCGTTTTTATGAATTCGGTAGTTCTTCCTCGCTCACTGTTAAAGTATCATAGACTGTGTATAGTCATCCGATATTAAATTATTTGAATTCCTCTTTGCTTCCGTTTAATTGGCGAAGGAGACTAAAGAAGAGAGAGGGAGGGCCGAGGATAGAGGAGAGAGAGGAGCCGACAAGGGAAGAGGGGGAGGAGGTATTGATCCACAGGTGGTCCCGCCTTTGTGCACCGCATCCTTCTTCTTTCAGTCTCTTTTATCGTCTCTTCCAGTTTATATCTATCTGTCCTCCCTCTACTGACTTTTACCTCTTACCGATGTCCGCATCTGTGGGTCCAATCATTTGGATTACCTTCAGGCATTTGTTTTATTTCTTTTTTTAATCATCAGAAGTTCTTTTTTTTAGCATCATAAAATTATAAAATCTTACTGTTTATATGAATAAAATGAAACCGATGGATGATTAATTAAACTTCCGCTATTTTTGCTATAATCCTTTTTTGAGGTTTTAGCGCAAGTTTTGATAAATTGTTTACTCCAATAGGTAATACAATTAATTTATCGATACCTTTTGTATCCATGAATCACGATTTACAACCGATTAGGGTGTGATTTTTTGTATTGTTGATAATAGGTCTATGTTTATTCGCGATATTACTTTATCGATTGCCCCTTCCTTTTATAGTGGACGTATTTTTTCTAGACGTACTACGATGTTCTTAACTAGGTACCTATTAATGATCTCAGGGAAAAGAAACTTCGCCACAACTGAAATCCAGGACATTGGCTTGCATTATAGCGATTCCTAATAATAATATATGTAAGTCGTGAATTCAACGACTTAACCAATGAGGTGATAGAATAAAACTCTTGTGGATGCAGTTCAGAACTGTAATTAAAAAGAACATATTTACAAATTTATAACTAACTAAATAACTCCAGGTATCTTTAATAACATACCTGAATCAACACAATAGTCAATATTCAGTAATTACACTCAATACTTAATTTCTACAATAGCAGTCTATAATGTCTATTATAACCTTCGCTCACATCTGTCTCTGCAGGTTATCTCACGTCTGTCATATGACTAAGTTGGGCGTCAGTATTCAAACTTACATATATAATATTATTAATAAAATGTGGTTATCCCTTTCTTTTCCAGAGGTAGTGTTAATTTTGAGGAGTCATAAATTGCAATTATTGGATGAACATATTTTTTAAATACAGAAAGTCGGCCTTAATTTAGGGGCGACCTGTGGTCTAGTGGTTAGCGTAACAAACTACTAAGCACAAGATCGCGAGTTCGTAGCCCGGCAGGTGGCCCTATGCCACATTTTTTTTTTAAGGGAGTAAAAAATCCTAGGTTACGCCGTCCTTCCGAAGGGACGTTAAAGGGGGGACCCGAGCCTGTACGATGTCAGGTACTCGTTAAAAATGCCTATCCTAATTAAACCTGGATAGGCAAAATTTAGAGCTCCCAATGTAGCTACGTCCGATTAGCCATAGCAGTAAAGTGACATTAAATGAATAAACAACAACAAACAACGTCAGTCTTAATTTTGACCAATCTTTCGAGATGAGTTGACCTTTTTTTGCGTATTTGCTTAAACATTATATTTAATCACAAAATGGCTGTTTGCCAAAGTGCCTTTTCGGGACCAAGGGAAACCCGATGAGGATTCAGTCTACCTAAGCACCCTATTCAGATTTTTTTTCCCATAATATAATATAATATGATGATCCACACATCGCAAAAGAAATTTATTTGTTTTCTAGTTCTCGGTTAACAACAACCTCGGTCCCCTTTCAGCAACTCCTGTCTTTACAATCTTCCTCTCTCAGACCTCTCGCTTCATACTCACATGTTCTTCTTTTCTAAGGACAGTATCTTCTTTTTTAGTGGTCGAAGGGTCCATCGCGTCTCACCCATTCTCTTGACGTGCCTATACCACAACAATCTTTCACTGTTATCATTAAAGATGTTCTGCATGGCTTCCACTTATTTCTTCTTGCATCATTTGGGACCTTTTGCAACCTGGTCTTGGCACAAATTTTCCAGAAATACATTTCTAGAGCCATTGATTTATTTGCGTATTGTTGTCCATGATTCTGACTCATATAACGTTGTGTCAACCAGGAAGTAGTGGTGTGGTATATCTTTTAGTTTCGAGAGAGACTTTTTGTTTCAATATTTCATTGTACTGTACTTTTTATATGGCTGCTTAGAATTAATATAGCTAGAACAGAATAACATCTTTTAAAACAAAAGGAAATGCTCTATCTGACGTGAAAGGGTAAAATTCGGTGTAGTATCGGAGGCCGGTTGAAGTGCTAGTGGCAAATCGAATTGGCTCCCTCCCCTCGTGTCAATATTTAGCAGTCCACTCTATCCTAATGGCTTCTTTTTTCCTTCCATCCAATCTCCTCCTCTAGTCTACTTTCACTATGTATTCCGATATCAAATAGCTTCTAGGCCAGTACTCGGCTCGAAGATAGTAAATTATTATTTATACTCTTTTATTATCATATTTTATTGCTATAGAAAGAACAAGCCACGGTCACCTGTGGTCTAGTGGTTAGCGTAACAAACTACTAAGCCCAAGATCGCGGGTTCGTAGCTCGGCAGGTGGCCATAGGATTTTTTAAGGGAGTAAAAAATCCTTAGTTACGCCGTCCTTCGGAAGGGACGTTAAATGGGGGTCCCGAGCCTAAACGATGTCAGGTATTCGTTAAAACCCCTATCGTAATTAAACCTGGAAAGGCAAAATTTAGAGCTCCCACTGTAGCATCGTCCGATTAGCCATAGCAGCATAAAGTGACGTTAAATGAACAAACAAACAAGAACAAGCTATAATGATACCTGCAATGTCTGTTAAAAAGGGGATAAATTCTGAATAAAAAGCCGAAAAGAATTTCGGAAACAGTAAAAAACATACCTTCTTTTAATTCACAAAATTATTCATTATCATGATATATTATTCATTATGAGCAATTTAAGATAATGGTCAATGGGTGAAGTCAATAAATTTCACACAAACAAGAACAACTTATTTTTTGTGCTAACGTGCCGGCCTAATTTTTAGGTCATCATACAATAATATCAGTATAGAATAATGGCCTAACAGTTAAGACACAAAAACGAAACTATTTGCAGAAATTAAAATAAGTTGTATTTATTTGTGTACAATTTATTGACTCCATCTCCCAGCTGTTCTCACCATTCCTCAAAAAGTAAATCCAGTCAATAGTTCCCTCATTAATATTATTCCTTGTAATTCAATAGTTGCATTTGAGTCATTGTGGTGGAAAGATTTATGTATTTTTATTTATTTGCTTATTCTAATTCTCTAACTGCCCTAATGATGCATGAATTGACGAAATATCTGGAGACATTTGTTTCCTGCTGTTTTAGGGAATCAAAGCTCCTTGTTTAAAAATTTTTACTTTTCTGTCTTAACAAATATTTTACTGCTTTCTTCGGTTTTGTGACTATTCATGTTGTGATTATCCCTTACCCCTGTTGTTAAAAATTGGGACGTAATGTTTGTATATTCAAAATTATGCTTATGTTATTATGGTTAATTGTTCTAACTAAAAATTAATTGTTCTACAGTGGGAGTTCTAAATTTTGTCAATCTAGATAAATTAGGGTAGGGATCTTTAACGGGTACCTGACACCGCTCAGGCTATGGATGGCCATTGTACTTACCATCAGAAGAATGGCATAATCCTGTTATGTCATCCTTTACTTCACTACCCTTTAAAAAATGCTTTGGCCACGTGCTGGGCTGCGAATCTGCTATCCTTTATTTACCGCGAGCATTTATCGGAATGTCTGCACACAATAGACTATTAAGTTGTTCTTTTTAGTGCTTTAATTTTTCATGGATTGCACCTACTCCTCAATTTCTTGAGAGGAATTAGCTAATTTCAAATAAATAGTAGAAATAAATAATCATTGGTATAGTTACAATTTCTAATGTTTTAATTTTGAATTCAAATAGTTCCTATGAATTCCGCGAGATAGCTAATCCGAACTAGAGGCAAATGACTTTATAAAGTGACGTAACTCTAGAATTATACCCACCTATCCACTCCTCTCTTATAGATGAAAAAATATATATAAATAAAATATAGAAACTCCCGGCAAATCGCTTATAATGGATGGAATACGAACCCGGAAAGATTAGTAATGCGACATATCGGGCCACGGCAGTCGTTCGCCAAAAAGATTGTCACAGAATTCCAATTCATTGTTCCAATTTATAAGGTTTGCCCGGGCTTTCCCCATTCGAATTGAATGAGCTAAATACAATTGAAACTCGAATCCCATTGCAAACGCCAAACGAAGTTTGCTCTATATAACACAGTTTGACGTATGTTGTATTATTACGACTTTTGACCTTATGTGACCTATCCTTTTGACATTCTGACAGTAATATTCCATATTTCAATGTAGTCATGTAAATATTTTATCCGACAAAAATGTTATTAATAAAGTAATTTCTTAATATAGATTATTATAAATACAACTAGTTGACTAAAGTTTAATGCATTATTCTTTATTGTTTATAATCATTATATTATCTTACATGTGTTTTGATAATAAATAAGACTCGTTTTTGAACCTAAACATCTTGAGAAACGCTTATTTAGATTATACATGGTATGCATTACTTAATTTTTATTCATCACGATACAAACATATTTTTATCGATATGTTGATTCTTAATTAAATTAAATGTAATATAAAGTTTATCAAGTTAGAACTTAGCAATACTTTATTCCAAGGGTGTATAATAATACAAAAAAACCTTTAGTCCAAATTCATATATTGTATCATTTTCTATATACGTTTCGACCCTTGAGTGGTCATTTTCAATACACGCTTCACATCACCATTTAGTCAGTAACATCTCAATCCGCAAACAAACATCCTTTTTTTCCTGTAGACTAACATTTAAAGGAAGCTGGGTGAGGTCCACCCATAGTCAGACACTGCAACACTGTTTGCGGATTGAGATGTTACTGTAAAGCGTGTATTGCAAATGACCACTCAAGGGTCGAAACGTATATAGAAAATGATACAATATATAACTTAGCAATAATAAATAGTTAAAATTTATTAAAAAATAATGGATACGATAACGAAAAAACAATTTTGATTTATGATTCTGACGATTTAAAATGCAGTTCTTACTTGAAGTAAAACATTAGTCACGGTTTATATACACATAAATTTTAAATGTAATTTCCACCGATTTATAATTTTAAATACCTTAAACAAATTCTCTAGTATATATAAATCGTGATCGCAGTTTAATATATTTTTTTATCCCAAGAAATTCAATTTGTGTACATTGAAGAGAGCATAATATTTTCATATCATATTCATATTCAGTAGTCATTTAAAATTTATTTATTTTAAGATCTTGCCAGAACTGAATCCTAGTTCGCCTGATAATTTATTATTGTATGGATAATTTAGTATGTACATAATTCCACTATCCTACTTACACCGTTATATGACCTCAGATTATATTTAATTTTATAGTAAATTATTTCTCTTCCATTTAATGCTTATTTTATTATATAACTCTAATTTAAATAAAATATGCTCCATTTATTTTCCATCTGGTTAAAACGATTTAATTCCCGGGATTTTACACGGCTCATTATGAGCATAGATTGCATATGCCTCGCGACAGGGGCTGTTAAACCCTTTAAGGTCGAGTCCTAATGAAGCCAATATACCCTGGTAGGCCATTCCCCGAGTTATGGTTTGATATTATCAGAACCCTATTGTCCAGGATAAACCCTTCGGACAGTATGTTATAGTTGTAGGGATGTAATTGCTTATAGACATACTAAGCGGGTCTTATCTTTTGTCTGTTTTGAATCAAATGTATTTGATGCGTCTATTACTGAATAACATTCTTCAGAATTATTGTAAAAATAAATATTTCCGAATTTAAAGATTGAAATGAAAATAAATAAAAAAAACAAAATAATATACTTTAAAAATATTCACAATTTGATTTATTTATTTTTTAAATTTAGAAATATTGTTTTGATCCAATCAGACCACTTTCATTCTTCATATGTGGTGAATGTTCAATATGCGATCATTTTCTTTGAATACACACTAAAATGTTTGCCTTATCTTCGATACAAATATATACACAAAAGTGAAAAACACCACTTATCAGAAGAATGAAAGATTCAATGAAAGATTTCAAGGTTCATTTCAGCGTTATTTTATCTGTATAGATACATGGATTATAGATGGCTCTTTATGAATTTTATAACAAGTATAAATCCTAAAGCAAACGTTATATAAATCGAAAAATAAAAATATTTTTTCTTCACACTCCATACTTTGCACTGTCCTGTAGGTTCTTCTTGAAGTAAATTGTCATGCTATAATTTTCTTTTCCTTCTCAACGAGGCAACTCGTGTATGAAATAATGAAAAGAAAGTTTATATAGCTGCTGTGTTTGATAACTCCATGACATTAAAATGGCAAAGCTGCAGAGTTGTTCGTTTAATGAGCAAACAAGACGATCATCAAACCTATCTGGACCGGTGGACTGAAACCGCAAAAAATCGAATATCAGACGTATTCAATCCTTTCAATCCAAAGTCCTGAGAACTATTGTCAACGCTCCTTATTATGTCTTCAACAAAATCCTCCATAATGATCTCAACATTCCTTTCGTCCTCGACCTCATCCCTACTAAATTTTCAAACTTTCACCAAAACCTTGCCTGTCATCCCAACCCCCTGGCTCAGTCATTATCTAGTTCCACACATCCATACAATCCACCCCGCTGTCTAAACCGGCAACGGCCTCGAGACTTGTTATAATATTGTTATTTGGAGTACTGGAACTGGCCAGATTCTCCACTCACGACCTATGTGTGTGAAGCGCCCTTAACCAGCTTCCATTGGAGTTTAATTCCAGTAACGCGGGAAAGGGAAAGAATTCCTGGGGAAGAAGTTTAGTTCGGGGACCCAGGCAAATTGTAAATAGGGTTTGAATGTGCACTTTTTTTTTTATCTAGACTTTATATTATTATCATTTTTGCTTTTATTTCCTTCTATTTATCCTATTACATTCACTTATTTTATTTTGTTTATATCATTTTTGTTTTGTTAGGGAATGGTTGTAGCTACATAGCACCATTACTTATTGGGCACAAGTGGCAGATTGTAATGTTTTTAAATAAAGTGTTTAAAAAAAAAATTGAGCAAAACAGTAAAACAGTAAATTTACTGAAAAATTACAACTGGGTTATAATAATACAGAATGTTAAGGCACGAATAACGGCGGGAAATAGATCTCTGTTCGGCATATAGAAAATATGGTACTGTAAAAGGATCTCAAGAAAAGCAAAGTGTCTCATATATAAAACAATTGTGACGTACGGATGCGAGGCCTGGTCACTGACCATAATTATAAAAGGATCCTTGAAGTGTAGGAAAGAAAAGCCCTGCGTAAAATTGTTGGACCTATCAGAGGAGGACAAGTGGAGGATCAGGTCCAATAATGAACTAAGGGCACGAAGAGCCTGGTATAATAAAAGTCATCCAGGGCAAAATACTAAGATGGTTGGATCGTGTGGAGAGGATGGACTCAACGAGAACTTCAAGAAGGACGGTGTGTGAGATACCGAATGAGGGCACAAGATAAAGAGGGAAGCCCCGTCTCAGGTGGCTCGAAGATGTGGAGGGTGACCTGAAGGCGATCGGGATAAAGCGCTGGAAGCACCTTGTGGCTTACAGAGGCGAACGGCGAAAGAAATTAGCAGAGGCAAAGGTTCTTAAAGGACTGTAGAGCCCATTAATAAATAAATAAAATTATAATAATACATCGAATAAATAGAATGAATGATACATGAGGCGTGGAGATGTAAAAAGGGATAAATCCATATTTTATAATTTTTAGTTTTTTTAATCTTTTTCACAAATTCAGCGTCTTCTATGCGGTGGTACATGTTTCACCATTCAAAACATGTAAAAGCCAATCTAATTTTTCTAAAAATAATTGTCTCGGATAAATAATCATTTTATAATAACCTAAATTATGCATTTGTTTGTGATTCCTGAAAACATTTTAAATTTGGATTTATCCCCTTTTGCATCTCAATGCCTCAAATAATGGCATGAAATAAACACAAGTAGAGAAACTTCCCAGTATTAGTACTCAAATGACATATCCAACATAGTAGGTCACGAGGCCATATTATTTTCAGCTGAAGCTACTCGAATTAATTGACATAAGAAGGAAGAACAGTTGGAAATGATTGAATGATTGTCACTGAATAGAAGACATAATTACTTATGTACATGAATAATTAACGTGATGGATGGAATCTAGTCAAGTCCTGAACTAAGATGATAAAGAATGATGTTCGAGAGAGGGATTTGCAAAAACGTTCTCGATCCTGAACCATAATGCTATATTTTCGTGACTTGCTGGATATTTACATAACTATAATTAAAACTATTATTTACTAATATATACCCACAAAAGATAAAAATACACAAATACAAAGTCCACTTACAGAATCGATGGCCACTTAAATGTTCTAGGAACTGTGTAGTTTTTAAAATCATTTCTGCTCCGTGTTCGAGTGGCTCGATTTCTAAGTTTTTTAATATATATTATTCACGTAAGAAAATATTTTGGGGCGTTTCGGTGCTACAGTTTTTAGAAATGCACTTATTAAAATAAGATCAAAAATAAAATAAAATCGCCAAATATTTGTCGACTTGTTCAATCAGACGCAGGTCGATGACAGAAATATTTTTTCGGTGACGAAAAATCATCTGCTTTGAACTGGAACAGACGTGCTCCGAACCTTCCTCACGAATCATTGACAGCTCAGCATCAGAATTTTAACTCGTTTAAAACGCTTTCTTTACCGAATAATGTACGGAACTCTCGGAAATTTAAAATTTTATATTTATCAGAAATCTTTATATAGTTCAATTGCAAAAGTACTGTCAAATATACAATAAATCTGTTTCACTATGACCCATGAAAGATTCTATACTTTGTTGCTGTGTTGAATTCATCCATGTTTATTCTTTGGTAGTTATAAAATAAAATGAATAAATCATAATACTTCAGAGTATTGCGTTTCATAACCTTTTTCTATATACTTAAATTATTTGTTTAAGCAGTTTTTCTACTAATAAAACTATGTGCCTGGATAAATAAATATATATTATTATAACCCATTAACGGCCTTGGGGTTAAGTACATAGAAAGATAGTGGCCGTATTGTATCTAGTCTTCGGTTATGCAAGTAAGTGTTTGCCGAGATCACCGTTAGATTTTACCCCTAATTAATGACTCCCTCAATATACATGCTGGGTGTGCCACGAGAGATTTTACAGATCCCAAAGAGTTCATCTAAGACTGTTAACAAAAATAATTTATCTGCTAAACCCAGTATCTAACCTTTTTAATGGTCGAATTAGTTAGGGACTAATTTACGCCCCTTTCTCGTATAATATACCTTATGGAATATAATATATGTCGAAAATTATCTACATCGTTTTTATATTTCGTGTTCGATTGGAATAACATTTATAATCCGTAAGCTCCTCATCACATCTTTTATCTTTCCACACTTTGACTATGGTTGTGTGGCATATGGTGGATTCTCGAACAGGCTCGAGGAGAGGTTGAGGCGGATTATGAACTGTTCGCTTCGATTTTCTTCGATGTCCCGAGAAGGTCTCATGTGTCCCGCCGTTACGTTGAGTTAAAGTGGCTTTTTCCTTCTATCCGTAGGCTCTATTTCCTTGGTTCTTACTTATATCAAACTATCAACTCACAACATCCATCTTACATCTATAGTCTCCTACAATTCAAATCCTCTATCCAATCCCTAGGCACAAGATCTCGCCCTTCCGACCTTTATATCCGTTCCCATAGAACCAAAACTTTTGAGCGTTCCTTTCTCGCCCGTTCTATCTCTCTTTGGAACTCACTCCCACCCGATATCCGTCATCCGTCTTCTTTAACCTCTTTTAAATCTAAACTTTTCCAACATCTTCTGAATTCCCAATCAGGTGCTTTATAATCAATAAATAATTGATAGATATTTTCAACTTTATTGATCGATGAACTGCTGTAAATATTCCTCACTCATAATGAAATCTTTTTTTTTATTTTTTATTTCTGTTACCAGATGCTATCATGTATTTACTGTTTTTTTCCATAAGCCTAGTTCTTTTTATTGTAAATTTGTCTGTTTTTTTTATTTTACTTTTGCATCACTTTTTCTGATTATCTACCAAAACATACCTGTTTAGTTATTTACTTTCAGGGTATTTTGTAAATAAGTTTTTACTCAGATGTAGGCCTTTGGCCAGATAAATATTTTCTTAATTATGTTCATCTCTGTTATTCTAAAGGGACCTGGTCCCAGAATAAAATTATTTTTCTATTTCTATTTCTATAAGACTTAGTACTAAACCTATCTAAAAAATTAATAATTCATTTATACCAAAAAAACTGGGATATTATGGAAAGGGGAAAAAAGATGAATGAGGAGTGGTGGTAGAATTGCGTATGAGGGGAATAGATTTGCAGAGGGCTATAGCAGGAATCTATAAGACCTGTCATACACAGCAGATTATTCGGAAGGGTGGACCACTATCGATTCGCTGATTATTCCCGACTTCAAAGAAAATTGTCCATGTACCAGGCAAATTGTATATCAAACGCATTACAATATGTACACATAAATTATTGATAGAAAAACAAATTATATCAATATAATTTTAATATAAAGGTATTTTAATATAAATGACTGCCTTCTTTTTCTTTGATTTACCTCTATTATTCAAAACTATACAGCACAATAAAGTTACAAATTATAGATTTTATTATAGAATGTATGTAGTTTAGTTTCTTTGGAAGAATAACAAAAAAATAAAATAAATGTATAAGTTAAATATATGCAAAACATAAAGATGAAATATATACGACAATCTTAAAAGCTATTTGGATAAAAGAATTTGATAATGTTCCAAAATATGAGGAATAATAAATGTGTATGTATACAACCTTCGTATAGTTCCTCCAATTCAGCTCCTCTATATATATGTTTCTCCCTGTATATATCTTTCAATATATCTGCATTCCTTTATCGCCCGTTCCGCTACTCTGGAAGTCACTTCCTTCTAATATCCGGCATGCCTCTTTCTTATCAACTTGTAAAAACTCTCCTTTTATAATTCCTCCTCTTACGCTAGTGGAATATAATGCTATGGTTAAGGTTACATTTATTTTAGATGACTTTTATTTTATTCTAATTTGTATTAAGTTGTTTACAGTACAACAGTGATATTATTTTTATAGTATACTTTTTTTATTAGCATTTTTCAACTAATTCGCAAAGAATACAATTGATAGGAAATTGTTTATTTCTCACTTTGAGATGTTTATTTTTGAATTATTCTTTTTATATTACCGTATGGCAAAATATAGTTTGTTATATGAATACAATATTCTTCATGAGATGTAAATGTTTGACTAAGGTTTTCATTAATGTAACTTTTTTCCATCTTAGTTCTTCTTTATCAATAACTTATTTATACTGTGCAATAAAGTTATTTTTCAATAAAATAGAGCTAAAAACTCAAAAAGACTAGTATTTATTAAATAACCGTTTAAATAACCGGGTTTTTCCAATTGCATTATAATAAAAGTTATTATTTTTTTTTAATATATTTTTTAATGTTTATCTATAATTCTTTATTTATATTTGCTCATTTTTAAATGTACCTTTTAAATATTTTTTCTTAAGGAAGAAATTAACAAAATAATCATTTCTTTTTCTATTCTTTGTTCTATTTACTCCTTCCCCCTCTCTCCCTGTTTAGCTATCTTTTTCTTTGTGATCTGATGTATCCCTTCCAACGATCACCTGTGGTCTAGTGGTTAGCGTAACAAACTACTAAGCCCAAGATCACGGGTTAGTAGCACTGCAGGTGGCCCTAGGATTTTTTTAAGGGAGTAAAAATCCTTAGTTACGCCGTCCTTCGGAAGGGACGTTAAACGGGGGTCCCGAGCCTGTTCTATGTCAGGTACTTGTTTAAAATCCCTATCCTAATTAAACGTGGATAGGCAAAATTTAGAGCTCACACTGTAGCATCGTCCGATTAGCCATAGCAGTATAAAGTGACGTTAAATGAACAAACAAGCATCCCCTCCATACTTTCTATGATATGGTATGATATAGTATTTTTTATCTATTTATTGGCATTTAGGATTCTACATTATTATTATTTACGTTAGCAAGACGAGTTAAACCAAAAAACTACCAATCTTTTGTAACTATTGTGGAAATGTCAGGGGTTGGCAACAAATAGTTTGTATTTCCCCTGGCCGAAATCTAGTCGCCCTCCTCCTCTTTTTCGGTTAATAGCAGGAGGATACTCAGGAAAATAAGTGATTCTTGATAAAAAATAGAAGATTCACAGGAGGCTGAGTGTTTAGATTGGTTGCCACAATTGACCTATTTGTGTTGGAAATAGCTCGGCATTAGTGATTCAGGAGGCAGCGGTCCGCTTGATTTCTGCATGTGTCACCATTTTCCGGAACCATGACTTGTCTTACTAGCTACGTGTCTCGCCAATTTAGGTAGTTGCTCTTCTTCAATTTAGGTACTTAGGTCAGTTAAGAGGCGAGCAGCAGGTCGTGGGCGGAGTTGTTGGGCGGTTCCGTGTAACAGCTCTGCTCTTGCTTCTGGGAACGTTTTCTTCACTATCAGTTTAAAAGGAGTCATGGCAGTTATATTGATTGCCTTTAATATATTTAACTCTTTGTTGACACGCTATATGTACGTAAGTAAGTAATGGAGTCTTTTAAATAGATTGTTGGCCACTTCAAAACATAGAATTAAATTAATAATTTGCACTCTTCTCAAGAACCGATCACAATACAATAATCTAATCAGTTCGTTTCATAATTTTGACCAGGATCTTCGGGATTAGTGATTTATTATTTTCGAAGAGTGTCTAAGTGCAAAGTTCTTTGATGATGTCTCTTAATCTTTGATACAAGCAGATGGCTACTGGCATGGTCAACCGGAGGTTTTCAACTGGAGCCATAGTTGGTGAAAAAAAAGTAATAGTTCAAAAATACTAAACATTACACTTTTGTAGCTGGTAGAACAAAAAAAAAAAGTTAAAAACCCTTGAAGAATACGCGTTTATAGTTAGCCGAATTATAAAAAGCTTATTTAAACTTATTTAGACTTATTAAAGTTCATTTTAATGTAAAAAAAAACCCTGAAGGTATTTTCATAATGTCTCTACTTTTACCAATAATAAGATATTTACACCAATTAATATCAGCCATTAGTTTTCTTTTCTTCTCTCTATTCTGAACTGATTGAAAAATATTTTCTACGTTTTAGTTCCGTCGTAAACCTACGACTTCCTGTCCTCCTGTATAGTTTAATAACATCCCACTAATGCCTGTTGAACAGGTCCGGTACTTAGGACTACATCTTGACAAACGCTTAACTTGGAATCCTCATACTAGACTGAAACGACAAGAAACAGCTCGCCGTTTCAGGATATTTCAACATTTACTAGACAAACGCTTTAAGCTCCCAATTTATTACAAAAGACTCATATACATGACAATCATTAGACCAATCTGGACTTACTGAATAGAGCTTTGGGGCTCCACTAAGGCATCGAATTCCTCTCCTATTCAATCCTTACAATCCAAAATCCTTCGTAAAATCCTCAATTCTCCTTACTTTGTTACGAACAAAGTAATCCATAATGACCATAATGTACCGTTTATTGCTGATTTGACCCAAATCCGATCTTTTCATGACAAACTTCATTTCCAATCAAACCCACTATTTTCAAACCTCGCAACCTCTTCAATTCCTGATAATCCTCCGAGGCGTCTGAAAAGAAGATGGCCTCGAGACCTTCTAATCTGAACTTTTTATTTGAGTACTACTCTGGACATGATTTATCTTTCATTATATTTACTTGATGTATTCTGTATACATTTGTAAATTTCAATTAATACACGTATGTTCTTTAAAAACGTTTTAGTTATGTTTTCTTTTAAAGCAGGTTTTTTAGTTTTTACAACTATTAATTATTTATTTATACAGTAGTTATAATTCTATTTATTTATTTTTCATCAACATTATTCTGTGAGAAATTAATTAGGTATTTTCTTCATTTAACGTATAATTATTTGTGTAGTTATCAGTTTCGTTCTGGCATTCATTCTGACTGGAGTTACAAGAATGAAACAACAGACTATTATTAATAGTTAACTACAAACTATTATCTGTTCTGCTGGGAAACTTCTCTTAAAGGATATCTCTTTCAATATTACATACAGGATTTTCTATCTTAATTCTCCTCTCTGCTTTTCTAACTAAATATCGAATCGTTTGCTTTAACTTTGAAACACTAAACATGATATTTTTTATTCTTAATTATACCGATAATTCTAATTAATATAATCCTCGAATTATTTGTTCTCTACAGTTCATGCTTATTTAAGCAAGAAGTTTTTACTCCTAATTCGTTAAAATGATTTCGTTAGCAGTGAAGTCTAAGAAAAAATTTTTGATGATGCCTAAAAGGCAGCCAATCCGGAGGACTTTTGTATTGGATGGTCCTGAAGGGTTAAATAAAACCATCATCATTGGCCACCATCAGTCACCATTCTTCCGCTTCTAGTTTGGTCTATTGCTATTCTGCTTTACTATGGCGATTTTGGAGATACGTAGTATATTCTATTTAACGTATTGCTTTGGGGCAGTATTTCGCATAATATAAATTACTTTTGGCCTGATTATTCAGGATAAAAGAGCTTCATATTCTATGTATATCGTTCGAATTTCAAAAAATGCTACTTTTCAGAAGAGTAAAAAATCTGTTTTAAAATTCATTCAAACCCATGCGTATGTTTAAACGTGTATTACATATCTAATGATACATTTTTTTCTGTGCCTTATAGATGACTGTTTATCAATATTATATTTATTATCAATCCCAAAGCAAACGCTATATATTGAAAACGAAAATACTATGAATTATGTATTGACGATATGTTTAATTTATTTATGATTTTTCATTATTCATCTCTCACTCCTTGTGTCACTCCCACTGTCTTTCTCTACTATTGCGGTGCTTATTTGTTAAATTGTATAGGCTTTGAAATAGTTAAAATATAGTAACCCATGATATAGTAACCCAGGGATCATTAACCGATCACCCTACTGCACTTCAATACCCCACTTCTGTTAGAAAAATAAATATTAATGAATTTTAAAAATGTAATTTCATTTTTGAAGTCCCTAACAAAGGAGCTGAAATTTGTTCCATTATAGTGACCTCTTATTCAGAAAAACAGGCGTCAGCTGTTCCCAATGCCTTCCCGATAACCGCAACACCAACAACTGGAAAAGAATTAAAGAAAAACTTTCACCGATCTTGTGACACTTCCACTTCTCCTAGAAGCCTGAAACAATGCTGCTCCATTCCTTACGCCAATAACGCAGTTCTTCAACAAAACCAAAATAACCTAGAAGAAGAAAAAGAAAATAATGCATTAATATGGTTGAATATTTTTTTATTCGATATGGCATTAATTATAATGGGAGCGAGAGAATAGTTTCTCTCCTGGAGGGTTTGAATCCGACCGTGGCAGATGGTTTATTCAATCTGTTAACAAACACGTATGGACCCACTTGGGGCGTGTAGACCCTCCTGAGGCTCATCCTCTGGGTCTCTACCCTTAAATGAGGAAAAAACCTGACGATTGAGCGTGATCTTGGGCGGATCACATCCCAGCCCAACCGTTGTCCTAGAAACTGTACAGTCTCTACTATATTCTGAGCCCAAGAACTTTGATGGGTTGTTGTGGTATGGTTTTTTTTTTATTAATACATTCATATTAATTATCTGCATTAAACAGTGTAATAATTATTGATAAAAATAAATTATTTGTTTGTGTGATTGCATATATATACACACAAATATTTTTTGACGGTTGGGATTATATATTTCAATGCAGAGGACAGTATATAGTGCGCTCTGTTATATACTACTTCGAAGAAGCCATTATGTCCGGTTCATGACTGAACAGAGTTGAGGCTAGAAAGCTGAATACATCTGTGGCGGACACCAAGGAAAACTTTTACTCAAGGCATTGTACTTGAACTGAGTAATGTTAAGAACAATATACTCCATATTCTTAGGTTCGTGTTTAAATCTTTCTTAGGGGAACGGACTAGCTCAGTGAGTGCCTGCTGAATGTCCCACATCCAAGGGAACCATGTCCTCTATAGTCAATTACTGTTGTTGAGAGAAGAAAACACTTTATTGAAGCATTAAAATCTGCCAGTCAATTACTAATAATAATAAATTAACTTATTAGTAATTGACTATAGAGGACATGGTTCTCTCTGAATTTAAATGATTTTTAAATGGAGTAAAACTACTTAAAGTGAGATTAATGACTTATGGTTGAACTGCTAACCATATAATAGAAAAATGAAACAATGTTAAACGGAAGATTGAGAATGGCAGTTGGGCCGAAACGTATCTTGATGAATAATAATAAAAAAATGTGTACTGGATATAGGTTTTTTCTCCAAATTTAAAGAATAAATTATATAATTAAGTCCAGTTAACCTTTTTTTAAACTTAAGGTTTTAATCACTAAGTACACCAAATGTATTTATACGGAATAAAGAATGGTCTGGTTAGACAGAGAATCTCATATTGTCAAATGGAGACAAGTCTATCCCATACTTGTGACTATTAAGCCTTGATCATGTCCTGCAATTTGCGTCGAAACGTTGGCTTCAAATGCACGTTATCATTGTTTTCCGTACCATTTTCAGGAATCATTAGAAAACATATGTATCTAGCCTGTCATGCATCGTTCATTATTTTATTTTTTATTTATTCCCTCAATATCTGTGGAAATATAGGGGTGTATATAGTAGGAGGATATAATTTTCGCAGTACTCAACGGCTTGAGTGTTAACCTTGTTCAAAACACTTACACTGAACGAACGAGTTTTATTTTATTCAAATCTATTAAAACAGCTGTCCCTTTGTTCTTCCAAATGGACATTTATAACCGCTTACCGTTGTATGGATTATTTGAATCATCCGATGTAATATCTTCCGCATTTTAAAAGGGAATCTTGTTACTTTCGCAGAGATACTACTATGTGTCATGTACTATGTTAATCTTAGAATACGTTATACGTAACCATATAACACGGCTTTTAGACTTGCCTGTTCCTCCTAACTTTCTTCGGAGAACAGGTTGGTAATTTATTCGACGAGTGAAATCTTCTGAAGAATATTTTTGAAAGAGCCATTAAGGACTTGAATGCCGCTATTGAACGAGAAAGTGGGTCGAAGGAGACTTAGCGAAAGTCCCAGTCGGTTGGGTCGAACTAAACAATAATCATTTGAGAGTATCAGTTACTTTTCTGGGGGTAGTCTAATGTCCCGTTCCTATAGCAGTTTCGCTAGCGTGAGGCGTCTCACCTGTGAAATGTGATTAAGGGATTTAGTTCCGGAGGAATTTCATTTTTCGTTTGGGAGATTTGCTATCTTACTTTTGCTTTTTTATTTGAGGATTATTACCCATGTGTTTCCTATCTAAATCTGCAGCCCCGGTAAATAAGAGGTTAAGTATAATTTAGTCAAGAATAAGTTTATTGTATTGAGGGAGTGTCATCGTGTCATTCTCTTACTTTTTTGGCTTGCTTTTTGTAATATAAGCAACAATTTTCAAGCCAGTATGTGACTTACCCAGGATGCGATTTCGCTTTACTCAGTATAATCGACTCACCAGACTTAATTCAACTTAGCCACATAACAAAAAAAACAAAAAAAAAATGTAATATAAGTTAATGAAGGTAAACCAATACAGATGCAATATTGTAAGAAAGAAAAAATACAAGAATAACAACGTTCGTAGCATACGAATATAAATACCAAACACTAGCCAAACTATAAACAATTTAGTGATACCGATAGGGAAAAAAATGAAATTGCTTTGAGAATTGTTGACCATTGATGTAATTACGGAGATATTGTTCGGGGGGGGGGGGTATTAAATGAGTATAACTTTTTTTCTTGGGCTCAGCACATGGTAGAGACTGTACTGTTTCTTGGAAATTGATTGTGCAGGGAGGTGATTAGTCTTGGATCGCGTTCAACCATCAGGATTTATCTTCTTCTTATTAAACATAAAACTGCATTAAACTTAATGAGAAGTGTTATATTTTTTGTAAAACAAACTGTTAGACATTCCTTCTAGGTGGTTAGTAGTAGGTAGTAGGATGACACTCCTCTTGTAATTTGTAAAACACTGAATGCAATTCCGTTGCAATATACTAGTATATTGCATTTCTGGAAGTGCGTCTAGATCTCAAAATTGGTATACCATGTTTATACCAGAGGATCTTATATTGCCTTGTCCCGGCAAGCATTCCCCCAACTTATTACTTTTTCAAGAGCTTGTTCAAGCCCGATGCTGCAGGCCTTCCTACTATAAGATTTCTGATACTTCAGATCATCTTTTCTTCAAAAACATGAGATAATTATCATTGTTACATTTCTCTTTATTTGATAGTGAACTTAATTTATCTTTTCATTCATGCGAAGTTTTCTGGAACTCAGGACATCATCATCATCTAAAGATATATCGTCGATACAAATACGAATAAATACAAATGTGAAAAAAAAAAGCTCTTTTATTTTTCGATTTATAGCGATTGCTTTAGGATTGATGAATGTTATAAAAAATCATGAATGTAAATGACGAATAAACTGGTATATTGATGGTGTTCAAATAAAAAAAAAATTCAATGAACTGTGAGTTTGAAAGGCTCGCACCACATTTCCGTGTTTGATCCGGTTCAAATTGTAACGAGATCACATTCTTGGCAAAGTTTTAAATATGTCATGTTCGTGTGTTTTCTGTTGCAATATTTTGTAAAAGTAACGGGTTATTTAAAGCAGGCTATTGATTATGACATATTCAGTAGTTAGTCTTTTTCATTATAGAAAAATAATCTGAAATTATAGATAACCAAATATGATAACAAGTATGTGATTTTTGACTAATTAAACTATATTCTTCGTTAAAACTCATAAAAAAATCATTTGTAAGGCATATATCCATGTATAACGACATAGGTAAAGTACGTTTGACGATAAACACGGATTTTGAATGAACTTACAAAAACAATTTTTTCACTTTCCTGAAAAGATTTGATGTTTCTTTTCTTTTGTTTGGTACTTTCGATACTTTGCATCTGCATCGACATGTATCGTATAGGAACCTCTTCTATCCTGCATAATATTGCCATAAATATTTCATTGAAGGCGAAATACTGTATCATGCCAAGAACTTCCGTTACATTTTGTAAACTCTAGGTAAAAATCAAATTTTCTTGTAAGCCTGGTTTCGGATAGGATGGAACCGAAAAGAGAGTATTTGTTTATAGACCCTGTTGTTTCTTGTTATGAATCGAGGTAGATATATATTGAAAATTCCGATATTTTAAATTGCAAAAGAATAATAATAATATTCCTTTGGCGCAGGCTGATAAGAAAAAACAAATGGTGATTCATTCTCCCAGGAGTATAATTGTGGAATTCAACAATAGGTCACGCAGCCAATGAATTCCGAATTCCTCCAGCGCGACAATGCACCCTCCCCCTTTCTCCTTCTCTCACTCTCTCTCCCTCCCTCCATTTGCTACCTTAGGTAGCGTTTATTGCCTCGCAAGCAGTGGAACAATCGAATGGGGTTCGAGTCCAGCCCGGAGCCTTGATATATCGAGGCGTAGACTGAGGACTTGGTTTCTCCCCGGGAGGTGAGGGGGAGGAAGGTTTATGGCGATCGATAAGGCCGTGGGATCCAAGTTGCATATAAATGAAGAAAGAGGTTTGCACCGGGACTAGATTGGATTGCTGTTACCTGGTACCGTCTCCATCTCGATAATTCACCTCTACTCCAATCTAGGGGCCTAATCCTGTTGCCTTCTGGAGTCTTGCGATAACCATTACTTCTAATTTAATTAACCTTGAAAAACTGACTATAAAATTGTAGCAGATGTAAATTAATGTTAGCAAACAGTCGAATCAAAACTATTGAACAAACATCAATGGTCGGAGCATTATTCGAAAATTTAAAAAAAATCCAAAACAAGTAAAATGCGATAAGCAAACTAAGAATTCAGAGCCTTGCGAATTCCGAGATCATACATGACTATATCAAAAGTTTGTTTGTTTATTCATTTAACAACTACAGTGGAGTCCTAAATTTTGCCATCAGCATCCTCATTTTACATCCCTTCCAAAGGATAGCATAACCTAGAAATTCTTACTCTGTTTTAAAGAATCCTAGAGCCCCTCGAATCCGCGTCCTTGGGCACAGAAGGATACTAACAATTGCGTCACAGGTGACACCCTAGCAAAGGTGTGCTAACTCGTCAGAGTGACGAATTTTCATTTTTAGATTATAAATGTGAGTATATTGCGTAGTCTAATGACTTGATGGAGTCTTGGAAGTGTTGTTGAAGGATTCGGAACTTGGTTGAAGAATAGTAGCTCTTGTACTAGCTTGACTAAAATCAAAACGTGAAACAAGTGAAATGAAATAAACACGCGGAAAATCTATTCTTGGTCGTCCCTATATTGATTATTGTGATATCCTTATAAATACCTTTTCTAAATATAGTTAGGGAGATGTTGAAAATACATTTCATTTTATCGAAAATTGAGTATGCAACACCTCAAAGACTTGCTTCAAGGTAGTATATAGAATTCAATTAACCTTAAATCTTTTTCGTTTTGTATGTATAAAAAAAGTGCTGCTGCTTATCGCAAAAGTTTTGTGGTTTAGAATTTGGTAAAGATTGTACTATCCCTAAGCCAGTGATTATGCAAGGAAGTGATATGACCAGCTAAAGTTCTCCAAGATTGTAGAGGATGGGTGAGCCCTTGGCGGATCTACTGTTTCTTCCATATATTGGCTAAGGCTATTACCATGGGCATTGGTTTATCCCATACAACCAGATACGGAATATTTAATGAAAGCTCTGTTGCTCAGTATGTTCTATCCCTTTGTTGTTCCTTTTATTACTTATTATATTGACTATTTCCTCTACATATTTTTGTTATCCACTGCTTGTAACAGAATAGTTTATCTTGTTCCGACCATCTCGATTTAGGATCTACAAAGTGTTCATATTTATTCAAGCCATTCGGTTAAAACCCATATTCATGTTAATTTAAAATATTTTTTAAGTTCACCTGTGGTCTAGTGGTTAGCGTAACGAACTACTAAGCCCAAGATCGCGGGTTCATAGCCCGGTAGGTGGCCCTAGGATTTTTTAAGGGAGAAAAAAATACTTAGTTACGCCGTCCTTCGGAAGGGACGTTAAACGGGGATCCCGAGCCTGTAGGATGTCAGGTACTCGTTAAAAATCCCTATCCTAATTAAACCTGGATAGGCAAAATTTAGAGCTCCCAATGTACCTAGTATCGTCCGATTAGCCGTAGCAGCAAAAAGTGACGTTAAATGAACAAACAAACAAAATATTTTTTAATTTATGAATGCCCATTTCATTATAAATGCTGCTGTTTTATTCCTATATATTTTTTAAGAAGTTTGTAAGCAAGAATGAAGTTCTTAAGCTTTTTTGTTGAGTTGGGGAAGTTTATTTTATTTAACGTCACTTTAAACTGCTAAGACTAATCGGGCGATGCAATATTGAGGGTCTTGAATTTCGCATATCCAGGTATTATTAGGTATGGTATTATTTATTCCTATGGTACGTTTTACTCCCTACTAAAAAATCCTTAAGCCACATGCTGGGCTGGGAACCCGCAATCTTGAGCATAGTTTTTTGTTATGTTAACCTAGGCACGGTAATGGAAGTTTAAGTACTTTTGGTATTTATTAGATTATAGTGAATTTAAAAGTTTATTTGTTTCATATTATTATTGTAACTTTATAACCTTTAGGTTGCTACACTAAGGTAATTTCTCTAACATGTTGTAGATGCTATCCCTTCCCTCGCAAACACTCAACACCCAGCCCCCTCCTTCCCGCTCTTATCTTCCTCCTACGCCTCGTAAATCTCCGAGGCTATCTCGATATCGACCCTAGCCTCGGCTCTGTTCTAAGGTGCTTCCTATCGGTTTTACATTGGGTTCGGGAATGATGGCAGCGCCTTGTCCGTTCTCTCCGTGCTCTTCCGATTATCTTGTTGTTCTTGCAGCTTTATACTTCACAGCTGAGGATTCTCACTCCATTTACGGGGAGGTACATGAAGAACCGAGACGCGTGCGCGTACTTTCTGGCCAGTGTGGTTGGAAATAAGGTATTTATTCCGCAGGTTGCCTGGTTGGTGGCAGGGGTAGTTATAATGCCATCACATTACCTCTCTTCTACGTCACCATCCTATAGCAAGTTTTAATGTATGAAAAAGGAATGGTTGAAAACATACCTTAATAAAACAATATAACAACTTATTTGAGGTATTATAGGTAATTAAAAATGTGTAATTTCAACTGGTATAATATCCTGTAAAAGGAGAAGGCTATTATAACCTCCATCATATTAAAAGGGACAGGAAATATTTGCTAAATTAAATATACTATGTTATTTTGTTGAAGAAATTAACAATTAAATTAAATTTCTTCAACATAAATTATCATAGGTCAACAATTATTATCAATACTATGTTATTGTTTTTTTTTACTTATTTATTGGGATGAAATTATGGGGGACATAGCAGATCCAGGTAGGATCTTGGTAGAATGGTGTAATGTGACGACACTTTGCAGGATTTACCTCTACCACCAAGCTAGCAATCTACCTAATGAATACCGAAATTAATTTAACCATTTTTAAAGATCATATCCATATTATTGGAAAGGAAATACAAGTGATAAACAAATGAACTTTAAAAATTTGGATGCTTTATTGGAACTTTGTTTCTCGTGTTCGCCTTATTTTCTTCTTCAATATCCAATATTGTTAGGTTATGTTAATATCGTGTTCCGTTGAAAATAATATGTAGTTCTCAGATTTTGGACTTATCATGGTTGAAACACGATCTTTTATGTTGAAATGGTGACAATTGATCGCATTTGAAACCATCTCTAGCTTTTTATCATTTCATTTAGCCATACTTTCCGTGGGTGGGAAAATATCAAATTTCGTTTTTCTGTAACAAATATTAACCATAAAAGGCCAAGGTTATTTTCAATAGTTGATTTTGCCCTAACGTGACGTGATCGTATTGAAAGGAAATTTTCTTCTGGAGGGATTTGTAAAAATAGTACAATGTCCGAATGGTCTTTCAGTTGAGTTATTAGTTCATACTCATATTGCTGTTTGATTGCAGGCCGTTGAAGGATGTATACTTGAAATTTTTTAGATTTCGCAAAGAACGCAGTTTTGATACTTAGCAACACAAATAAATTAAATATTGCATTATTCATGATTGTGCTAGCCTTTTTTTCTTTCTTTTTTTTTTAAATGTTTTGAATAGAATAGGTCAAAAACGTAGATTTGTTACTCTTATACGATATAAGATAGCCAATAAAATTGAAATAATAATAACAATAATAAATATTTATTGAGAATATTTCATGAATGCTTCTTGGCACATTTTTGATTTGCGATATTATTTTGAAAATCTCCCCTTAAAAATAAAAATTGAAATCTGCTTAACAGAGTTTTCAGTCACCTTGTCGGATTCCACGTTAATATGTCTGTCATTGATGTTCAGACTAGTAAGTTCGGGTGTGCAGTGGGTCAGTCACGAGTGGTATACCCAGGTCTTCTTGGCCTTATCCAAGTCCATATAGATTTTAGTAGCATGTTGTATACACTGACAGGGGAAAAATTCCATCCACTTGATTTTTTCATATTTTCATCAAAAAATATTTCTGATTTCTGTTTCCGGCTTTTATTTTATCAATTTTAAGGTTAAAAATGCCTCTTCGTGCTGAGGATATTGCGCGTGGTGTGGCAATATTGATGACGGATTTTCCATTAGGTATGCAGCTAATGCCATCGGAGTTCCCTATGAAACTTTACGAGATGCCATAGAAGGGCCGGTTCTGGACAGCCTAGAGTAACAGAACCATAGGATGACCGTTTTTTGACTTTAAGAGTTTTACGAACCGGCACCTTTGTTCAAGCGATTCATCAGCTCGAAGAAGTTCGAGGTGTGCACATTGCTGAACCTACTGCTCGGAGAACATTAAATGTACCTGGATTAATGGGTTTTCCTCTAGTAAGAGGTACAGAGTTGACCAGAACTCACAGAATTACAAGGCTGGCTTTTGCACGTTGAAAAGGTTGGCTCTGGATAAAATTACAGGCTACATATCTTTCATTTCGTCTTCTCCATACCCTTTCACGCCCGTATGGACATAGAAGAGCAAGTCTTGATTCATCTGTAAAAAGTTCAGCACTCCATTCGTCCTTAGTCCAATGGCTATGTTCTCGAGGAAAAGCCAGTCTCGAGCAGAAATCTTTTTTGATGAAAACACGAAAAAATCAAGTAGATGAATTTTTTATTATGAAGCATTCCTATCAGTAGTGAGAGTTAATGTCGAGTTAATAAATCAGTCTTCTATCCATTGTACGGTCAAAGTAATTGGTCTGATTGTTTAGGCAGTGGTGTTTTGTAAAGTGTTCATGGGTAGTCTGAACGTCCAAGTGTAAATGGTATTTCATTTGATTTTCATATGCTAGTTTGTATATTACCATTAGCCAATTTCATAATGCATTTCAATAAGTTTGTACTTTCGGAGAAGCTAGATTCGGATAAGCATGCTTTGAAAGTATGACGATGTCGTCCACATACGTTTTAAATCATTATAATAAAATATTTTTACCGAAGTAAATAGGACTGTAGTGGTTCTCTCTTTGACGAGTTCATACAACGATTAAGATTCCATAAAATGTTTGGCATGGAAAGAAATGAACCCTTCGTGTTACTGGCTTGTGCTAACGTTTGTATACATTTTCCTCGTCAGTGATATGTGTTGATAAATTAAGTTAATGTATGCATATGTAAAGAACTGTTTCACAATACAAGATATGATGATGGCGTTATGTGATGTTTCGCTCTGTTTACAATCAATACTCCAAAAAGTTTTCTATTGTTTTTCATCGCCTCTCTGCCCTCATCGAACCATGTTACAGGACGTCATCCGTAAGATACTTTTCTATAGAGATTCTTTTCTCTGCCGGACAGCCGTAAAAATTGGCAAAGAGCCCACATGTTATTCCCTCCCGTCATTTCTATAAGATCTCGACAGCCTCCCGGACAGCTCTGAGGATAGCTGGAAGCGGGCCTAAGAAGTTGGGGGCCAACGATCTAATTGAATGCGGCTGGGCCCCCGCCAAGCGAGTTCTTTGTTCTTCTTCCTGCCTTTGGTCTCCTCCTCGCCCTAGATTGGCCCACTTCTTGACATAGTGTCTTGGTAATTAGCGAGAGTCTGAGGCTTTATTCTGATGACGGGCTCTAATCTGAACTTCTTCGAGGCTGAACGAAAATCGATGAGGAGTAGACCGTTTGTACCCCCAGGTGCCAATTTAATAAAATCTTCTATTGATTAAAAGAAGTAAAAGACCCTCTGAAACATGCCAAAGAATGGCCCAAAAATTTCGTTTAACATTGTTAATCCACCAGCAAAAATGCCCTAATATCGATACCAGTTATTCAACGATTTAATAACACAAGTCAACGTTTCACTGAACTCCGACTTACCGTTTGAATGTGTCAATGATCAATTTTTGTGAAAATAAAAATGACAAATAATACATACACCCACGAAGGTATTAGTACACGGTAGAGACTGTACTGTTTCTACGACAACGGTTGCGGAGGGGCGTGACTTGTCCTAGATCATCCTCACCCGCTAAGTTTTTTCTCTCAAGTGAGAATACTGACTTTATAGATGGTTGGTCAACATTAAGAAGGTCTGGAGATCCCCAAGGTTCATAAATGGTTATTGTCGGATTAATAATAATTTACCCGGATTCGAACCCTCTATCTCAGCACCATGCTCTCCACACTCAGTTACCGTACTCTCCAAAAAAATGTTAATCTACAAGCAAAAACGTCATAACTTAGAAATAAATAAATGTACCAATAAATGATACCAAATTTTTGAATAATAAGTTGAGAAATTTTGGATTTTGGAAGCACCTATAGTAAAATTGCATTTTTGTAAAAATTAAACTTTATTGCATTTTACCTGTACCTACCTGAAATTATTCGCTTGCGTATTTAAATTTGTAGATGATGAAATTTTTTTTTTTCGATGTTGCAGGAATTACACCGGATTTGCCATTGTTCACATATCCTTTGCTTGATTAACCGCTGTAATACTGCTTGATTCGAAATTATTTCCTTTATAAATTTTTCTTCTCGCCGAAGATAAGAATGTTTCCAGTCCTTAAATGAAATAAAATAATAATTTAGTTGTGGAGTTGTGACATTAAGAAGCTGAATCAATGAAAGCCAGTTTCTGCGTGCGACAGTCGCATGATAGAAAATCATCTTATTTATAATCTCCCTGGCAGCAATATCACGGAACTTTTTAATTCAATCTCCACGTCAGCTATGCTTTCCCCGTTGTAACAGATGTAAAATGTATAAAAAATATTTACTGTAGTTAATTATTTAAATATAATTATTAAATAGAACAGAAGTCATAAAATAAATGACACAAAAAAATATAGAAAGATTCTGATTTAGCAGATTCCGATTGGTACCTATTTTAGTACCTTTATATCAGAGAGTGGTAAATAACCGGCCGAAATTATATAAATAAAATAATTGTCCTTTCTAAAAAATTGTTATTGTTTTTCTTTTAACCTTAACGATGAATTATTTTATAATTGCTTTCTATTGAAAACTATGAATATTGTTTTTAATTTTATCCATTATTTCAAATCAATAATATCCACCAAGTTTCGACAAAAAATGTTGTTTACTAAACATGAAATTTATTATTAAAATTAGAAAAATCGATTAGAAATATTTTATTTACTACTTTGAAAAATTGAATTTTGACATAATTAACGATATTTTCCAATATTACTCACTCATCATTAGATACGATACTAGTTTTATATCTGAAATTTATTAAATACTATCATTATCAAGAGTCTTTATTACGTTAGTAAACTCTCTAATTGCAGTTTGACATCCTTTATTATATTTGACTTGTAACTGTACAATACTTTAACAAACAAGACATTTATATTACTTTAAACATTGAAGCTGAATATTGAAAATTTATTTCAATGAAATACACTTCAACTGATGCTTTCCTGTCAAATAAAATCAAAATACGAGTATGGTCACGTCTAATAAAACTTTATGACTAATTATTTTTTATGTTGCTTAAAATATTAAATAACCTATATTGCACCTTTGTTATAAGTACTTTATTTTATTTCATTTTTTCAGGTGAGTTGACTCTTAGCTATTCTTATGAGATTTGGTTGTAAGTAAAATATTTATAATTATTACATGCTTTTAATGAGCATTCTGTCCGTTTCATAATCCAGTTGCTGTACATCCCTAATCATTTAGAGTAGGTGTCACAGTTGTGACGTATAGAAAAACATAGCCTATTTGAACCGTTTAGGACAATGTGCAATATTTCACTATTTTTTATTTTTTAACATTTATTCTTTAATTAATTTAAAAAAAAATTGAATAAATACCTATTCTGGTTAATCAAGAAGTATTTTAAAAAAATCATTTAAATAGAGGCTACCATTTTTCAATAAAGAAATGAGTAAGTGTTCACTATTATTCAAATTTTATTTAACAATTTTGGGAGCTTTTGGTCTTTATTTTCTTAAAATTTCCGAATCCGGTTAGCTGCTCGAGTTGGTTTGATTTCACTACATACATAAAACGAAGTAACATTTTCAATCTTCTCTTTTACGATTGTCGGACGATAAGTTAGGAAACTGGTGGTAAATTGAGAGTAGAAAGGGAATAGAGATGCCGTTAAGAAGGTAGGAAGCCGAATCCCTTTAGGACGAGAACAAGAATTGTGGTAGGGCCGGTTGTAATGATATATAGGGCTGCAGTCCCTCCAAACCCTCTCTGCAATAACACAACCCTTTTGATTTTCTCCTTCTTTCTTCACTAAAACAGATTCATTTTTCCAAAGATATGCTCTATTAACAAGAATATTTTTAGAATGAATGATTAGAAGTACAAATTAAAAAACAGTATCTCTTATATACATCTTATCTACTTTCAGTTCTTTAGATTCAGTCTGTTCGTTAAACTTCTTTTTGGCGAAGTTTCGAGGCTATATTGTTCTCATAATCATGGCCTAACAGTGCGAAATGAGCTACGAAATAACACACTAATGTATATGTAAAACGGAATTATGTTTTATTAGCACTACCGCGTAATGACTAGTTGTGCCCCACAGTTTAACCAGTATTAAAATAAAAAATATCCTTTTAAATTTTAAATGTCCTATCGTATGTTTTTAAGCCTCATTTGTTACTGACATCTTCAAAAACAAGGTCATAAACTATAATATTTGTTTATAAACGACTATTCATCTGCCGGTGAAGGCTCCAATCCACATTTAGCTCCGGCCACTTCTCAATAAGCGTCCCCTTGTCTCCGACCTCTCAAAGGTTGCCTCTCTGCCTTTGGGACTCCTGTTCTCGATGAATCGAGCCAAAGTAGCTTCCCTTTCTCGGCGCCCTTCCATAAAATAACCCCTAAGCACATTTTCACTTCCAAGGTAATATAATTTCGCCCCTGTCAAGTCGGCCCCTCATACCCTTTTATTATTTGTAAGAGTTCTGGTGGTCCCCAAACTGTTCTAGAGCTCTATAGATTTTAGGAATAGTTCTGTTGTTTAAGATGCGGGAGCCAACTTAATACTTTTGTAACTGGTAACTATAAAAACTCTGGTACTTTGTAGCTATCGATTGTAGGGTAAAAGTTAATGAGGATAATTTGTAGAACTCTTAGGGGGAGGGACTACCAGAACTCCAGAGAAATGGAATACAAATTATAACTGTACACTATCAGTCAAACTTTTTTGCCAGTAATCAAATATTTTTTTCAAGTCAACTTTATAGGGGCTATAATTTTAGTTTTATTACAATATATTTATTTGAATTCTTCAAGCACATGGTTTAGTTTATTTTTTTAATAACGTACTAAATATTGTAACTATATATATTTCTTTTTAAAACTTGACCACTAAAACCGTCCTTCAGCCCAGTCAACGAATGTAAGCCAGCGGCCAGGCACCAGAAAAGGACCTTAGGTTGCAATAAATTGAAGAGAGCTGAATTTTTTATATGTTGTAAGGGCATGTCGGACTAGTGGAAATTCAAGTTTGCTACCTAAAAAACGGAAGGCGTAACTCAGAATCTGTTACTCCTACAGGCCTTAGTCTAAGCATAAATTAAAGCTAATTAAATTTACTACCTTTACTTTCATCGTAGGATCAATACTTCGGCCAGTGTTCCTCACGAAAGTTGGCCAAAACTTAAATTTGGATTTTTTGGAAAAAATTATCAATTTTCAGAGAGGCGTGACTCAGAATCTATTCCAGCTACAGAGCTGCGGTTGAGCTCAAATTTTAGCGAATTGAATCTAATTTAAAAACGGTTACTAATGTTGTTTTATCAAAAACGCACTGATTAGGAGATATAGGCCAAAAACTGAAATAACTTCGAAAATTTCGAGGTTTTTCGACCACCAATGTTTTCCCATCCTTTTTTTCGGTAGCAAATTGGATTTCCACTATGCAGACATGCCCTTACAATATATCTAAAATTCAGCTCTCCTCAATTTATTGCAACCTTTAAGTACCTAGCCGTTGGCCTAATGATTCTGTAAGGTAAGGCATTAAGGAAGACCAACTATGGTACGTTGTCGGGTGTCATCCTGTTCTTCCGCAATAAATGCTGGTAGCACTGCATTTACTGTAGACAGTAGTACAAGCCTTCCGGGAACTGAACTTGCAGAATTTTATGTACAATAGTTCAAAACTTTATCCCTTACCAAAAGTCCCGTGTATAGCGAAGAAGTTTTCATTTTTTTTTTAAAATCATCCTTATTTCTCTTATCGAAGTTAAAAAAGGATTAATCTATTACGGGTACCCATGGAAGGATTAGCTAGTAATGAGCTTAAATTAACATTATAATAATAATATAGTATTATAAACCTGTTCCTCTACAACCCGTGAACGGGTCTGGGGTACAGTACATAGACTGAACCTGTCTAAACTGAACGGTAGAGATTGTACTGTTTCTTGGACAACAATTGTGCAAGGAACTGATTTGTCCTATATCACGCTCAACCGCCAGATTTTCCCCCATTATTTTGGGTACCCAATTTATAGAGGCTGGGTAAGCCCCAGGAGGGCCCTAGATCCCATATGATCCATCTCCGACTGCTCACTTTATTATTATTGGTAATAAATGATCCCCGCCACCAGCGGGATTTGAACCAGGATTATCGGCATTTCTTGTTCTGATCATTGAATTAAAATGTTTACTTATCAACCTGTAACGTTCTCTCTAAGGTATGGCTATAGTAAAACTGCAATAACTATTTGAAATTTTTGTTTCCCCTAAAAAATTGTATTTGTCTCAGTTAAATCTCTTAATTTTGTGAAATGAATGAAAGTTCAAATAATCTTAGTATTAAATACTCTTTCAGGTTTCCACGGCCATTATTTATACATAAAACTTCACTGGTTTCTGGTTTAGACCATGTTAAAATTTTTTTATTTATTTTTTTTGTAATCTTAGTATTGTTGAAATTGAAACGATGATTTTTATTATTTCAATTATATTATTGATATTAAACTACTTTCAAATGTTTATAATTATTGTTCAGAGTGTCAGAATCTGCGATATAACATAGTTATTCCATTGTTTTGACTTTTCACTTCTCTCGGCAGTCCTCATGACGGTATCTGTTCCGCGGGTTGTCGTTTCGTGTTAAGTTACACCAGGTTTTAACTGTTTATTTTAATATTTTCCAAAAGATGCAAGTTATCGTGAGCATTAGTACGGAAAAGAGAATAGAATTGTGGGTAATGAGTTAATATCTGTTATCATTTCATTTAGAAATAAAATTTTCAACGAACATTTCGAAGTATAGATGTTTGTATGTTTGTTAAAACGTTACCGAGGTATAGACATTTCCCATAATTACATTCTCTTTTCCATTCCGAAGCTCATGATTACTTGTATTTTTGTATTTTCAGACGCGGCCTATTGGTGAAAACCGCATGAAAATCCGTGCAGTGCTTATTGAGATTACCGCGAACTGACGCGGCCGAGGACTTTGTTTTAAAATATGTATAAATAGTTAGATACATATGAGATATTAGGAGGCGTCTTCGATGGAACCTCCCAGACGGCTATACTTTTTCAACATTTCTGCAAAATATCGTAATATTCCAACATATTTACACAAAACCTTGACAAATTGTATACCTAAATTTTCCTGTTGAATCACTCTAAATATTGGTGAAAACCGCATGAAAATCCGTGCAGTAGTTATTAAGACTACCGCGAACAAACGCGGCCGAGGTTTTATTATATGCATAGAAAGAAACTGTTATATATTTATATGTAATACGACTTTATTACAACAATCGTCATATGTCGTAGGCTAACAATGATTTTTTCCACTTTTCCCGGTCCTGACAGTCCTCCTTCGCAAGCCCTCTGGCTACCATTCATTCCTGCAATCCATCGTACCATTTCTTTGCCGGACGTCCTCTTCTCATCCTCTCCTTAGGAACATAATTTATTATTCTCTTGGGCCATCGATTTTCTGACATTCTCATTACATGGCCGTACCAGCTCAGCTTTTTGGTACCGATAGTGTACAAGATATTGTGGGGTTCCTGTACTTTTTCTCTGATCACGTGATTAGGGATGTGCTGGCGTTTCGATATGCCACCACTACGTCTCCAGAAGTCACTCTCCGTCGCTAGGTCTTTTCGAAGTTGGTAGTGATGGCCCATGTTTCTGAGCCATATAATGCCACACTTTGGACAAAGGAGTGGAAGCAGGTTTATATTTTTTATGATGATGAGGTGCTGGCCTAACATCAAGCCCCAACCTGGAGGACCAGGGATCTTGATTTTAGGGTACCCTACCCCTAGACGGGTGGCCTTCACTGATGTTCGGAGCCACACCTTCCCTCGAAATGCCATTTCCTGCACTTCGTGATGGTTATACCGCCATGGCTCGGTACCGCCTCCGTTAGCGTTAACCAGGGAGCACCACGTGGAGGTTGAGGACGGATTTTGCTCCCCAAAAATGTGGAACGTTGCATGTCATCCTTGCGCAGGGGCCATGCTAATCTTCTCTGTATCGTTCCAATTATAGTATATTTACCGCCGAAGCAAGTAAAATAATGTAGTAGTGTTCCAATAATGTAGCTATTTGGCCAGATATATTTATATTAATTTCTGTACAATAATGTTATTTCTAATGGACCTGGTCCCAGAATAAAAATATTTCACTAGTCTATTTCACTCCCGTAACAAATAAATGTTTTAATTTATTATAACCGTGTTTTTTTTTTCATAATGCAAAAAGGAACAACTTAACAAATCAACATTTTTTGTAACTTTCTATATATATATATATATATTTTTTGGAAAGTTATAGCAATATAACATGTAAATAAAATTCAAGCCAAAATTTACTATACCGTAACAAACAGAACTGAAGTGTTTTCAACCAAAAGTTGTGTATCCATATTCCCTTGCCAAGCCTTATAACAACAGTGTCCATGAATAATTTTTTTTCTTAATTTAGTTAAACTTTTGATTGAAATTACCATCCTAGTATATTTTTAAATTCATTGAAACGCAAACCCTTAAATATCTCGATTTGAAGATAAATGGAGGTATTCCACTTTCAAAATAAACGGCTCATATATATATATATATATATATATATATATATATATATATATATATATATATATATATATACATATATATATATACATATATATGTGTGTGTGTGTGTGTTTTTTTTTTTTTTTTTTTTTTTT
Source organism: Arma custos (assembly GCA_037127475.1). Lineage (NCBI taxonomy): Eukaryota > Metazoa > Arthropoda > Insecta > Hemiptera > Pentatomidae > Arma > Arma custos. Next base: position 80,574,667 of record CM073763.1, on the reverse strand, counting down.
TTTTTACGGGGGTAGGTGGAAATCTTCAAAAGACACGGATAGGCCCGTACCTATCCGTAGTGTGGGATTTTTACCCACTAAAACCACCTCCCTACACCTGTTTCCCACCCTCCACGGGACCACCGTTAGGCATTACTTCATGGAGGGGGAGTGGCTGTGTGCCGCCTCATTGTGCTAGGCTACCTCTGCTCTAGGCACGCCTCTCCTTCTCTTCCTTCCTCAGCTTCTTGATGACCTCTACGGCCAGGCGCTGGCCAGCTGTCCAGTACTCCTGTGAAAGCAGCATCAGGCTAACAATATTGTCGGCTGTCGCTGCTGAGCCACAGACTCCTTTAAAATCATTCCGTTCTTCTTGAAAACGGGGACAGCTGAAGAATACATGTTCCACCGTCTCCTCTATTGTTCGGCAGCTTGGACATTCTGCTGTATTGTCCAGCTTAAACCGCAATTGGTATGCTCTGAAGCAGCCATGTCCTGTAAGCATCTGGGTTAGGTAGTAGTCTACTTCCCCGTGGCTCCTATCCATCCAGGGGTCGATGCGAGGAACCAGCCTATGGGTCCACCTCCCGTTCGTGGCCATATCCCAGCGTTGTTGCCACTTCTCGATTGTCATCTTCCTTTCCTCAGTTCTGGGGATGCGAGCAACTCTTTTATACCAACGCTGTCTCTCTTCTGCGATCAGTTCTATTGGTGGCATCCTGGCCACTACACATGCAGCTTCGTAAGAGACAGTGCGAAACGCGCTGATTACCCTCAGGGCACTTCGACGATAAATGGACACCATTGGTCTCCTGTAAGCCAGTGTGTCCAAGGCACCATTCCATATCGGGGCTGCGTAGAGAAGGACGGATGAGATGACGCTCGATAATAATAGTCTTCGACTGTTTCTAGGCCCGCCTACGTTGGGCATCAGTCGAGCCATTGCTGTGGTCACTCTTGCTGCTTTATCGCATACTCGCTGGATATGCTCCTTGAACCGCAGCCTTTCATCGATTATTACTCCGAGATATCTCAGCGAGGGCTGGGACTGGATCTCTTGTCTGCCCACTCTCAGGGTTATTTCTTCCCTCCTTTTCCGGCTACTAATAAGAAGAACCTCTGTTTTCTTGTCTGCAAGCTGAAGCCCCACCGAAGCCAGCCAATCACGGATTAGTGAGATACTCTGGTTGGCCTTCAGGGCCACTTCATCTTTGTATTTGGCCTCAATTACCACTGCAACGTCGTCAGCAAAACCCACTGTCTTGGCACCCTCTGGTAGGCCAAGCCTGAGGATCCTGTCATACATGATGTTCCACAGGACAGGCCCAAGCACTGAACCCTGGAGTACCCCGCCAGACACCTTGAAGCTTTTGGGACCGTCCTCCGTTGAATATATCAGGGTCCTGTCCGTAAAATAATCGGTGATAATGTTCCGGATGTAAATGGGGACACCCATTTTCTGCAAAGCGTCCAGAATGCAGCTCCATCTCGCAGAATTGAAGGCGTTTCTTACATCCAGTGTAATGACAGCGCAATAACATTTCGCACCTCTTCTCCATCTCTTTCCTGCAATAGCCTTCTGGGCAGTTTCTATTACCATGGTAATAGCGTCCAGCGTAGATCTCGCTTTCCGGAATCCGTATTGAGTCCTTGACAACCCTCCTGCTCCTTCGGTGGTCTCTTGGATCCTACTGGCTATTATTTTCTCCAAAGCCTTCCCAGCTGTGTCCAACAAACATATTGGTCGATATGTGGTAGGATCCGATGGGTTTCCCTTGCTTTTCGGGATCAGCACAAGGCGCTGCCTTTTCCATGATCGCGGGAATGATCCCTCTCTTAGGCAGGAGCTGAAGACTTCCTGAAATAGGTTTGGTCTGGTCTCCATTGCCGCCTTTAGTGCCACGTTCGGAATGCCATCCAGACCTGGAGCTTTTTTAGTCTTAAGGCTAGTGCTAACATCCCTGAGCTCCTCAGCTGTCACGGTCGGTGCGTCAGTTGGCTGCAGCTTTTCTGAGTGCACTAATTCCTCTTGTTCTGGGAACAGAGTGGCAACGATCTTCTCCACCGTCACCGGGCACGTAGGCGATTTCGTAGAGCTGCCCTTCAGCTTCTTCATGACGGATCTGTAAGGCCTACCCCATGGGTCCTCGTCCACCCCCTCGCATAGTTCCTTCCAGGACTGCCTCTTGCTCTTCTTAATTGCACGCCGGAGCTCACGCCTCGCAGCTTTGAATTCCTCCCGTAGCGTTTGGAACTGAGGGCTGCCTCTTGCTCGCTGATACCTTCTTCTGATTGCGTGGCAACGTGTGCGACAGTCAGCGATATGGTCGTTCCACCAATAGACCGGCCATCGACCTATGCCTTTGTTGCTGCGCTCCATAGCTGCGTCACACGCTATGTCGATCAGGTCCATTACCTGATGGGCCTTGTCCTTTGCGGTGCCTGAGAGCTCACAAGGTTCCTCCATCATAATTTTAAATGCTTCTTTATCAAAAGTCTTGACTTTCCATCGAATTGTACTCTTCTCTTGCCTCTTTGACTTTGGTTTCCGGTTTCCCAGAGTGATCAGTATAGCCTGGTGGTCGCTGTGGGTGTACAGGTCGCAGACCTGCCAACCAGTAGTAGGGCGTAGAAAGTCACTGACAAATGTTAAATCGATGATAGAAGACCTACCTCCCTTAATAAATGTGGGCTCCGTCCCTGTATTTACGAGTACCAGATCATCCATCTGGGCAAAAGCTTCTAATAGAACTTCTCCTCGTCGGTTGGTCAACTTACTGCCCCATTCTGCCGCCCAGGCATTGAAGTCTCCGGCAATTACCACTGGCCTGCGTCCCATGGCGTCTCGCACTATGCGATCTAAAAGACCTTCAAATTCCTCGATTGTAGTGTTCGGTGGGGCATAGCAGCTGTACAAGTACATATGCTGTATCTTGGCCCAGACAAAACCATTTGTAAAGGCTCGCGGTGTTTCTTCCATGAAACTTTGTTCACTTACCCATATCGCCGCCCTTCCTGTGGCGTCAGATATCCAAGAGTCACTGTCTATGTTTTTATATTGCTCACTCAAGATCGCAGCGTCCACTTTAAGATCTTTCACGGTTTGCCACAGGAGATCCTGTGCGGCTTCGCAGTGATTGAGATTTAGTTGGAGGATTTTCATATGAGACGATTTCTTAGCCTCCTTTGTTCTTCTAGAGCCCGCTGTAGTACTGGACATTTGCTACCACCGCAGGGGTGTCCATTATTGCCACCTCCAGCGCATAGTGCGCAAGTAGGACTCTTCATACAGTCCACGGCAAGATGACCCTCTTCACAGCACTTACGACAACACTTCGTTCGGTCGGGTCCCGTGCATTGCCTGGCCAGATGTCCAAAGTCCCAACATCGGAAGCAGCGCTGTAGTCGAATTTTCTCTCGTATTCGACTGATAACCAATCCTACCCTAATTTTCCCTTTGGCTATTGCTCTCCTAGCCAGCGAAACCGGCAGAGCAACAACAGCCGTAATTGTTCCAGCGTATGCTGAGCGAATCGATCTCACTGTTGTTGTCTGAATCTGTTCTCCGTCGAGTAAAGTGGTGAGAGCCTCTGCGACTTCTTCTTTGGATGTTAGGGCATCCAGGTCCCTGATTTCAATCAGTGCCTCCTGCCTCCAAGCCCTAATTTCGGCCTCTGTACCCAACGCTCCTACCAGGGTTTGCTTCATGTTCTCCAGAGTGGCCCCTCTTGATTCTCGGTCCAGTTGTATCAGGAGATTCCCTGCCTCATTTTTGCGGATCCTGGTGATATTGGAGCTCATATCTCGCAAAGCTGGATCAGCTCGAACCTTCCGCAGGGTATCTGCGTAGGTGGTGCCCTCCGTAATCTTGATTATGAGAGCGTCAGGCTTCGGTGGTTTTGGACGTGGGCGCCTATCTCTGCCCTTCTTCTTATTTGTGACTGTTTGCCACCCTTCTCCTTTGGATGCTGTAGAAGCTAATACAGGTTGCCGACACTGCCAAGGCTGCTCCGCTGTTCTTCCACTAGGTGCCTTGTTCTGTTTTCTTGGCGCAACCGCCTTTGGTTGCTTTTTTGTTCCTGGACCTACGTGGTTCATTGAAGGCTGGTCTTCCAGCTGATTCTTCGCTATTGGTGCTTTTCTTGATACTGGAGATACAGTTTGAGTACCTGCATCCACCATGTTTTGGATCTTCTCCCCAGATCTCAATTTACTTTCTAGTGACATGAGGTGGTTCTGGATTCTACAGGAATACTCCTTTATCTCTCCGTGAACAGTATGCCTCGAATGGATGTATGCCTGCAGATCTTGGACTTCTTTAACAAGGTTTGTCAACTCCTCCTGGCAGAACTCCAAGGTTGAAGTTGTTCCTGAGGCTGTCTCAGCTACAGCCAAATTTATCGTTGTGCCATTGCGGTGGCTTGATGACGACGACGGGGGTCCCGCTTTCGCAACCTCATCCGACGCCGGTACTGGAGTTCCGAGCTCCTGCACCGTAACAATAATCTCCTGCTCTTTCATCTCATTAGTTTTTTTTTGCATTTTATACCTTCTGCCAGGTGTAATACAGCCGCCTCTAACATGAGGAACAGACGCTGACCAGGACGCCGCCTATTCTAGGAACAGTCGCGCCTGGATTTGTCTAGTTTTGGTCCACCCCGGGTATTTTATTTCCCCGGTACCCACCATATCTAGTGAGCATCCCCCTATCCGCCACCTGGGGAGGCGCCCGATGGGAGACTAGCAGCTCCTCACGCGCGTGTGTGTGTGTGTGTGTGTGTGTGTGTGTGTGTGTGTGTGTGTGTGTGTGTGTGTGTGTGTGTGTGTGTGTGTGTGTGTGTGGTGTGTGTGTGTGTGTGTGTGTGTGTGTGGGTGTGTGTGTGTGTGTGTACTTATAAATAAAAAAAATTTTTACTTACGTGAATTAGCTTCGTGATGGAGTTGGAACTTCTTCTGCAATGCTTAACTCAAAAAGACTCTTCAACCATTGGCGCTAAGGATTCTTTGATATTTCTCAAATTTCGCTTATACTAATTTTCTTGTTTTAAATTTGACTATTCCATCAGAAACTCAGTTGACAAATAAAAAAAAAAAAAAATTCATTCTTTCTTTTATCTAAATACACTCAAGTATCATAACAACAGAATAATCTTTATTACATCGTTATTCGCTGTACTTTTCCAAACATTTCCGACAATTATCGTTATATTCCAAACTATTTACACCAAACTCGACAAATTATATGCTTAAACCTTTCTGGTGAATCACTCTGTCTATTGGTGAAAACCGCATAAAAATCCGTGCAGTAATTATTGACATTACCGCGAACAGGCAGGCAGACAGAGCCAAGGGTTTTGTTTTATAATATGTATAGATAGATAAGAGATGTTAGGCAGCGTCTTCGGTGAAACCACCACACGGCTATACTTTTCCCAACATTTCCGACAATTATCGTTATATTCCAAACTGTTTACGCAAAAAAAATTATATACCTAAACCTTTCGGGTACATCACTCTATCTATTGGTGAAAACCGCATGAAAATCCGTGCAGTAGTTATTGCCGCGAACAGACGCGGCTGGAGTTTCGATATACCACAACTACGTCTCCAGAAGTCCATCTCCATCGCTAGAAGTTTTTTTTCTAAGTTGTAGTGATGGCCCATGTTTCTGAGCCATATAATACCACACTTTTGTCAAAGGAGTGGTAAATCTTTTGTTTATAGACATTAGAACTTCCTTACTCCATAATATAGAATTTAAAAATTCTTATTGTCTTTCTTCCTTTAGTGACCTTTTCCCTTATGTCAAGATCGCAGCCAGTTCTATTGGAGAGCCACTTACCAAGATATTTAAAATTTTCACTTTGGGTAAGACTCTAATTTTCTAGTGTGAGGGAAGCATAATCCATATTCAAAGCCAAATATTCTGTTTTTTGTTTGTAGATTTGTATGCTTCTAACAGTTTTCTTATAATATAGGAAGCATCCTCCTCCTCATGGCTATTACCAAAGGCATTCATTTCCTACCCATCTTCTGACATTTCCTTTTCCACTCACACAGTACAAGCCCTGTTTAAGCCCTTTGTTCATTTCAAATTCTTTGTATAAGCCATTCTTGAGTTTTACTCTGGCTTTACCACTCCTTTGTCAAAAGTGTGGCATTATATGGCTCAGAAACATGGGCCATCACTACCAACTTAGAAAAGACCTTGCGACGGAGAGTGACTTCTGGAGACGTAGTGGTGGCATATCGAAACTCCAGCACATCCCTAATCACGTGATCAGAGAAAAAGTACAGGAACCCCACAATATCTTGTACACTATCGGTACCAAAAAGCTGAGCTGGTACGGCCATGTAATGAGAATGTCAGAAAATCGATGGCCCAAGAGAATAATAAATTATGTTCCTAAGGAGAGGATGAGAAGAGGACGTCCGGCAAAGAAATGGTACGATGGAATGCAGGAATGAATGGTAGCCAGAGGGCTTGCGAAGGAGGACTGTCAGGACCGGGAAAAGTGGAAAAAATCATTGTTAGCCTACGACATATGACGATTGTTGTAATAAAGTCGTATTACATATAAATATATAACAGTTTCTTTCTATACATATAATAAAACCTCGGCCGCGTTTGTTCGCGGTAGTCTTAATAACTACTGCACGGATTTTCATGCGGTTTTCACCAATATTTAGAGTGATTTAACAGGAAAATTTAGGTATACAATTTGTCGAGGTTTTGTGTAAATGTGTTGGAATATTACGATATTTTGCAGAAATGTTGAAAAAGTATAGCCGCCTGGGAGGTTCCATCGAAGATGCCTCCTAATATCTCATATGTATCTAACTATTGAAGAGTCAATAGAATGGAATAACTATGTTATATCGCAGATTCTGACACTCTGAACAATAATTATGAACATTTTTTGGAAGCAGTTTAATATCAATAATTTAATTGAAATAATAAAAATCATCGTTTCAATTTCAACAATACTAAGATAATTTGAACTTTCATTAATTTCACAAAATTAAGACATTTAACTGAGACAAATACAATTTTTTAGGGGAAACGAAAATTTCAAATAGTTATTGCAGTTTTAATTTAATTATTATTAATATAAATTGCTCAACTATTAAACGACTCATTAGTTAAATATAGGTATTCTTATACCGATGGAATTCTAGGCTTTAAACTAACGTTGAATAAAGCAAATCTTATAACTCATACACAGGCCACCAGTCTCACGCAATACGTCAGGAGCATGTCGATGGCGCGAACCCCCAAGTTTTTTCCCAACCAAAATTCGCTCAACACGGTAAAGAAGTTTTCACTTCAAAAATGCTTCTTTTCACTTTTTTTGTGTATTTATCTTACTACATTAAGTATAACCATTTTTAAAACAAAAATAATTATTTATTGATTAATAATAAAAGTTTTTTATGTCTGAGTTCCTATAGCCATACCTTAGAGAGAACGTTACAGGTTGATAAGTAAACATTTTAATTCAATGATCAGAACAAGAAATGCCGATAATCCTGGTTCAAATCCCGCTGGTGGCGGGGATCATTTATTACCAATAATAATAAAGTGAGCAGTCGGAGATGGATCATATGGGATCTAGGGCCCTCCTGGGGCTTACCCAGCCTCTATAAATTGGGTACCCAAAATAATGGGGGAAAATTTGGCGGTTGAGCGTGATATAGGACAAATCAGTTCCTTGCACAATTGTTGTCCAAGAAACAGTACAATCTCTACCGTTCAGTTTAGACAGGTTCAGTCTATGTACTGTATCCCAGACCCGTTCACGGGTTGTAGTGGAACAGGTTTATAATACTATATTATTATTATAATGTTAATTTAAGCTCATTACTAGCTAATCCTTCCATGGGTACCCGTAATAGATTAATCCTTTTTTAACTTCGATAAGAGAAATAAGGATGATTTTAAAAAAAAAATGAAAACTTCTTCGCTATACACGGGACTTTTGGTAAGGGATAAAGTTTTGAACTATTGTACATAAAATTCTGCAAGTGCAGTTCCCGGAAGGCTTGTACTACTGTCTATCTACAGTAAATGCAGTGCTACCAGCATTTATTGCGGAAGAACAGGATGACACCCGACAACGTACCATAGTTGGTCTTCCTTAATGCCTTTCCTTACAGAATCATTAGGCCAACGGCTAGGTACTTAAAGGTTGCAATAAATTGAGGAGAGCTGAATTTTAGATATATTGTAAGGGCATGTCTGCATAGTGGAAATCCAATTTGCTACCGAAAAAAAAGGATGGGAAAACATTGGTGGTCGAAAAACCTCGAAATTTTCGAAGTTATTTCAGTTTTTGGCCTATATCTCCTAATCAGTGCGTTTTTGATAAAACAACATTAGTAACCGTTTTTAAATTAGATTCAATTCGCTAAAATTTGAGCTCAACCGCAGCTCTGTAGCTGGAATAGATTCTGAGTCACGCCTCTCTGAAAATTGATAATTTTTTCCAAAAAATCCAAATTTAAGTTTTGGCCAACTTTCGTGAGGAACACTGGCCGAAGTATTGATCCTACGATGAAAGTAAAGGTAGTAAATTTAATTAGCTTTAATTTATGCTTAGACTAAGGCCTGTAGGAGTAACAGATTCTGAGTTACGCCTTCCGTTTTTTAGGTAGCAAACTTGAATTTCCACTAGTCCGACATGCCCTTACAACATATCAAAAATTCAGCTCTCTTCAATTTATTGCAACCTAAGGTCCTTTTCTGGTGCCTGGCCGCTGGCTTACATTCGTTGACTGGGCTGAAGGACGGTTTTAGTGGTCAAGTTTTAAAAAGAAATATATATAGTTACAATATTTAGTACGTTATTAAAAAAATAAACTAAACCATGTGCTTGAAGAATTCAAATAAATATATTGTAATAAAACTAAAATTATAGCCCCTATAAAGTTGACTTGAAAAAAATATTTGATTACTGGCAAAAAAGTTTGACTGATAGTGTACAGTTATAATTTGTATTCCATTTCTCTGGAGTTCTGGTAGTCCCTCCCCCTAAGAGTTCTACAAATTATCCTCATTAACTTTTACCCTACAATCGATAGCTACAAAGTACCAGAGTTTTTATAGTTACCAGTTACAAAAGTATTAAGTTGGCTCCCGCATCTTAAACAACAGAACTATTCCTAAAATCTATAGAGCTCTAGAACAGTTTGGGGACCACCAGAACTCTTACAAATAATAAAAGGGTATGAGGGGCCGACTTGACAGGGGCGAAATTATATTACCTTGGAAGTGAAAATGTGCTTAGGGGTTATTTTATGGAAGGGCGCCGAGAAAGGGAAGCTACTTTGGCTCGATTCATCGAGAACAGGAGTCCCAAAGGCAGGGGAGGCAACCTTTGAGAGGTCGGAGACAAGGGGACGCTTATTGAGAAGTGGCCGGAGCTAAATGTGGATTGGAGCCTTCACCGGCAGATCGTATGCCTCTCGGATTAGTTAGTTCTTCATGAGTATATTGCATAACGAAGGGCACGTGCTTCACGTTTAGGTCTTACATATTCTTGATATAACCCCGAGTAGTATCATCCGATCCTCTCTTCGAACTACTATATTTCGCTTGGTCATATGCCTATGGTGGTTTCCTACTCCAAGTGCCAAATCATATACTTAATAGGCAGATTAAGGTTAAATCTTATCCTTTACATGAATAATCATGAAGAGTTTGGGATTAGTACCTGGTAGAGACTGTACTGTTTCTTGGACAACGGTTGTGCACGGAGGTGATTTGTTTTAAATCACGTTCAACCGCCAGATTTTTACCCCTTATTTTGGGTACCCAATTTATAAAGGCTAGGTGAACCCCAGGAGAGTCCTAGGTCCCATAGAATCCATCTCTGGCCGAACATATGTAATAAAACGCTGTCAGCGAGCGGGATTTGAACCTAGAGCCTTCGAATATTCAATTGGCTGATATTGTTAAAAGGAAAATTATGAATATATTTTAAAAAGCAACCTACGCTTTTATATGATGACATGTTTTTTTTGTGAATAACTCTTTTTTTTGAACTTATTGCAAAATATTTTCTATCAAAGCGTGTTTTTTATCTATTTTCTACATTTTAGTTCGACTGGCTACAAAATCGTGTTGTTTAGTTTTTCAAACTATAATTTTTTTCTATTGCAAAATATACGAAACTCACCAGGTGATAAAGCAGATGAGACAGCTCATTGACTGTTATGATTTCCAATGATAATTATAGTAATAGGTTGATTCATTTCTATTTACATATTCTTTGAGTGAATGCAAGTAAGCTAACGAAAAGAATATTCTTATAATTTATTTTATTGTTATATGATATAATTTTGTTTTAAAATATTTTATTTGAAAAGAAAAGATATGACTAGGACCGGGACTCGAACCCGGGTCTCCCACCTCTCCGTGGTGTCCCCGTGTATACATCGCAAATTGCGAGAACACGGAGATGTAGGATCAGTGGAAAGAAGGGTTATGACTGACCGAGAAGCGAACCAGGATGCCCGAGATGGTAAGATCATTTCTTATCAAGCGCGGGTAACAAGGAGTGTGAAATAGAAAGAACAGGTGGATTTTGTGTTGATGACTGGAATGTTGTGAATATACGAATTTATAGTGGAAATATCCATGTCGTTTTTTATGTCATGATTCGATAAATTCTATCTACAAGAGGGAGGGAGGGAGAGAGGGCGAGAGGGAAAGAGGGAGAGAGGGTGGGAAGGAGAGAGGGCGCGAGGAAGGGAGGGAGGGAGGGAGAGAGGGAGAGAATATCCACCTGTTGGTGCATGTAGACAGACAGGTTTGAACCTGCACGTTTATGTAGGGTGCTTCTAAACCAGAATTTTGATCATGTTCAAACCTGTTTTGACAGGTTTGAACATGATCAAAATGCTGGTCTAGAAGCCCCCTTTTTATACTACTTATGTGTGTATTAGGTTTTACAAAACTCTACACTTTTTATATTTATTTAAAAATTGTAAAGAGCTGAGTTGCCGTTCCTCGGTTAAAATCCGGCCGTGTGCAGATAGTTTATATTTAATTTGGTAACAGCCTAGGATGAGTAGTAAATCCGCGGTACAATCTCGGCCATTCTTATGAGATTAATAATTTAATAAAATGCTATTTAGTATTTAATTACTTGTGCTTGCGCCTTCCTCTGTGCACTGTATTCCGGATACATTACATCATTACAACCGGCACTGCCACAACTCTTGCTGCCACCCTAAAGGAATTCAGCCTCCTACCTTCTTAACGGCGTACCTTTTCCCTTACTTCTCTCAATTTACTACCTTTTTCCTAACTTATCGTCCGGCAATCGTAAAAGAGAAAATTGAAAATGTTACTTCGTTTTATATGAGTCGTAAATTCCTTTTGAGTGGCTAAACGGATTTTGTAGTTTAAAAAAAAAATCATCACGAGTATATTACTGTAATTTTTGCATGGCATATTTTTATTATTTTTAGGCGTTATGATACGCTATATATTTTTGTTATAATAAGCTTATTGTTTATTTTCTGCCCTTTAATTTAGTTAATTGTTATAACCTGATCTGAATACAATATTCCTTTTCTAGACGGGGACTTAGCTACACATTACCCGTACAAATCTGCTGTCGTATTAAAACCGGGAAAATGTTATATTAATATTTTTTTACTGTAATTGTTATACTCCATATTTTTGTTTTTTGATATGTGCTTATGGGTTATTTTTTACTCGATAATTTGGTATATCCTTACAACCTGATCTGATCTGCTATTCTTTTTCTAGCCCTTGTTCTAGGGCTTTGTAATACACTAACCCCACAACACTTCTGTATATAAATTTACTATATGTGCGAATTTTTTATTTTTATTTAACAAGTAGATAAACCGGCAATATGTTATAATAATATGTATATTTTCCTGTTGAAACCTTAGTTTAGCTTGGTATTCTCCTACCTTTTTTCAGGTTTTGGCCCCGTTCCCCAGTTGGGCAATAAGCCCTTAACGCTCGAGGTGCCTTCAACAATCGGCAATTGGGTTAATTATGTTGATGACTATTGAGCCTCGGGGGTCTGTTCCGGCCCTAATGAATAATAATTGACTACCTTCCACCTCCCTCCGATCTCAACCATAGCCTATTGATGTATTGACTGTTACGACCTTCTCGCATTCCCATTCCGTGTATTATTCCCGACTGCCGGCTCTTCACTAGTACAAGAGTTTGCTGCTACTTCTATTATTCATTCGAAGACCACCTTTTCCCTCTGCGAATTTCCAGCAGAAGAGAGGGAGTAGATTTTGAATCTTTTATCCACCTGCCTGGAAGGAGTCTTCTACCCTAGCAAATAAACAAGTCTATAAGTCTTTTTTTGCGAGCGTGTTACTCGTTTTGAAATTACGAGTTGAATGCTGTAAAATATTACTCTTTTCATAACCGCTTTATCACCTCCTTTGCCTTTCTACCTTTAATTTTTCATATCCCTAATGGGCGCATAAAACATGGGCCAAGTACAACTGAGTTGCGGTTCATTTTAGTCACAAGATACGAGCGAGGAGTGCTTTTATGACGTTTTTCCCTTTTTTTCTGCTTAGGGAGTTAATAGATCTATTATATCCTTTCTAGGTATGCCTCCACTCATGAAGCTAGAACTGAAAAAACTACTTAAATACGACGTTCTTCTTTAAGATTGTTCTTGTTGTACCTGTAGCACTAGTACCTACGAAGGGGGTTCAGTACATGGAAGAGACTGTACTGCTTCTAAGGCAATGGGTCTGCTTATAAGTGACTTGTTTTCTCCCAATAAAAGTATCCTGTTTATAGAGGCTGTTTGAGCTCCAGGAGGGTCTCCAGATCCTTCAGGATTCATCCCTGGCTTCAACAAATAATATAAAATATCTGCTACACTCAGGTTTGACTCAGCTCCTTCAGAAGTTTCTAGAAGTAATTTAAAAAAAACCGTCATCAGGAACAAGATCGCACAGGGGTAATATATGGTAAATAATTTATTTGTTACAGTCGTATTCAAACCCAGGATCTTCAGCACGTAACCACTGAGCATTAGAAAGAAGAAGATATCCCGTCTTACCAAAAATTTCAATATTCGAGTTTTGGTTTTATTGTTTATAGACGCACAACATACATGGTCATCAGCCTCTTCTCTCTTTTGGTTCAAAATTTATTTCCACTTCACATATAATTATTATATGCTACTGAATAACAATATTCGATAAAGAGTTCATTTTACTTAGCATGAAAAAATAACTTATTATTAAATAATGTTATCGTTAACCTAAATTTAAAGTACAATTTTCTGACAATTTATATAGTTTGTTTATTTAACAGTCCTTTTAAGCTTGAACTATGAATTAATAATTCTTCTAAATGACTTAATGATTTGTTTTTATTTTTTATTAATTAATAATATATATATATATATATATATTTTTTTTTTTTTTTATTGAGTGTATAACGTCATTAAGAATAACTTATTTATTTAAAAACATTGTATTTAAGATAGTTTCTTTCCAACACTTATTGCTTCCTATCTGTGTTGAGATACACAATCGTCAAAAGTCATTGAACGTGTCCTTAGAAAATCCTGAACGATTGAAAACAATCACCCGTGAGATAACTTTCAGGGCTTAATATTTATCTCTACGATATCGGATATGAATTTTTTATCTTATCTTTTCTTTTTCCCTAATTTTCCTAAGGGTGGGAACTTAAATAATAAAAGTATGGATATTTCGGAAAACTCTTTTTCGCCACAAGAAGTTGTGATGGATGAGGCTGCGATGGTTGGTATTCAAGGCAGGACTGTGGCTTGAAAAATGGGAACTCCATGATACGGGAGACTTTGTCTTCCTCCGGTTACATGGCCCTTCTTGAGGTCTGATTGATCTTCCGGGGTTGTACCACTCTCAAAGCAGCAGCTTGTTCGGGCAATAACTCAAAATCTTTCCTACCTCTTCCTTACGTGAAAGATTACAAACAAATAAAAAATATTCGTCGTGGGGAATACGGGATTTAATAATAATAAAATTTTCATTTATCTAACTATCCCTTAAGAATACTAATACAAAAAAGGAAATAAGAAATATTAGAGCTTAGAAACGTAACAACTGGGGTATTAACATTTCTATAGGCTACCTCACCCTCTGTAAATTATTATATTATAGTATATAGATTATATTAATAATCCTCATAGCCTTACATGCTTTAATAAATACATTATTTATAAAATATATTCATTATAACGTTTTATTAACTACATCGCATTTAATTTCATAATTTCAATAAAATCAGTATGGATATCATAATTTCAAGTAGCTTCAAATTATTAACAGGTTTATCTTCATAAAAAACGATAATTAAGCGTGCTTAATTAACGCAGGTGCGCATAAATAATTTTATTTTTGAAATTTGATTCAGGATGAAATGTTGAACATTGAACAATTAAAGATGGTACTATATTTTTAAAATAATATGATAAAAAAAAAAACCGTACTACCACAATGGGCTCAGTACGTGATAGGGACTACGGTGTCTAGGATAAAGTTTATGCTTGGAGATGACTTGTCTGGTGATCACGCTCTACCGCCAGAGTTCCTCCTTTTTTAAGTACCTACTTTATAGAGCCTGGGTGAGCCCCAGGAGGGTCCCTGGACCATCACTGGCAGTTTACAGATATAAAAGCCTGTCAGCGAGTGGGATTTGAACCCAGGAACTTCGGCATGGCAACTCATTGCTTTACCATTGATCCACCCCGCTCCCTATATTGGTGTAATTACAGGTTTATAATTTTGAACAGTATTCAATATATTTATAACTTCTTGGAGGTAGCTCATTGATACAACTTCAGTTGGCATACAATGATAAATATATTCAGAACACTAATTTTCTATTTCTTTATTTTTGACTTCTCCCTTAGATTCTCAAATTATTATTGATTGATACTTGGGATGAAGATAATAATAATATTCTTCTTTATTCCTAATACCGATAAAAAATAAACAAAAATTCTTTTTGAAAAAACAGGACTTTTTTTGTTTATCATCTCCTATTACCTATTCCGCCTTATATTAAATGTCTTTAATTAGTGTAATAAGATCAGATGATGGTATTATAATAAAGCAAAAAAAAAATGTAACTCAATAAGATAATAGTTATCAGTGAGCTGAAATCTGTTATCTTCCTGTTTACCTTCCTTATCGCAATTGACTTATTGGAGAGACCCAGACGCAACTGTGTTACTGATAGGAATCCAAGTGTCTCATTTGCTTTGCTGTTTGTTAGTGTTGTGTTAGTAGTCGTTGTGTTCGGTACCTATGTGTCTGTTTCCAAGTGTACTGTGGATGTTTTCATGGTCATGCCTAAAGCCTGCCATTCGCTTCTTCTAGGATGTTTTCCTACGAAGGCTGCCTATACTCTAGGTTTGTAATTATCTATTTTCTTTTAAATCGCCAAAATTATATGTTTATCATAGGTGCCCATACCAAATTTTCTAGGAAGGACTTATGAAAAATTGTATTTTACATTTAAATTTTTATTACTCCAACATGATTTATCATAAATATTTAGATTAATATTTATTTGGCGATGACTTACTCCATGACTCTTTTACGGGCGCCAATGATCTGTACCAATTTTAGAGGTTCAGATTATTTTACTGTCGTAACATTTTCATATTGAGTATTACTTGGTAATGATAGTAATCGATGTTTTATTTGAATTGCTTCATATATCATTCTATTTCAACTTATTTAACATACTCATTTAGGAAACAAATTAATTAAAATACGATAGTAAAATTAAATACTTCATCAGAATTTACCTCTGCATTGTTTACGTATTTATTTTTATAATGCGTTTGGTGCTAGATTGGTTGTTCTAAGGATTACAGTTAATCTTATATTAAATAATATTTTTAAAATCACTATACTTTCTCAAACGCCTTATTATTATCATAATTTCTTGTTTGAACTAATATTAATATTTAGAAAAAAAAATTGTTTTTAAATATTTAAATAATAAAAAATAACAATAAATAATGTATATATATATATATATATATATATATATATATATATATATATATATATATATATATATATATTAGATAATGAATTTACATTAATATCTTAAAGTAATTTAAAATAAATGACATATTACAAACCTCTTTAGTTTGTAGTTGATGTTGACATTGCTATAAAAATTATGTAAATAAATAATCATCTAGAACTTCAATAATCACCAAGAATGTAACCTAGTTGCGAATAACCATTTCTTTGTTTCGCTATTAAAGAGCGAAATAAAATAATTGTTGGATACTTATTTGTTATATCCGTTATTAGAATGTTCTTTTGTAGCATAAGTAACTGCATAATGTGAGCCATTATAATTGGTTATTTATTTTTTTAATGGTTATTTCTTTGTTTTATAATATGTATAGATGCCGGGATTAAAGGATAAAGACCCAGATTTTGTCTTATGAAATTATCAGTTTATCATTCAATCAATAATTAGAATTGAGTTATTCAGACTAAAAGGTCAATAACATTCTTAACAGGGTTACGAAATAATAAAGATTAACAGAGTAACAAAAAAAGAATATATTATAAAGTTAAAAAAAAATATTACCCATCTCAAGCTTTTGATATATGTTATTAATATATTTTATTAATTAATAATAAGCGCATAAATAATTAATAATTATAATTAAATATGTTCTATCCATTTTTTATACACAATAATAAGAAGTCCAGACTAGACGAGTATTAATGAAATATTTTCTCCGAAAGATTTTACTTGGAAGTGTTTTCTCTATAATTGATTTGATCGGTTTGTTTGAAAGGCTTAAAATATTTATTTATTATAAGTATGTATGAATTGGTTATTAACGGCTATTAACAAAATTGAAATATTACTACATATGTACTACTGCGATGAATGGGTTTTGACCAAGAGCCTTATCGTATCTGATCACATATCTTCCCAGGAGAATGTTTACGGTTTTATCTAATATAAAAAGGAGTGATAACGAATTGTTAAGTTGTTCCAGATGACTCTTTGTAAATGTCTTTCAACCCTTAAAAGATTAACCTGTATTGGCAATTGAAATGTTTATATCTATGTGTTTGCACTTCAAAAGTATTTGTAAAAGGTATCTATTGTGTTTATCTGAATGAATCAATGTCTCAGCTAAGTAATTAAGATTGAGTTAAATGTTATCGTTAGGAGCGGTAGATAACTGGGTAGAGGCCTGAGTTGCTATACCGAAGGTTACGGGTTTGAAATCTAGCTGTGGGTAAACCAATGACTTCCTGCCCCCCTGTATCGTTTAATAACATCCCATCGATTCCTTTAGTTTAGAATAACATTCCTTTAGAACAGGTCCGGTACTTAAGACTACACCTTGGCAAACGCTTAACTTGGAATCCTCATAATAGAGTGAAACGACAAGATTCAGTTCGCCGTTTCAGGCTACTTCAATACTTACTAGACAAACGCTTTAAGCTCTAAATTAATTACAAAAGCCTCACATACATGACAATCATTAGATCCATCTGGACTTACGGAATAGATGAGTAGTTTCTCTACTTGCTTGTGTCTCTAGACATAATTTATCTTTCATTATATTTACTTGATGTATTCTGTATACAGTTGTAAATTTCAATAAATATATATTTTTTTAAAATCCAGCTGTGGCATCTAGTGACTCTCCCGGGGCTCACCCAGTCTCCATTTAATGGATACCATAAATTGGAAATTAACTTGTTCTAGAAATAGCACAGTTTACACCAGCGGTTCCCAAACGGGCGTGAGGACATGTCAGGGAGGCAAGACAAGTTGAACATTAAATTAAATTTAAGTAGTATTTCTAAAATTCTAAATTAACCATAATGTTTAGAATATTGACCGCTTTGATATAATGGACAAACCTTCATTATGGTTAAAATATTTTAAAGTGTATCCTAGTGTATCACGGGAAGCTCTTCGTTTATATTTGCCTTTTTCATGCACCTATTTGTGCAAAAAGCATTTTCAACACTTTTGGCAAATAAAACAAAGTATCGGAATAAACCTGATGTTGCTAGTGACTTGCGTTGTGCACTTACTAAAACTCAGCCGCGAATAGGCATACTAGTAAGAAAAATGGAAGTCCATCCATCTCACTGACCAACCTAATCTATTTTTCTCTTGTTAATAATTTTTGTATTTTATGAAAACTGATATTGTTGTACCTTATGGCAGTATAAATAAATGTTTTGTTTTCAATGTAATACTTATTTGTTTTTGTTTTGTTCATAGGCCCACAGAATTTATTGTTAAGGGGGTGGGGCCCGAGAAGCTTTCATTTCAATGAAAGGGGGCGTGGTACAAAAACGTTTGGGAACCCCTGGTCCACACCATGCTTGATTTTAATGATAATCGACGGGTTAATTTTTCCAAATACAAGAGTTGGTAGTATAAATTAGAATAGAAACATAATTTTATTGTGGGACCAGATCCCTTAAGAATAACAGATGTGTTCAAAATTTAATAATGATATGATATTTATAAAGTTTATAAATTACAATATTTTTCGAATATAGTTTTTTTTTAATATGGTTGAATTTTAGAGAGAAAAAAAAACCTTTAATAGATACTTTTCTTGAAAGCGTTGAATCCATTTATCGGGCAGTGTAGATCCTTCCTAATGTTAAGGGATGATGGATTTTGATGAAAGAAGTATCAAAAGACAAAGAATTTCATTTAGAAGTTTTTTTAAAACTTGGGATTTTTTAAAAGTCTTCAAAAATTACTATTTTATTACTATAGTTTTAGTAATAGAGTAGTAATTTTAATTAACCAAGGTCAATCATATAAGCTCCTGTAGAAACTTATGAGATTCAGTTTATGTTTAATTTTATCTGTTCATAAACAAAACGTCTCCAGAACATCTTGTGTCGCATCTGCTCAAGAGCTGTCTCGCTTACTTGGCAGTAGCCTAATCTTTGTTTTAATCGAAACGTGTTAACCATACATCAACATTTTTCATAATAGTGAAATTAATGTTAAACATTTGTAAAATTATAGAAAATGTTTTTTTGTGGCTTAATTGTAGGCTAAAGTAAATTCGTATAATTCATTCATTCATTCGTTTACATATCGTCGTTTTCGTTTTCGACTTCTAGCAGTTGCTTTATGATTGATAATTGATATAAAAGTCATATAGAGGCTCAGTCATATCAGTCACAAATACAATGTAAAACGAATGTCATAGGTTTGACTAAAGGCACTCATTTTTATTGAACTTTGAAACTTTGAAATTTTTTAATTCTCCTCAAAAGTACCGGTTTTCACATTCGATAGTTAGAAATGGCAGGGTCAATGTCTTGACTATCTCATTCATGAATATAAATAAATTGTAGGGGCTGAGACTATCTCCTTGCTTGACACATCTGTCCATCCTGAAGCTTTTGGTTTCTTTCCCGGCTGGATTGCTTGAATATGGCCTCTTCGGATGTTCTTCTTTTTTAGTGCGCACCAAGTTTCTTTTCTTGGATCAGGATCAAAAGCGGCTCTTATATCTAGGAAGGCCAAATATTCTTTATCTTATTTATAATAATCTTTATCTTTATACAAAGAATTCTTCTGTTCGTGTGCACGACACTGAATTCCTCCTTAACGGTTGTGCATTTTTTAATGTTTTTTTCGTGAATATTTAAGCGGGTTCGAGGATGGTTTAGATACAAAATTTGATCCGATAGGCAATGTCTTCTAATTAGTTAAATTAATTTATGTAATGCAACGTCACAGTTTTGTTTTACAATCCATCCGCTATATTTGTTTACATCTGCTAGTTTCTTATAAATTTTTGAAGTAATGACAAAGTACGACCAACTCTGTTAAAAATATAGCTATGCAAAATAAATATTCTTTAGTAACGGCGTATTATCAAAATATTATGTAATGCCATGTTATATAACTAAACTTACGTAAGCCGGGAGTGTACTTTAAAAAAAAAATTGCATAGTTCTCATGTATCATTTACAGTGCAAGTATCAAGCATCGCGCATTGTTCTCAGTGTATCGTAATGTAAATTACGTTTTTTTGTAGTTGTTAAATGGATATGTTTTTGTATTTTAAAAAGTTAATTATACGTGGCTTGATTATGCCGACTTTTTTTTGTAATTACGTGTGAAGCAAATATATTTGAAGTTCTTAACAAGATATTAATAATTAAATGCTATTCTTTGGTTTAATGTCTATTTGAATAACATAAATAAAAAAAAGTAAAACAATTTAATTAAAAATAAATTCTGGATGAACATCAGAATAATGACTCGTATTAATCATTCCCGATATCCAATTAATGAGAATTCTGCTTACAAAGGGGAGAAACGAGGTGATTCATATGAAAAAAAAGAAGAGAATTAGAAATATAAATGCAAGAACCATTATAAATTGGTAAATACGCCAAATTATTTTTTAAAAGTTTATGTTGTATAAATTTACTGTAAATCGATACTAGTGGTATTTCATGTTGATTATAAAATGTACATTATGTGTTTATGCTAAGGTGTGAATAGTTTAAGTGATACGAATCACCGTGATTAGAGATAAATATTTAAGTTTATATATTATATATATAAAATATACCTATAATAATAATCATAATATAATAATAACTTTGGTTTTTTTTCTATCACGTATAAAGTTGAAGTTTTTTGAAAAAGTACAAAAAACGGATTTTTTTTATCATTTTAACATGAAGTAAAAGCAAAAAAAGTACAACGATTCCTAACCAAAATGAGCATAAAAGTGATGCACATGTGTTCTCAAGTTATTATAAGTCTTTGTAAAAACGTTTTCTTTTTCCATCAAAGCTTCTTTTGGTACTTTTTCGGCTGTGTTCTTGTGAATTTACCCTTTTAAACATGGAACAGTAGTCTGCCATCATGTTTACATTCCTTCGACTTAGGAATCTGCGCTCCATTTCTTTTATATCTCGATGGAAACGTTCTCCTTGTCCCTCATTTACTGCCCCAAGATTTTCTGGAAAGTAGTCCAGATGTGATTGAAGGAAATAAACTTTGACACTCATGTTGGAGCCCAATATTTTGTAGTTTTGTAACAATTCAGCAACTAAAGTTTTGTAGTTTGGGTTTTCTGATGTCAGGCCCAACAAAGACTCCCTGTTTCAGCTTAGCATGGGATATGCCAGGAAACTGTTCACAAAAATACTTGAAACACTCAATTGGGTATTGCTTTTAAAAACTGTTGCATTAGCTCCAATTTGATATGAAGTGGTGGATCTTTTTAGGATTCACTAAACGTTGTCTTTCAACATTTTTAACTCCAGGAATAAGAGTCTTTCTAATTGGCCACTTCTGCTTGATATAGTGTTGTTTCCTGTCACAGAGGGAACGTGGACACTTTGTGTAACCACTTTGTTGACATAGTAACATGGAAATGACTTTTAAATCCCCACAAATGGTCCATTTATGGTCAGAGTAGCCGAGCTTATTAAGAGCAAACTCATGATTTTCGTAGCATTCTTTCAAATGGACTGAGTGTCCAACAGGCACAGAAGCATATCATATCGGTTACCTTTGTGAAGAAGTCCAGTTTTCAAACTCCTTTTTGATGAATCAAATAAGAAATTTTCAGGTGAAATTTTCGACTTATCTAAGGGTAATGGAAGAGTGATTTTTTTTGTAATAATTAGTATGTTTAATTTCATTGATCACACACCCGATCAATTTCTATATATTTAAAAGGAATCAACAGTTTCCGGTATTTTATATTCGGTAATGTTCACCTTACCTTTTAAATGTATGTATGAAAACTAGACTTGCCCATTTTATCCCTAACGTGGGCTGAATACGATCCAAGGGGACATTTTGATCTTTCATCGCCCTTCGTGTGAAATATAACTGTAAAACTACTTACAGTATATTCCTGCCGACATCATTCGGGAAACCGTGTTTGAAAAATACTGCACTATCTTTCCTTGTTGATAATGTATAGATAGTTGTTTATCTTTTGTTCTTTGTTTACTTACACCTGATAATAAATGTGTCAAGACGGCCGCGATATTTTAAGTGTTTGTATACTTGTATATAATTTCTTTTATTGTCACCACATTTCTTTTTATTTTGTGAAAAACATTTATTTAAACATTGCACAGTCCTCTTGAAATCTTTGCTTCCTCTTTTACATTCTAGAACTTTCTATTTTATCTTATTTTTATTTTCAATCATTCAATTTTTTTTTTTATGCGGACACTGATTTGCTAGGAGAATAAATATATGAGGAAGAACATGGCCCGCTATAAATAATATGTCATTTTATTATTTATTATTTTTTATTACTTCATGTTATTCCGTATTACTTATTCAATAATTCCCTATAACCTACTTTCTTCGTTATTGAGCTTCAGTCCTTCTTTAGGAGATGTTTTGAGACTAGGTCAGCCTCATACTCATGCCCTAACAGTGAAAAAATGAGCTTTTAGTAAAAACATTAAATAGCACACTAATATAAATATAAAATATTTAAGATATAAATGTAAAGATATTATTGGATAGGGCGTACTTACAAGTTCTAAAGAATAGATCTATTTATTATCAATCAGTTACTTCGCAATATATGATAAAATGTTTATATTGCAAGAGCTATGATCAGTGAGTAATTAACTTATTTTTAGGAATAGCGTTTTATTTAATTCCTAAATCATATTAGATTATTGCATTATTATTCCATTAAGAATTAATTAAATTTGCATAACACGAACATAGACCTTGAAAATCAGATTTTTTTTTTTACAGTGCGATTTTTATACTTCTCTGTAGTTATCATTTCTTTTATATTCCGTTTGAAATTATTTTTCTCTTGGTGTATTATTTTAGGTTTATCGAATTTAAATGTATGTTGTGTATTTCTAAAATTTGTGGTGAGAGCTGTTTGATCTGTTTTATTATGTTTTTTTTATCATTGAATCACAACTACATTTGTGTTGGTACACTCTACGTTTTAAGTATTGTTCCGAAATAGGATTTACCGCATTTATCTTCTCATTGTATTTCGTACACATTTAATTTTACCTCTAATTTATCCGAATCTTTGGTTTTTGTAAATAGTCTTGACACGGTGGCTGTGTTTTTTAATTTAATTGCGGAGTCTTATATATGTATAAAACCTGTTCCATTACAACCCGTGAATGGTTCTGGAGTTCAGTACATGGTAGAGACTGTACTGTTTCATGGACAACGGTTCTGCAAGGAGGTGACTTCTCCTAGGTCATGCTCAACCGCAAGATTTTCTCCCCTTATATTGGATACCCTATTTTTATAATATTTTATAGAGGCTGGGTGAGCCCCAGGAGGGTTCTAGATCCTATATGACCCGTCTCCGGCTGCAAACAGACTAAACAAAAGTCTTTTCCGCAGCGGGATTCGAACCAAGATTTCCAGCATGGCATTCAGTGCTCTACCACTGATGAGCCACTCCGCTCATATATATATATATATATATATATATATATATTGGATTACGGATCATCCTATTATACTTGTCCTTGTATATGTATATACATATCCTAAAATAGGATTTATTTTGATCGTGTTGTATGGTCGACGGGACAGTGTAATGGTCTCCCAGTGCGAGTTAAAGTTAAATCAGTTTTGAATATTAAGGCCACTTTAAGCCCTAGGGACGAGATTGTTCTCTCGAGATTAAAATTTATGTTCGTTCCCATCCTCAGCTATCTCTTCTATCTTCTCTCGGAATGTCTGTGTTTCCTGAACTTCTTCGGCGTACTATAATCGTGTATTGTCACTACGGATCACGGATTTGATATGCTCTCCGTTCTGATTAATGCCGTTCACGTCAGATACTATTTGTTGGATTGTATTATAATATCGATAGAAAAAACAAAAGGAGTTGAACTACATAACGCCTTTTACACATATTCGAAAAAATAAGTATAGTGAATATATTAAATATATAGGATGTTAGTTATAGCTATTGTCAACCCTCGCCGATCTCACTAGCCCTGAAGAAGACCTGCAATGTGTGTGGAAACATATAAAGTTCTCTCTACACTTTCATATTTACAAGGCCAACTAATATTATTAAATATAGATTTAATTAAATATAAAATATTATAAATATTTAAATATTAAAATATAATATATTAAATATATGCGACTAAGGAGCACTTTACTATTTCTTAAAAACAAACTTCATAATTTTATGACCGTATGAACAATATTCGTACATTCCTTTGTGTACATATTGTTCAGCTAATGTTTATTAATTTTTTGAAGTTTAAAGTTTTATAAGGGAGTGGATTGGCTCAGTGGTAGAGCGCTGAGTAGTCATACCGAAGGTCCCGGGTTCAAATCCCGCTGCGGGCAAGACTTTTATTTAATCTGTTAGCAGGTGTAGATGGATCTCATGGGATCTAGGACCCTCCTGGTTATTCAAAATATGGAGGAAAAATCTGACGGTTGAGCGATCTATGACAAATCACCTCCATGCACAAAAGTTGTCCAAGAAACAGTACAGTTTTCACCATGTTCTGAACCCCGTTCAAAAAGTATTAATTCTGGTTCTGAATAAAGAGATCAATGTCCTGTAACGACTACCAATGTAATTATGCATATAAATTTTTATTAAATAATACATATTTCTTTTATGTATAAAATATTTCTTATAATAAATTTTAGCATTTTAAAAAGTAAAAACTTGGACTGCTTTCATTCGCAATTCATTTATTACAGTACCATTAAAATTTTCACATTTTTTTTTATTAAATGGAAAAGTGGCATATCCTAAGTTTATTTGAAAAGAGAATGTTTGATTTTAATTACTGGTGTTGAAGTGAAGAAGTTTATTTATTAATTATCTTGGTCTTATTTAATTTTCCTAATTAGTGGCGTCGTTAATTTAATTAAGTAAATTTGCACCAAGATATCGCTATTACCATAGCGAACCAGGGCTTATAATAAAAAGATAGCAAGTAAGGTACATTTGTGTTGCACCGAGAATACGGTGCCGTTACACTTAAAAATCAAAATTACATCGTTAAAGTAAAAATACATCATTTTGAGAAAATTCTAAACAAAGTGCTTTTCTTTTAGGCTCTTTGGTACTGGTATTACTGAATAAATAAGGTTAAAGAAATGGTAGAAATGTCTAATTTTTTTAGCCAACGCTGAAAATCTATGGTTTTGATTTAGTGTGTTATACTTGTAACCATACGATATGAAGTACTTAAAAATATTGACTGATGCTGAAATCTGTGATGTTAATAGTGAACTAGCTACGGTTTTCGTTTTATTATCATCGGTGATACGACCTTTAAATAACATATAAGAAAGTGTAATAACATAATTATTAATAAGAACATTGGATTTAAACTATGAATGCAGGAATAAATTAAACAATCTCTTAATCAAATCGATTTCATTTGCTATTCCTAACTAGTGACGTCATTAGCTTAGGCATTCGGGTTTTACATATATTGATATAACGACTTATAAATTATGTATAAAATGATAACTTCCAGTACATCGAGCATTAAACAAATGCTTTAAAAAAAGTGGGGGCTTCGTTGAAGTAAAAAGTTAACCGTTTTTAGATTAAGAAGAAAACTAATGGGTTCAGGACAAGGCTAAACCGTCCTGATAGCGGGTGAGGGATTGATGCTTGGAGAGAAAAGGGCTTAGAGGGGCCGAGTAATGGCTCATCACGTCGGCCCTATATTGTACCAGCAGCGGTACTGAACCCTTAGCACCAATAGGACCAGCCTTCTCACTATCTGGTTTAATCTCCAATGAGACCCTTATTAAGGATATAGCTCTCTCCGCTGCCAACCGCTCTCTGTAATGATTTACTCTTCAATAGGACAAGTAATGTTTTTGGCATTTTTAGCTCAAAAAGTAGCCAATCGGCAGAAAACAGTGATGTAATTGGGGATTTAGATACGGTTAAAGTAAAATCAAAAGTGGTTTCTTAGTTACCGTGTCAAAGGTCCCTAGTTCAAATCCGGCTGTGGCAGATAATTTGTTTAATCTTTTTATAGACAGGAATGGATTTTTTAGGATTGGGAAACTCCCCTAAGGCTCACCCAGCCTCTGCAAAGTAGGTGTCCAAAATAAAGGATAAGATCCGGACAACCGTTGTCTCAACAACTGTACAGTCTCTACCATGCACTGAACCCCCAAACCCTTCATTGGTTGTCGTAGTACTGTTTTTTTTTTAAATAACAATAATAATTAAAGAGGTACCTATAAGTATCGCTTCCCATCGAACCCATTATGCTACTGATATTATAGACACTCCTATTATTCCAGAGTAATCGATTACCGGCTTAAAGGTATCTTTTTATTTTTATTTTTGCACAGATATGAAAAATAAGCCGAGAGCCCCGAAGCGAAAGCTTTCATGAAAATAAGCAATACTTGAGGAAGTCTAAGCAGCATTGAATTTTTAGAAGGATGAGTAATAGTGAGTAGGATTTGAAAGAGGGTAGCACTTAGTGAGATTGGCAGTTGGGATCCGAAACGAACGGGTGTAATCTGTTACCGGCCTCTACTGAGGGAACCGGCGACACTAGCTGGGGTGAGAACTCTCTTCTAAATCGCTGGTTAGCGGGCTGAGTGCACCTTTTATTAACTTCCTCAAAACATATCCAGATGAAAAGGGAAATTAATGTAATGTGTTGCATGTTCTATGCATTATTCGAACTAACTGAAAATTTTATAGTTTTTTACTATATGGTAGAGGGGGTTGAAAGGTAACCAAAAAATATTTAATTTCAATAGTAAATTTTGTATCAGTTCCGCTAGTTGTCGCTTCGAGTCTCAACAAGTTTTAATTTTTCATTTTTTATATTCTCGAAAGTTAAAATAAATCAAAAAAATTAAACATTTCAACAAATATTACGAATTATTGATGATGGCGATATAACCTGAACAGTATGTGTAAGTCGGTTCTTTAGTTATTACTTTTAATTGAATGAACTACAGAAAACTAAAAACAGAAAGTTAAATATAGTTAAATTAATTTACGTTCTACAATATTTACATCGTTCATGGTAATAAATTTGACAACCATATTTTTTTCATTAGGCTAGCTGATAGGGTTCACCAATACGCTTATTATTGTTATATTACTATATAATAAATAGTTTTTGTATTCATTCCCTTCTTTTATGGTTATACGTTCTTCATAACCACATTTTTATATCATTTATGTGCAAAATTAAACAAAATAATGTCAAAAGATAGTTTAAGTATTTCAGTTGATTGGAAATATATGTATATTTCTGAAGAGATATTAAATAGGATGATTCAAATTTAGAAAGGAAAGTATTTACAAATTTATATCCAATAAATTTGTGTGGATGTTATAGGAATTTGAATATAAAAACAAGATATTGGTATGTATAAAAACTTCGAAAATAGTATCGAAAATAAATATTGAGTGAATTAAAAAACTATTAACGAATTTTGTTTTGTAATATTCTAAGTTATTTTATGAAATGAATAATTTTATTTGTAATTTTTAACTTGATGATCATGGAGAAAAGTGAAGAGAAAGACACTTCAATCAAATTTGCTGGATTCGCAATTGCGCAGGTGCAAATGGAAATTAAATAATAATAATAATTAGTAATTTCTGAAAAATAATGGATTAACAATAGTTTTCTGAAAATAGAGCAGATTGATTATTTTTTAAAAGCTCTTAAATGCAAAGTAATATAATTAGTAACACTAATAAATATAAAACTTATTTATCTAACATTGTTCAGTAATGGCGATATTTAAATTAAAATAACGTGTAAAGCACATAGCATACATAAGTTGAAAAATCGGCCTTTTTTTTTAAAAAGCGGGGAGGGGCTGGAGAGGTGTGGTGGGGCCGCCATTGCAGGGTCATATAAAACTAAAATTCCAAAAAAGAATTTAAAACACTATACCAATAACAAGCACAAAATGAGGTCTACGAGTAGCCTGGTAGAAAGTAAAACCACGATTAATAACTCTAAGGAATAAGACTAGGTCACGATGAAGGACAAAAGGCTAATGAGGCAGTGGGGGAAAGGGCGCGTCTTCCTCCACTACCTCGCTCACCTCACTTGCCCTTCATCTTCATCGCGGCCTAGTCTTATTCCTTAGAGTTATTATCGTGGTTTTACTTTCTACCATGCTACTCGTAGACCTCATTTTGTGCTTGTTATTGGTATTGTGTTTTAAATTCAGCTTTTTTAGAATTTTAGTGTTATATATAACTCCCTTCTCCCCACCACACCTCTCCAGCCCCTCCCCCGCTTTTTAAAAAAAGGCTGATTTTTCAGCTTATGTATGCTATGTACCTTATACATTATTTTAATTTAATATCGTCACTACTGACCAATGTTAGATAAATTATTTTCAAATTCATTAGTGTTACCAATAATATTATTTTACGTTTAAGGTATTCTATGAGTTATTTAAAAAATAAAATGATTTAGTATTTTACAGAAAAAAATATGTTTTTAACATCCGTAGAGAGTTTTTTAATTTTTAAGTCTATAATGTTCTGTAATTTTAAATTATATATATAAAACAATGAAAATATATAAGAGGTGTTATGTAGCTTGGGTTTCTTCTTTCAGTTCTGATGAAGAAGATTATAAATTATAGTTTCGAATTGAGTATGTTTTACATTGAGCTCAAAATAAATTTTTATAACCTTATTTTTTATGGTATTGGATTCGCGCGTTTTGATTTCACTCCAGGAAACTTTGTTATATACGCTTTAGTATTGAAGCTTTTTTTTTTTTTTTTTTTACAAAATTTGTTAGATATTAATTAATAATTAACAACGATTATTATATTTAAAAATGAAATGGTCATGTATAGGTACCATAACCCACGAGATGTAAGGATACATTACTAAGTAGGGGATTTTTGGGAAGGACTACAAGTGCGCAGCGTAGGTCATCCTTACGGGAGTTTGTCTGCTGATATTTTCTTTCACACCTCTTCCTCCTCATTTATCATTTATCTCTTACAATATTTCCCTTCTTAGCTTTTAGCGGTATATAACTACCGTTATCTCAATATGCTTACGTACTTTTTAAAATATATTGTGCCTTGGAAACGGAACCTGGAAATATTTGTATATAATAGGAGATGGGTAGCTCAGAGTACAAAGCATTGAGTTACTTTGCCAAAGGTTCCGAGACTTGAATTCAGCTATGGCAGATAAATTATTATATTTATTGCTAACAGGCTGTGAGATCTGTAGACTCTGCTGGGTTTCACCTACCCTCTATAAATTGATTAATTTTTGAGTTATTCCATAAAAAAACTGGTGTTTCAGTGCCAAATCGTGCCTTTCATAACCTTTGGCCTTGGAACAATACAATCTCTACCTTCTACTGAACCCAAGGCTATTTCTTCTGGTTTCGACCGTGTCTTTAACTTCTTTTTCGACGTTTTGCTGGCTATACTGCAGCTTCTTCAGGGCTTAATCTGTGAAATACGTGGTGAATAGATTAAAAATATTGGCCGTGGCAATATAAGAGAGTAATTATTGAAACGTTAATTAGAAATTTGTATGGAGGGGAAGCAGAAGAGAAGATAAATTTTAATTACTTTTTTAATTAATATTTAAAACTATATAAAATGATATTTTTTTGTTTAATAAATGCCTGAAGGAATTTGAAGAATACCAATATCAAATGATGTATAATCGATAGTTAATAGCGTGCCTGGACAATATTAAACAGGAAGGCGATAAATAAAAATGAGATTAAGATATCTCCTGCAGCAGCTTCGCATTTCCCGTTCCATTCCCTTCCTCATTCGGTCTTATCATCCTCCGAACAATAAAGTGCGGTTTTATTTCTTCATTTCAAATTGGTGAATTTTATTTTAAAAGTTTTTATATTCTTATTTTTACATTAATATTGTTTAGATATAATAATAGCGATCAACATGTTTAATTTTTATTTTCCTCAAGTTGGTATCCTTGGCCCAATCCTTCATACAGTTTATACAGCTGTCATCCCGACTCATCCTAATACTATCCTTACCACGTAGGCTGATGATACATGTGTATTATCAGTCAACACCAATCCAGTTATTGCATCCCAAAGCCTCCAATCCCATATCACTTATCTTGAAGAATGGTTTCAATACGGGAGAATTAAAATCGATTCTCAAAAATCTTATCAAATCACTTTTACCTTACGTCGTAACCAAATGACTTCCTGCCCTTCAGTACCCTTTAATAATATCCCAATGTCACATTTGTTGATGATTTGGCCCGAACCCGGTATCTATCCTTTCATATCAAACTTTATTCCCACTCAAACGCTCTAGTTTCAAACCTAGCTACTTCTTCAATTCCCGATAATCCTCTGAGGCGTCTGAAAAGAAGATGGCCACGTGACTTTCTTAGATTAACTTTTGATTTGAGTACTGCCAGTGGGTAGTTTGTGTACTGGTCTTTATCTCATGTCATTATGATATATTATGTATCGCTTAGCCTATTTACTTGTTGTATTATTGTAATACAGTTGTAAATATCAACAAATAAAAAAATAAATATTTTTTTATTTAATCGCGGATAAGAGAAACGGCGTGGTACATTTTCTCTTTCGTCTTAGTTCGTTAAATCAGTTTTGTTCAGGTGATACATTAGTCAGAATCGTTAAAACGTTGAATGGTTATTTACAAGTTTAAAACTTTATTTTTATAATCTCTAACCACTTTTTTGATTTGTTTTTTATTTACATATTTCACTTACATTAGTTAAAACAGTGTTTTATTTCTGAGAAAAATTATAATATTAATAAAATACAATACATTTCTAACAGTTTTAACGAAGGGTTTGTAAATTTTTTAAATTATTTAATTTTAATCTAATGGCCGGCTATTGGGAAACTGAGAGCCAGAAACATGATACAGTAAACCAATAGCCACAGTTTAGTTGCGGTTTCCTTACATACTGGCGAGTCAATTTTTATTTTTTATTTTTAGTAATAAAAAACTTGTACCATCACAACGCATGAAGTGTCTTGATCTGAGTATATATTAGAGACTGTCTAGGAAAGTGTTGTGCAGGGAGGTGATTTTTCCGATGTCACGCTCAACCACCAGGTTTCTCCCCATGAAGGATGCCCACTTTGTAGAGGCTGGGTGAGCCCAACGAGAGTCAGCAGATCCCACAGGGCTAATCCGTGGGTGTTAACAAATACCGCTACCAGATTTAAACCCGGAATTTTCAGCACAGCAACTCAGCGCCGCACTATTTTCTATAATAAACATCAAGGTGAAGGATATAAATAAATCTCACCAAACTCAGACTTTTTGTGGTTTTCACGTAACTATCTTTTAGGCGGAGTGAAATGCTTCCTTCATAAAGAGAAATAAGTTATGAGTAATCCACATTTTTTTAGCTATCAGTTTGATTTGTTATTTTTACTTTACACAATGAGTTGGCAATAAAAGAAAATTATTGGTAATTTAGTTTACTACAGTATAATTATAGTAGAATTACAGTCTTTTGTGTTGCAACTGTACAAGCTATAAAAGCATTGGCTCATTGTCCTAGATGGACGAAGTTAGTAAGCTGTAGTTGTTAGGGCCAGTTATTGGTTAGGGGTTTAGAGATGCCGTAGTAATCAACGGTTTAAAACGGTTATTTGGTTATCGGAAATTGGATCACCGCTTCAGTCACGTAGGGCTATGTTTTTAATTACATCATTTGTAATACGGCCGCTAGTATCTTGTACACTTAATTATTTATTGTAATTAATCAACTTCTTCTCAGATCACTTCATAAAAGTTCGATTACGTTTTAAAGTTGTTTGCTAAATTTCGTTTCACCCATTGATTTTTTTTTTTTACAGAATATTCTTTGGTAGTATAGTATAGATAACTATGAATGTCATCGTGAAAAAATTAAATTTAAATTTTATATTATATTTCCGTTTTCTTTTATTTTATTTTTAAAGTTCACCTTTCAAGCGGTAGTTAAAACTTCGATCTTGTTACTAACGATGGAACAGGAATATCTAAATATTTTTATTTTGAAGAGAAAAGATCTGTGTCCAAGCCGGAATTTTCAAATCTTATCTCTTCAAAATAAAAGTATTTAAAAATTATAACAATTAATAAAAAAAAAATAATATAAAATGAACATGAATATAGATTAGAATGCTTCAAGTAAAACCCATGAAAACCAGTCGTATTCTGGTTACTTACTTTGGGAACTAATATAAAATATTTTCGTTATTTCGAAGGGAATAGATTAATATTTTATTAAATCAACTGCTAACAAAAAAAAAACTGTTAATGTTTAAAAATCGCCATTGCACAGGGGGAACATTGACGATAATTGCTGAAAATACCGATATTATGAAATCTTTAGCCATCGACATTCAATCCTGACATGTACTCGTTTATATTTTATAAAATGTTCATTTGTTCGTTAATTGAAATACATAATTACCTCATTTCATAATAACCTGACAATGTTATTACATTTACACATTTTTCATTTAATTTATTATTTCATCCAGTGCTAGTTACATTTAATGAAAAATTCCTTTTGCTTTATTACTGACGATGTATCTTTGTTAATTTGAATCGTTTGACTTGAAACATGGCGCACTTCTATTTTCTCGTTGCTCTTGAATTTATAAAAAAGGAGCCTATTTTAGCTTCTCATTATTTCTTTTATATCCTTAAGTTCTTAAGACGTTTCGAAACTTAATTAATATTAGGAGAGGGCTATTCTTGTTATATTCGTTTCATTTATTGTCGGAAAGTTTTATTAGAATTCTTGGCGTTAAAGTGTTACGACTTTTGAAGATTTATTTGCAATTCTTCCTCTCTCCCTTCTTTAGCTTTATTATCAACGTCAGTCTCTTCCATTCTCGCCTCATTGCCTCTTTTCCCTTTGTTTCCTGTTATTCACTCTAACTGAATGTTGAATAAACAATGATATACAAGCCAAATTGTTATAAATTCCAATTATAACTATAACCCAGAAGACTTTGTAGATTGTTAGCCCGTATAAATATTTAGCTCTCAAAGCCTCTAGAATTTCTGTCGATTATAGCATTGCATTGTTAAAATATTTAAGTAACATATCTATGCATGTTGAATGGACAGATACAGCACAACTCACATAAATAAATAGACAATTTATTAGAAAAAATACTTCATCCCTACATATCCTCCTACATATTGAGAGAAAATAATAATTGGGAAAGAGAAAACAACTGCTGGACTATGAACCAG
This sequence comes from Arma custos, assembly GCA_037127475.1. NCBI lineage: Eukaryota > Metazoa > Arthropoda > Insecta > Hemiptera > Pentatomidae > Arma > Arma custos. The sequence continues at coordinate 80,541,399 of CM073763.1, read as the reverse complement.
CGATTTTGGGTATAGGATGTTGTTCTAACATCCTACTACACCACAGCTGACCGTGAAAATGACAGTCACGCAAGTAAAACAACCCGAATTCTGTTTCCTTAAGCCTAAAAGAACAATATTGAATTTATAATATTCCTTTTGTATTGGTTTATTTTATGATCCTTTCACTTTCATAGCACTTTTTCAGAACTTATGAGTAAAAATCCAACTTAATTTGATTTAAAACTAATTATAAATTTACTTAAAACACTCAATAATGGTCACATTATCTCTTTTTACGTGAGATATACTCTCGCCTATTTACGTGCTTCTTTTCGTGCCCTCATTATTCCGTTGGCTGATTCCCAGAAGTTATTTTTTATTTGTACATTAAGCTTCATATATTTCCTCTGATATGGAATCCTTCGTTTGGTTCTTGATGAAGTGCTCATGTTATGGTCATCGCATTTGGTTTTTTGGAATATTGCCAAAAGAGGAAGGATTGTGGAGTTTATATTTATTTTATTGCCGCATCATTTTATAGTCCTCTTTCCCCCATTTTTTTTTCTCGGATACATTAGGCATCGTATTTTCACTTGTTCGTTGTATATTCCACTCTCATATTTACTCACTGGTTAATCAGGAATATTTTAGATAAATCTTTAAAAAGTTTCTTTTTAAAACTAATATTCTTACGCGATTTCGTCTATAATTAGATAGATTTATTAATAAACTTGTTTTCTTAAAAGATCCCAGATTTACCCATACAATTATTGTAATGGTTAGGGTTAAGATCATAGTTATTAAAATAATGTATCGGATCGTGCAGTTAATGTTTTTAATAAGACGTTAAGTGCATGCATTATATGAATACGTACGTTAAGATTTATTACCACTTCTGGAACGTAGTTTGTCATTACTATAATAATTTATGTATAGACTGCTAATAATACGTAACATATTATAGGCATTAATATAAAAATAAAATCAAGGATAACATTAGTAAATTAGTGAATAATAAGCCATGCATTATAGTGCAATTGTTTATTATTAAATTATAGTATTATTTTTATTTTTGAAATTTAAATGTAATCCCTGAAGATCACATTTATAGCTTGATCGTTAAACTTAGTAAATAACAATTGCTGTATAAATATAAAGTTTAGTCCAATTATATCCTTAAAAAAAAAAACCATGTACCACTACAACTTGTGAACCGGTCTGGGTTCAGTACGTGGTAGAGTCTCGTCTGTACAGTCTGTACTGTTTCATGGACAACGGTTCTGCAAGGAGTTGACTTCTCCTAGGTCACACTCAACCGCCAGATCCCCCCTATTTTCATAACATTTTGTAGAGGCTGGGTGAGCCACAGTAGGGTCCTAGATCCTATATGATCTATCTCCAGCTGCAAACAGACTAAATATAAGTCTTGCCTGCAGCAAGATTTGAACTAGGATTTCCGGCGTTGCAACTCAGTGCTCTACCACTGATCCAGTCCGCTCCACAATTTATATTTTTAAAATCTTTAAAAAATGGTGTTCCATCATCAAATTAAATTATTTTTTAAAAACATTGTTTCGCGTTAATCCTGTATACACTATATTACGTCTAAACGACCGTTATTTATTTAAAAAACAAAACAATTAACTATAAAGAAACTGCCCTGTGTTCCAATTGTGGTGATTTTCTTTATATCTTTGGACAAAAGTCCAAGAGCAAAGGTGGCCTCCTATATTCTCACTTCCATTAATTATACTAAGATTTTTTTGAAGTTTGTAAACAATAAAATTATCTTTCAAATTATCTAGATTATATAGATACATAAGTTATCCTATGTATTTTTTTTAAAGAAATATGCGGTGGTAAATAAAGGAACAAGTAAATAATATTTTATAAAACTTCTTTAAAGTTCTTTATGCTATGTCTTTGTTTTGTTTTTTTGAGGGAGGGGATTAATTCGTTGGGGATTTTATTATCATTCGAATGTATTAAATTATCAAATATATATAGATGCATATATTGTCCCATGTTAGTACCATATCCTTTACTGACGTTCTTAATGGTGTCTCGAAAAAAGAAATTATGAAGAGCTACGATTTATTTATACCAACGTTTATAACCATCATTAATGATAATTTATATTTTTATAAAATGCATTAAAAGAGTTTTTATTCAGAGGATAATCTTATTACCCTGATACTACGGAGGGAGATAACTCACCCGACAAAGCAGACAGAATTGAGACAAACGAGCTGGTCATTAGTCAACAACAATGAACTATATAATTGATAGATTGTGTGCTGTTCCCTCTCTCGGGTCTTTGAGATCTATGCAGGAGTGCCAGGCTAATATATGTACTATGTAACCTATGCACAAGTCTCAAGCTAATCTACCTAACGTGTAATCTATACTCAAGTGCCAAGCTAATCTATATAGTATGTAATCTATTTACAAGTGCTAAGCTGATCTATGTAGTATGTAATCCCCTTGTACTGCAGCTGTTATCACTGTTGGGTAAATATCTTCTAAATGTTGATAATCGTTAAGATATATTTAAATTATTGGCTAACTCACTAAGTCATTATCGGATAAAACTTTTCGGAACTTCACTTAATTGTTATCATTAATTGGCTTCATCAATTATCGTAACTATCTACGATTAAATCCTGTGTTTCTGTCGATACTAAAACTAAATCTTAACAAGGAGATAATTGTGAGGAAAAGTTTAGGGGCGGTGGAAAATTAAATAGTTCAATTATTTATTTTGAATTTATCAAAACTCTATTTTGTCTACTTTTAAATAAATTAATAAATAAAAAACCTAATGTATTGGGCTTTTTTTGTAAAACACCATGGAAACATTTATAAGTTTATAAACTTCATTTACACAATTTTATCCAAATTAATTTTTAAATCCAAGCCTAGATATTGAAGTTACAGATGGGACTTGAATTCTTCGCCCCTAGGAGGATATCAATAATACCGGTTTTCACAAGTAAATTTTACATAATTTAGCTCAACAATAGGTTTCGGTTAGCAAGATTAACTAACTTAATCTCAATCTAGATCTTACGTTTCCAGATATGCAAAATACAAAAATCCTTTCTTTCGTTTTTCGTAGGCAGCAGACCATTGGTTAGATTTTTTTCACATTTGGCTTTAAAGACACAGTTGATCATAAATAAAATGATTCTCGGTTTTCGACATTATTATTTTGTTGTTTTTGATTTCACCTACTGCAGGTTTCCTGCGGGTATATTTTCACATATTTGAGGAAACTTTGTTTATATATATATATGCATTTTTTTTTCTTTTCCATTTCTCTTCATTTATTCTTTATGTTCATTTTTCCCTTCATCGTTTCTATATCTTCACATATTCATAAAAAAAAAATCTTATATATTTTATAATATCGTATATATTATTTGTTTGAAGTTATGCTTTTAAATTTGGATCTATATATCTGCTATTTCTTCTTCCTTCATCTCAATCTTCAAGTTTGTGTTATATACATGTGTGTATATATATATATATATATATATATATATATATATATATATATATATATATATAATCTTTTCTCTTCAAAATATTTTTTTTTTAGATTTATATTTTACACACAAATTTATATTTTGTTTGTATATACACACACATATTACACAATATAAAGTATTATTATAACACAAGTGCTAAAATTTTTATTTAATTATTGAACTCTTGGAACTTTAACTTTTAACCATTGATTAAGCGTATCCTTGATAATTAAAACTAATCTAGATGGACAATTAGATATATAATGAAATTTGCTGAAAAGTTAACTAAATACAGCCCAGGGTCTTCGCAATTAGCTGGTATTCATTTTCGACTCTGTAAATTACTGAAAAAGTAGTAAATTTCTACTTTAATATTGTACATCTGCGAAATAAAAACATTTAATTGTATACAATTAAATTTATATAAGCTATAAAATTTGAAAAGGTGAAACAAATTTATTTAAAAACTTTTTAAAACTTGCCTCAGTAGCTGATTGTTTTTCTGAAAGAATTCAGCACTGTTGTAAATAGAATTAGATTCATTTAAATTTAATAAGCATTTTACAGTGTTTAAAAAAAATTCAAGACATGTTGTTGTAGGTGAACAAATTTATGGCTTTGGCAGTATTTTTGTGATTATTCTCTCCTATGAATTCTATTAACTACGATTAAATGATGTTTGCCTTTCAATTTAAGATTTTAGGGTGATAAAGATCGCATGTTTTGGTTTATTCGTGCCTAAACTTAGAACGTTGTTTCAGCTTTAATGATTTATGTTTTTACTAAATTAGTTCTAATTTCTACATCATAAATAACTAAAATGTTGGAAGTTTTCAGAATTTTCTTTGTGGTTTTCTTGGCACTCTGGTTGTGCTGAATAAAATAAACAATTACAAAGATTATACAAATAACCTCCCTCCACAACCATGTTAAAAACAGTATAGTCTCTGCCATATATTGAGCCTGAGACCCTTTATGGTTTGTAGTAGTACAGATAGACGTAGAAAACAAAAAGAAAAATATATTTAACTATTTTATGTACTTATGAGGGTAACAATTACTTTTATTTTTCTTTAGACTATTTTCGTAACAGTTCCACTGGGGTTTGGAGGGAAAAATACGAGCTCAAAGTTGTTTGCGATTGCGTTCATTGCTCATTGGCTACACAATATATTTTTATATTTCTTCCAGACCTGGTAATTGATCAATATTATGTATTATTGACGCGTAGGATCAATCTTATATACGATAACTTAGGTTAGGAAGGATATTCCGAACAATAAACCCTTCGAAATAGTTGTGGCCAGCTAGATGGACACAGTATTACCTCTCCTTCTAGAATGGCTTCGCTATTTCGATCCCTCGCTGCTACACTGAAGAAGGTCCTTGGCATTTAAACTAAATTGAAGACAAGGCTGTATTAATTATTGAATAGAACCGCAGAGCCCGCATCCCTCCTGTAACAGCCTAATTGTTATCCAGGTCAATACCCTCTTCTTTTATTTAGCTTATTTTGAATATTGTTTAATTATTATTATAGTTATTATTAAATTGATGTTTGATGGTCGACTGTAAGATATATGCAAAATGTAGTAGATGTTACACTTTTTTTTTTCCAAGAAACCCGACAATTTAGATTAAACTCTTCATATCAATATATGATCGAATTTTTCTGCAATAACAGCTAGGTCTTATAATATATAATAATATGCGATGGGAAATTGCCCAACTTATTTTTCTACTGTATATTCAATTTCGCATAATTGAATTATTTACCAAATAAGTTATTTAATCTGTCAACGACCTTATAGACATATCTGTGGCACCTGTGCATAGTGGGCTAAGTCGAATTTTGTGAATTTCAAGCTATCTACTTAGAATCGTAATTTTTCTGAACTTATTTTAAGTTCAAGATTGGAGTATCAGCCCACGATTCACTAAGGAATATCCTTCATTGCAATGGACCGAACACTTAGCGTGTAAGACACAAGGAAAGAAAAAAAATTACGATTCTAAGTAGATAGCTTGAAATTCACAAAATTCGACTTAGCCCACTATGCACAGGTGCCACAGATATGTAGATCCTTGTATCCTGGGTATACATGTCATTCTTGTGCTCACCCAGCCTCTTTAATGTGGGTACTCTTAATTAGGGAAAATTTAATCGTTGAGTGTTAATCTTGGACAAATCATCTCACTGCTCACCGTTGTCTTAGAAACAGTACAATCTCTTCTATGAACTGGATTGCAGAGTCTTTATGGGTTGTAGTGGTAAAAGTTTTTTCTATTATGTGAAATATTTAATCACCTCTGATTGTTATATATAGTCGTAATATATTCGAAAAATGAAAGCTTTTGATAATGACATAAAATGGAATAACTTGGACAACGTAAGGTTAGAAAGGTATAGATTTTAGGAAAAAAATAATGTTTTACTTATAAAAGATATCAAGTCAAAGGAGTGTGAAAAAAAACCTGGACAACTACAATCCATGAAGGGTGTTGGGTTCAGTCTCTTCTGTTTCTAAGCTAACTGTTTCTCCCAATTAAGAGTTCTTACTCTAAGAGGCTTGGTGAGCCCCAGAAATGTCTGTAAACTTGACATGTCTATATCTGTGGCTATGTCAATAGATTATATAATTTATCTGCAACAGCTGGGTTCGATATTGGTACATACAGCACGGAGCTAATGCACACTGCCTATTCCCGTTGTCCAAAAGAACAAAACATTAAACTTAATAACAAAACAAATAAAGATAAATTGTTGTTGCGTATAATAAATTATCTTGTCGATATATTCTAATGAAATTTCCATTGAAACTAAAATTAAACTTTTATAACATGCCCAGTAGAGAACTAAGTTAAAGTTATATGATGCGTGCACAAGATTTTTCTACACAACAGTTGGAACACACGACCCAATCCTGGAGGCGGAATAACTCAGGAGTACTGTGCCCTCGCAGGGTTATCACCTAGTTCCCTCGGTTATAATGCGATGACAAAGTTCCCTTCAACTAAATCTTCTCTCATTTACTGGAACCATGTCTCCTTAATGCTTCGTCTTTTGTGTTCTCTTTCCTCTTTTATGCTCCTCCTCTCCTCCGATTTTATTCTCCTCACCCCTCAATCATTTACCACCCCTTTCCCTTTTAGTAGAAGCGTTCCTTTAAAAGTGTTGATGAGAAAAAAACCAATATTCTCCTCTGGTTTAACTAAGTAAATCGATTCACGGCCATCAGGTTCCGTAATTCACCGCTATATTTAGCATTATAATCCTCTTGGAAAATTGTGAATATTAAAAAAAATAATACAAGTTCCGCTTTATGATGGGAATATAACACAATAGGAAATTGTGATAACAAAAATAAGTGAAGATAAAATATACTAATAGTTTTGAACTGGGAAAAATAAAAAGTATTTAATAAAAAATAAAATAAATTTTCTCCTTCATTACGAAATTAATTTCCTTTTGAAAAGATTTTTTATTTTATTTTAATAACAATAATAGGCAACGTGTTGTACTAGACTAAAATATTAATAGCATAAATAAGGGGTTTTGATTTCTAGACCAAGATGATTTAAACATATTGAGTATAATCCAGTTAATTAGATATAGGCCTTAGAAAAATACAAAAAATTTTTTTTGAAAAACATAAATCAATATTTTAAAACATATGTAAAATATCTGTGGGCTAAGTTGAATTTTGTGAATTTCAAGCTATCTACTTAAAATCGTAATTTTTTCTCTGTCATTGTGTCTAACACGCTTAGTGGCACGTCCATTGCAATGAAGGATATTCCTTTGTGAATCGTGTGCTGCTGATACTCCAATCTTGGACTTAAAATAAGTTCAGAAAAATTACGATTCTAAGTAGATAGCTCGAAATTCACAAAATTCGACTTAGCCCACTATGCACAGGTGCCACAGATTTATTATATTGATATTATATTCCAATGCTTGTTTCTCCCTTTAGAATTAAACCGCATGTATATATTTATTTATTTTATTTTATTTTATTTTGTTTATATTATTGTTTTGTTATGGAATGACTGTAAGCTACACAGCACTATTACTTATTGCCCATAAGTGGCAGATTGTAATATTTCAATAAAGTGTTAATATATAAGAATTAAAAATTTTACTATAAAAAAAAAGTTTTCCAATAAAAAAAGTCTACGACGACAACATGTAAAACTAACTTAAAAATGGGTTTTGGTGTAATCGTATTTACTCAATAATGGCGGTTCAGTCGGTTTTATTTGTATATCGAAATATTTATTAAATATCGATATATTTTTAAAATATATTGACAACTTTGACCGATATGTTTTTTTTCAAGTATCATATGTTTTATATATATTAAACTTTGTTTTTAGATAACAGATTGTGGCGGGTCCTTCTATCGAAGAAAAACAAACTGTCGTTCGAAAAAAACCGAGAAATGCCGTTTTTTTTTTTTTGCAAACTGATTATAATAAAATTATTTTCGAGATAACAAATCACGAAGAACTTATAAAGAATGATTTTTTTTCTAATATTTATTTAATCTAATCTAAGTATAAATCTAATCTTAATCTGAATCTAATTACTAACAATGTTTATATACAAGGCAACATTGTGCGCCCGATCTCGGACTGATACTAAGACCGCATCACAGTAAGCTTATGCGGGTTGTTCTGTCTGTAATCCTAGGCGATTGGTTTCCAACCTTGGGCTGTGGGGGTTATTTGTCACAAAACAATTATTTATTTTTAAAAAAAATATGAGTGTACATAACATAATATATAAAATAAATATAATCTATATAATGTACGAGTAGGGGTAGTATTGTTAAATTACAAATTCTGTGAATGCGATCCTGCTTTTATTTTATTTTATTTTATGAGAAAAATATTCAGATAATAAGGAGACAAAATCGACCTCACAACCAGCGAGAGAGTAAAGTTAAAAGAATTTTCATCTTATAATTAGTAGAAAAAAAATCAGTTATAATGAATACGATGTTGGTTAAGTATATGAGTCTTTGTAGAAACCAATTCTTTATTAACGTCTTATTATTTTATAATGTAGGAAATGTGCTGTTCGGGACTGAGTGCTGTAAAACAAAAACTCTGACATGGTTAAGAAATAAGAAAACAGTCAGGATTGGCTCTCATTGTATCTGAGATTTCGAAAGCCTTTTGAAATAAACAACAATCTGCGTATTATTTTAGACATTTGAAATGCTATTTAAATAGCTTTTTTTTTTTAAACAATACTACCCTCTTATAGGATACTCTTTAATATTTTGTCCAGTATTTTTTTAAAATTGTTATTATTTTACTGTTATATTATTGACAAGTACGGATGATCAGAAAAATATTTCTTCTTCAAAGAATAATAATAATATAATCGTTGTAAATTACTGTTATAGATCGATCAATGGTAACCAAAATGAAGGAAAAGGCAACCTCACTTTTTGTCAGTATATTTTTCAATACATCATGTCCAGGTGTCCAAGTGTTATGACTATAATAATAATAATAATAATAATAATATATATATATATATATATATATATATATATATATATATATATATATATATATATATATATTTCTATAATAATAATAATAATGAGTATAATATATAATAATGGGTCCAAGTGTTATGACTATAATAATATCCAATATGATTTTTTGTGTTTATTAGTGTTGTTAAATCAAATTAAAACATTTACTGAAGATCAAATGTTTAAATCAAGTATTGAAAAATCTTTTTTGGTTTCGTGTATTTTTAGAATTCCGTCCTTTGAAAATTCTTGCGACTCCTACGTCTGATAAAACAGAATTGATGATTGGTGACCAGGAGAGATGGACTCTTTCTGACTTTGATCCATTGAGAGTGCATAACTCAGTAATGATCCCATCTCCCCTTTATTCGTTTCCACCAGGGAGGAATCAAGTGTTTTTTCTGATTTTTTTTTTTAATCCTGAAAGGAATGTTCATTAAATTTTATATCACTTCTTCCTTTTGATGATTTATTGAGATACTTACAACATTGTATTGTTTTGAATTTGAATTTCCATTTTCTTCTAGAGAATAACCAACTGTTCACTACATATAATTGGGTGATTCCATTCTAACAGTTTATTAATGTCTTGTACTGTTTGCTCTCAGTGATCATCAATTAACAATCTATTTAGAAATTTTTTGTATCATATGATCCTCATGAACATATTTCATCTTTTCTTGGGAATAATATAATTTGGAGTCCAGAGAAAACTTAAGGTTAATTCACTTCAATGTCAGTATCATTTCATGCTCATATCTAGAATTTACCTATGAATTCACTATTTGTTTTGTAGTAATAAATGATTTAAACTAATTCACCCATTAATATTAATGTTCAATTTATAAATGACTTTAATAATTTTGTTGATGAATTTTTATCAAATTCATTGAATATCTAATCTCAGTATTCAAATTATTAAGTTGTAGCGAAACCCTCTCCGACTTTCATTTCTACAACAAAATCGAGTAATAAAATGCATTAAAATACTAAAACATTTTAATTACCTATAGAATATAAAAAATAGAAAAATTATGACAGAATTATCCAATTATAGTTTTCCATTAATTAGTATCAAGTATTTTATCATCATAATAAATTTATATATAATTTATTAATAATTAAAAGAAACAGTAAAGTAATCTAATTTTTTATTTATTTATTTTTTTTCAGTTTTTCCAAATGCTCCGCCAGCACCTGGTATGCCTTGTCAAGGGGAAGACAGTAAGTATAATTGACAAGGCCTGGGAGCCTATTGCGTCTTAATCTGCCAGCTTTCATCGTAATTATTAAAAATCTGAGCCAAAAATTAATTACCTCTGTAAATTATATTAATTATTTTTTTAAAAGAACTTTTAATTGTTGTTACTCCATTGTAATTGTATATCCTTAAAAACAATATATTTACCTATATTTTAGATAATGCACAGCGTAATAGGCAACCTTGTGAGGAAATGACACATTTCTTCTCTGATTGGGGAGATTTTGTTCATATTCTCGACAAAACTTTGTCAATTATTTTTATCCATTGTCCATTGCTAATTTCTCCTTTTCCCCTTAAAATAAAGTGTTTTCTTAATTGCATTTATTTTTGTTGTGTTTAGTTTTTAGCCCCTAGAGTTAATTATTTTTGGTTCGATTTTAATTTTTGATTTTTATTGTTTTCATTTAAGATTTGGTTGTGTATGATATTTTATATAGTCAATGTAGAATTATATCCTGTTTGAAACATTTTTAAATGGCAGCCATTATTGTTTTTTATGCTTTATATTTGTATGCATTTCATATCATTTTTACTCATTATTCAGATAATGATAAACCTGTTGTGTGTGTAGTTACCAAGGAATTATTTTATATTATCGTTGCATAACTTTTCCTTTTTGACTTTAATCCAATAAGATATAATCTGAGACTCAAAGTCTAATATTTTTTTCCAAATTTTATTAATATCATAGATTAAATGATCAAATATATAGTGAGAAGAAAAATTTGTCCATTTGCTATTAGTTGACCATTTGATCTCTAATAAATAACAGTCCTTAAGAAGAAAATTAGTAATATAATTGAAGGAGTTAGACCAGGAGTTCCCAACCAATATAACAATATAAGTACATATGTACACGTTTTTAAATATTGAATAATTATTTAACAAGAAAGTCAAATAATATTCATTTTTCTATAAAATATTGAATTTTAAATAAAATAAAATAGTATATGTTAAAATATAGTATAATATTATCATTGTTTTTAAGTATCCCATGATTTGCTAATGCATTTATTTTAAAAAGGTAATTTATTTATATAATAGCCTTTGATCTTTTCTTCTTCCTTTTTTTTTAGCAGTAACAAGAGTTGAATGGTAGTGTTTGTAACACTGTATTCAAGTGAACTCATTTTACATCTAATTACATTACCTTAATTAATCCACTACTTTTTTTTTTCTTGAATGAAAAGAAGTTTAGAGAATACTAAGATGATGAAAGTTGGTCCTAAAATGACAGCTTTATCCATCAAAAAAAAGTTTTAACTGAGGTGCCAAATAACCTCTTCATCCACTAATGTCTTCATTTAAATCTAAAACTGAAAAATTAAGAACCCCTTTGCATTACTGCACCTGAAACATTTTTACTGTGTTCAATGTGTTTCCGTCATTCAGCTTTGTTTTGGGAAATTACTAACCAACAAATAGTTTAAATAAAAAGGAATTTTAATTTAAAAAATACCTTTTATTTCACCAAATTAATAAATAAAGGAAAATTCAATGAGCCCTTAGCTAATAAGATGAGTCATTAGCCTGGTTTAGAGAAATGGTGTAAAACAAATGGGTCACCAAATTTTTTGCTTCTCAGTGTTGTGAATAATCCCACAATATTTAAATTTTTAATTAATAGATATTTTTTCTTTTTATTAATAACCTAGCCAAAAGATATATTGTAAATATATTTTACTTTATAAATCGATATTGATTAGCAGTTCAATATTTATAATTCATTGAAAAAAATAATTTGAAAAGATAATTTAGATTGAAAATTTTATAATTTATTTTTACCAAACTTTTGCATGTAAATTACTTTTAGATTCATGCAATACATCTCTCCTATTTTATTTTCAATTGCCTTCATTTATTTTTATTTTTCTATTTAAATTGAGCAAAATAGCCTTTAAGTTACCAGTTTATAAACATATGAATAAAATGATTGTAAGCTTTTAACAGTGTGTTAATATATGTGTGTTGACAGTTAAACAGTTTATTAAAATTATTAAATATGTATCTTTATATGTATTCAATCTAATAAAATGAGTTCTTTCCCCGATTATTTTAATGGAACATGTTTTTCTTGCCCCCCTATTTATAAGAAGCCTTTTAATTTTTATTTTATTACTAACTTAATTGGTTACATTTAGTTCATGCAATTATTTATAATTCTATTTTTTTCTATAGTTTTTTTTACTTATGATAATTTATTTTAAAAAATGTTTTTAGTTAGCTGAAAAATATTTAATGTGAAAATGAAAATTTCATTAACACTTTTTATGCCTATATGAATATCTATATTCATTAATTATATTAAAATAACATTAATATTAAACAGTAATTAGTTTAAAGTAAATGATAATAATTGTAAATAAGTTAAAAAAAAATACAACTATCGAAGGAACATAAATTGCTTTTATCAGAGAATTTGCTTCTGCTAGTCAAAAATTGTCTTGAATGATATTCAAATTATTTTATTAATTATTTAAATATAAAATATATATTTATTTTTCTTTTATTCAGTTTATTAATATATTATATTTTTTGAAAATTTTAATTACCTACTAGAAGTATATTTTCAATTCTCTGGTTGGCCTGTCAGTAAGCACTTTGCTGTTACCTCAACCAGAAAGTTGAATAGGATTAAAGCTTTGACTTCATTGGCATATCTTTTTAATTTTTATAAAATAACATATAATAAAGGAATTAAATATACATCAATAGGCACTTTCTTTCCTCCAGCTGAATAGTTAGGTTTCAAGTTTAAGTAGCAGTTATGTTAATATACAGTAACTTGATTTTAGCTGGCTTTTCTTACACAAAAAAAATAAATGTTTATATAATTTAGTTATAATTTTAACTAAGAATAATCTTTCTCTCATTATTAACTAATGTGTAGATACCATTTAGATATATCTATTTATTTATTTAATACTCAATAGACTTATTACTAAACATTTTTGTAACTATTTCAGGAAGCATATACAGGAGAGGGGCACGAAGATGGAGGAAACTTTATAGAGTTAATGGACATATATTTCAAGCAAAGAGGTTTAATAGGGTAAGTTTATTCTTGTTAATATTGTTAATTTAACAGCCTTATGTAGATATAAAAATTTAATCAGGTCCAGACTTTAATAAGAAATAGTGATATCAATTGCAACTTGATTTAGACATTTCTTACAGACTACTTTGAGGTGTTCAAGTATTTTTTTAGCCACTCATATCGGTTTTACTCGTTTTGCTATATTTATTACAAAATCACTAATCTAATAAACATATATATTGTTGCTTAAATAGACGGTTACTTTTAATTATCTAAGCCTTAATTATAAAAAAAATTGTTAGATATATAAATCATTCTGGTTTTATTTTTTTGTGTCATTATTACTAGCAAGACTATACTGATATTTATCCATTTGGATTGGTATTATTTATTTAAATAGCAAGAGTTACCTCAAACGAAAAAAATAAAGTAATTGACTAATTAAAATAGTTTTGATTTCATTAATTTTATAATTATATTGAATTGTGTACTGTGATTATATTAAAAATTTTAATTAATCTAATTAAATCATTTATAAAATATTAGTAATTTTTATAAACATGTACTATGTGAGAAGTTGTTATTAAGTAAGAACAAATGTTGTTTTAATTATTCTATAAACTACTTATTCTGTTTGCTGTCATTGTTGCTATTTAAGCTACTAATTATCCACCAGTAGAAAAGTTTGAATATAATATTTGAAATTATTAAGTCAATAATTTTTTTAATACGAGAGAACACGGAGATGTGGGATCAGTGAAAAGAAGGGATATGACTGACCGAGAAGCGAACTAGGATAGCTGAAGTGGCTAAAGCACCACCACGGATAGGTGGGAGACCCGGGTTCGAGTATTGTCCTGGTCATATCTTTTCTTTTCAAATAAAATATTTAAAAATATAAAAAAAATTATCCCATATAAAAATAAAATAAAATAAATTATAATAATATTTAATGAGGTAAGTCAAGATCCAAAAATAAAAGTAATGTTTAATTAACATTCTCCCCGTGTATATATTGCAAATTGCGAGAACACAGAGATATAGGATCAGTGAAAAGAAGGGATATAACTGACCGAGAAGCGAACCAGGATGGCTGAGGTGGCTAAAGCACCACCACTGATAATAAAATAAATTATAATATTAAGTCATTATTCACTTTTTTCTACTTAAGGTTTTATTAAAGTAATTTTTTTTAAGTGGTTCTTATTTTGATTTGTTTATGAGGATTATATTTAGAAGATTTCACTAAGTTTATGTAAGCTTTTCATTGTTCTTTGTTATATTTTTGTTAAATTGATTTTTGATGTTATTATGAAAATTATAATACCATATTTTTAATTATTACTTTTTTATGATAGAGAGCATTCTGCGCCTTCTGCCAAGACAGAATATGGGGTCTCGGACGGCAAGGATTCAAATGCATTCAGTGCAAGTTACTGGTTCATAAAAAGTGTCACAAGTTAGTTCAAAAACCATGTAGTAATGAAGCAGTTGAACCCATTGTAAAAGAAGAATCAAACGGAGACACACCGAGGATAAGTGAGTAATTGATATTTTCCTTTTATTTTGATTGAATGTATATGTGTGTATATATATATATATATATATATATATATATATATATATATATACACACACACATATACATAATTTATACTTATACACATATATATAATTTATACTTATACACATATATATAATTTATATATATATATATATATATATATATATATATATATATATATAAATTATCATTAATTGCACTTAGTTATCAGATTGTATTTGCAAACATATTTTACTTTATTTATTTGTTCTTTGAAAATTAAATATGTTTTTGTTCCTTTTGTTGTTAAAAATTAAATTGTTGGATAAGTTAGTCTCATTAAGTAAAGGTAGTAAAGTTTTTTTCCATTTGAAACATTGGTTATTGGATGATGTTTTCATCAAACATTAAAAGAGTTGAGGAACACTAGGGTACTCTTTGGTATAGTCAACATAAGTATTTTATTTCACTACATGAAGCTTGGAAATGTTTTTGTTCTACTTTTCGAATTTTTAGTTGCCAGATTTAATTCAATATAAATTTATGGGACTTATGTAACATATACTGATTAATCTCACTTTAAATTAATCAATCATGCTGTGCCTTATTATAATATAGAGATAACAAATGTTGTGTTTCTCAAACTATATGGATCCCTATTTATGCATAAGTGCATGTTACCAGACCAACTCTGGCATAAAAACCTTGCAAATGTCACCCATTGGTTTTAAGGATTTGTTGCATGTTTTTAGAACTCAGAAAAATATTTTTGTCATATTTTTATGTAAGCATAGGTTGATTTACCTACAGTTTTCCTATTACCTTAGTTTTTGTTAACCAGGAAATGATGGTTTATATTTATAGAAAAAATATAATATGTGTGGGAGACTTTTGTACCTTGATCACATTTTACTTTGGATTACCTTTCAATTTTTTTATGTGCCGCTACACACATGACAAAACTGTGAAGAAAAAGTTAAGACATTTGAGTGCAAGCTTACAGACAGTGATTGTCTGTATGCACTGTCGTATGTGTTACTTTGGGAATTAGAAATTGAAGATGGAAGATCTATTGAAAGTTCTGATACACAAGTAAATGTTAGGTTAAAAATTAATACAATCTCATTTCTTTTAGTAATTTAAGAATTACTAAATTATTTTAGGGATAAAATACATATTTATGTATAAAATATTTTCAGTTCAAGATGTTTTCTGCTCCAAGGTGCACTAGAACATATTAAATAGTTTGTATCAATGGTCAATTATCAATAAAATGTATTCAAATATATTTTAAAGTTAGTTTTTAAACCAATATAGAAGTCAAATGTGATCCGTGGTTCAATATTCCCTTACTCTCAGTAGATAAATTCTGAACAATTTATTTATTCATTAAGGAATAGTTCCTTGATGAATTCCTTTGTTTATTTATTTTGTTTTTAATAATTCAAATTACCCCTGTAAAGATTTGTATTTACTTTTTAGAGTTGAACCCTTTAATTTTATTTTTACCATTTACCCTTTAAGTGTTTGTTATTACTTTTTAAACCTTAGGTACTCCGACTGCTATAGAAGATCCCATATTAGAGGACCATCCAGTAGAAGACCCTATTGACGACCCGTCTAAATGTAAGTAGAATCCTCCGTGTTATAACGTTTTTGAAAAACATCAATTTTTTTTTCATTTGTGGTTTTGGTCTGTGAGAATTGCCTGCATGAAAACCTTATTAACTTTATAAAATATATCTTTATTTTTATCAATTTATATATACTTTGCCCTTACATACTTCATTCTGTAAAAAATTCCTTTCATCCATTACTATATAATGAATTGAGATTATAGTAATGACTGGGCTAATAAAAAACTCCAAGAAGTTTGCTCAGATTCAAAGTGTTTTATTTAAATTAGTACCTCTACTCAGTTATATTGATACATAAAATATGTGGAATAGCTCTTCAATTATTAGTGAAGTGCAAAATTAAATTTAATGTTGAAGTAAAATAAATATTATCGTTCGAATAAACAAATCAATTAAATTAGATTTAATAAAAAATGGCTTAAACACTACAATACAACTTTAGTAATTTAATAAATTACTTTGGCTATCTTGTGACATGGACTGATACCATCATACATAAACATGTTGATTTTTTATTACATGTTCATTGATTCTTAATAAAAAAAATTTCTTAATATTGTAATGACACATATTTATGTTGATGGAAGTTTATTGAGTTGTTGTAAGGTATAAAAAAAAGAATAGCTGATATTTTATCATTTTGGTACAATGTGAATGTATTAATCTAACAGTTACATTTTGATAAAAAAATTGGGTTATATCCCTGTCTTGGTAGAACAATGAGGCAGCTGTCCAATGTTTGTTGAGTAGTGTTGACTTCACAGACCCAACAAATACATTGATTTGAACTGTAGAATGGCAGATAATTGAGTTGACTATGCAAGGTTCTGCAAAGCGCAATTTCTAGAACCAAGATTGTCTACTTTCCATGCTGACTAGCATCCACTTTTTCAAATTTTTAGAGCATAAACTATCATGTAAATCACTTGACACACAACATAAAAGAGGAAATAGGATTGTTTGTTTCAATTTGAGATGATTATGAGAATGAACCTAGACAAAATGAAACAAGTTTCAATTATTTTATTTAGAAGAATGAGGATCAATCAATTTTAAGGAGCAATATTCTGGTAAAAATCCGATGATAATGATATATAACTATGAAAATTAGTTTCAAATAATAACATTAGTAATTTAATGTTACAACTTTATTCAACTTAATAGTACCACAAAGTATTTTATAATCTTTAATAAAATACTTCTATGAAGATAAAAATTTTTTAACCATTCTTCTCGAAAATCGAATAGACAAAATAATTGACTATTTATATTTTTTTTTTCAAAAACGTACTTCCCCTAATTTGTATTGCATTAATAATTAATAATTTACTGTGGAACAAGAAGTGTTCTAACTTTTTGTCTTGCCATTCCCTATTGCTCTAACATCTTGTTTATCCTATTAAATATGATATAACCTCTTATATCTCTCTCCAACAGACCTTCTAAATTTACTGGTTTGGATGTAAAGTATTTTATATTCCTTTGTAGTGAATATCCCTCTAACTGACGCAGGGAGTATTATTTTTGTCTCTGAGAACTTATATATTTATATAAGTGACAGGACACTATTTATAAAAGTGAAATATTTTGAAAATTGTTTGCAATGATAATTTTTAACTTGATTCTTAATTTTTTCACTTATCAATATCATATTAGTATAAATTGGATAGTGATTAAATCCTTTAAAAGTAAATAGTGTCATTAAAACTGAAATAAAATGCACTTTTGGACAAGATTCTGTAATTTTCCATAGTCCATTTACATTTTCCAAAAAAAAAAAAATAAGGTCTTCCATAAACCTTAATAGAGTCACTGTTTGAAAAGTTATAGAAATTATATCCACTTTATACATTTATAATTAAATGAACATGTTCAAATAAAGATACATTTCCAGAATAAAAATAAATAATTTCCAGTGGTAGGTATTAGGAATCGATGTTGGTTCTATGACAATAAGTGGCATTAAATATTTTTATATTTTTACTACATAACTAAATTGTTAAATTAATATGATTTTTATTTTTTGTAGGCGATGAGAGCCTAGAGCCAGGTACACAGAGGCAGTATTCAATAGCTGATTTTGAATTAATCAAAGTGATTGGACGTGGTTCTTATGCTAAAGTTCTTATGGTGGAGCTGAAAAAAACAAAAAGGATTTATGCTATGAAAGTAATAAAAAAGGCTTTGGTTACCGACGATGAGGTCAGTGAACTTGATTTTTATTTTTTAGGATTATTCCATTTGTATTAATTAAAAAGTTTAACTAGAATTACTTAAACCTAAGTGATTTCTAGCTCTCAATCTGAACAAGTCTTTTGATTTGACTTATCAATTGAAAGTGTTTCATTAAAATTATATTGATTTACTTTAGCGGTTTTGCTAAAAATTGACTCTTCAAAAACTATCAGGATTTTGATAGTTTTTTATCATAATTTTAAGACTAAAAATTGTTAAACATTGATGAATGATATGTACTTTTTTTTTAATGAATTCAGGCTTTTTCCAGAGTTCTCTTCTGAATTCTTTCAAAGAAGAAATCCTTTGAAGTGATTCAAATAACTGTTTATTTTCTTCAGCATAAATACATAGATAGATGGCTCTACATCCCACGTGTCATCTCAGTTCATAGCTGCTGCTCTCCAGTTACGTATGCTTAAGATGGCCCGAGCGTCCGCTGCCACACCATCCGCCCATTGGAGCCTCAGTCTTCCAACCCTTCTTTTTCCACTCACTTTTTCTTGAAGTAATTTTTTAGGGACTTCATTTGTTCCCATACGTGCAATGTGTCTTGCCCATCGTAGCCTGCTCACCTTTATAAATCTGATAATGTCGGCATCTTTGTATAGTCCAGCTATTTCTAAGTTCGACCGTTGCATCCACGTGTTATTATGAAACACTGCTCCATAGATTCCATTAATACTCCATTGATAGATTAATATTTTTCGCTCAAACCTCATGATAGCGAGCTCTTGTGCCTTTGTGAGAGTCCAACACTCCGAAACATATGTCAGGATATGCCTTATCAGAGTTTTATATATTCTTATCTTTGTGGTGCGGGATCAGGCTTTACATCTGATGTGCTTTTGCAACCCAAAAAGCATCTATTTGCCGCCATTATTCTTCTTTGCATTTCATTGTTGGCATTTATCTGGGTACCTAGATATACAAATTCATTCATGGTTTGGATGGTGTAGTTTCCTACTTTGATGGTTGTTTCCCTGTGCTCTTGCTCATTTCTTTGCCTCGCAACTATGTATTTTGTTTTGGATTCGTTGACGAGTCTTATTTTAGGGGCTGCATTAGTTAAAGCCAGAAATCCATCCCTCACAGCATTGAAACTTCTCCCTATGATGTCTATATCATCAGCAAATCCAAGGATTTGCAAAGTATTATTAAATATAGTGCCTCTGATTTGTATTCCCTACCTTCTGATAGCACCCTCCAAGGCTAAATTAAACAAAAGACATGCCAGGCAGTCACCTTGTCTGAGGTCTTTATGTTTATCGAAACATTCTGAGGGGTCGCCTTGTACTCTGACATTACAATTCAGTTGTTTCATTGTTACCTTGATCAGTCGCACATGTTTTGTTGGGATGCCCATTTCCAGTAGCTCTTTATATAGCATTTCTCTATCAATACTATCATATGCTTTCTTGAAATCTATTAATGTATGGTGGATGGTGATGTTGTATTCTCTTGCTTTTTCTAGAATTGTACGTAAGGAGAATATTTGGTCTGTGGTGGTCTTGCTTCTCATGAACCCTGCCAGGTAGCATCCTATTTCTTGTTCTGCAAAAGGAAGAAGTCTTAGGAAGATTATACTTGAGAAAATTTTATATGCTCTAGGTAGCAAGGATATGCCTCAATAGTTTTGACAATCCAAAACATCTCATTTCTGGTGTATGGAACATATAATAGTCTGATTCCAGTCTTCCAGCATTTTTTCCATATGCCACACGCCCATAATTATTTGGTGGAGTACCCTGGCTACCTCCTCTCCTCCATATTTTAGCAATTCAGAAGGTAATTCATCTGCTCCCGGTACCTTGTTATTCTTTAGGTGCCAGATAGCATCCTGTACCTCTTCCAGGTTCGGGCAGTTCAAGTTCCCCGATGGGAATTTCTGTCACTAACCCATCCTCAGAGGTCTCTTTACCATTCAGAAGGTTCCTGAAATAGTCACTCCATTGCACTAATATTCTTTTCTGGTCTGTCATCAGGTTGCCATCTGTATCCTTACATTCATTAACATGGGGCTTGAAAGGTTTTCGGGCATTGCTCACACGTTTGTAGAATTTCCTCGCTTCATTTTGATTCCGTAGGTGTTCCAACTCTTCCATCTGGTCTTTTTCCCATTTCCTTTTTTTCCTCTTGTGTAGTCGCTTCTCTTCTTTTCTTTTTTTTTTTTCTGTACTCCTGGACTGAGTTTCTGGTGAATCTTCTTTGGACCATGAGCTGATATGCTACATTTTTTTCTTCCGTTAATTTCTGGCAGTTGGCGTCAAACCATGGGGTTTTTCTTTTAGACTGTGCCTTTCCCAAAACATTGCTTGATACATCCTTAATACCTTCTCTACATTCACTCCATTTGCTGTTGATGCTCCCCCACTTTCCAAGGGTCTGGTTTTCTCATTTAGGAGTGTTGAGTATTTTTCTTTTACCTCTGGATCCTGTAGTTTTTGATTGTTAACTCGGGCTCCCTGAATTTTTCTCCTGTTTCTTACCATGGATATTCTTGTTCTTATCCTTGTCACAGTAAGGTAATGATCGGAGTTGATATTCACTCCACGATAAGACCGCACGTCCATCAGGCTGCTTATATGCCTTATACTTTAGCAGTTGTAACTATTAAAAAAAAAAATTAACGGTATATTTCTCTTCAATTTTGTCTTGAGTACAATAAATAATTATGGGAGTTAAAGAT
Organism: Arma custos; assembly: GCA_037127475.1. Taxonomy (NCBI): domain Eukaryota; kingdom Metazoa; phylum Arthropoda; class Insecta; order Hemiptera; family Pentatomidae; genus Arma; species Arma custos. The sequence goes on along the minus strand of CM073763.1, from coordinate 80,519,930 downwards.
TAAATGTGAAGCAGTTATTTGATTCACGATTTCATAAAAAATTGACATAAGAATTATTTATATTTAAATGTTATTTGAGCTGTTAAATCTGAAAGTGGCATAAGTCCATTTGGAACAAAAATGTTGTTTATTCTTTTAAATGGTTTTAATGATTGTTAAGTCATAATAAAATTTAAAAGGTGTATAGGGTTTAAAACATTCCTGTTAGCTAAGTGCTAAGTGATAAAAACATTTGCCTGTTTGCCCATATTTTTTAAGGTAGATCAAATGGAAACCGTAAGATATCAGGAATATGAAAAATCAGACTTATACCATGTTCAAATATAACAGCTAATTTATACAATTATTTATTTATAACCATGTTATGATTTTTGATTCTTTTCAGGACATAGACTGGGTTCAAACTGAAAAGCACGTATTCGAGACTGCTTCAAACCATCCATTCCTTGTCGGCCTGCATTCCTGTTTCCAAACTCCATCTCGGCTGTTTTTTGTGATTGAATTTGTTCGAGGAGGTGACCTCATGTTCCACATGCAAAGGCAACGTAGGCTTCCTGAAGAGCATGCTAGGTTTTATGCTGCAGAAATAAGTTTAGCATTGAATTTCCTCCACGAACGAGGTAGCTATCACACATGAAAATTCAATTTTTAACTAATTAAAATTATTAATAAAATAAAGATTAAATGTTAAATTTGGATTTAAGGGGAAGATTCTGGAAACATCTTTAAGTATATTTCGAGATGTTTGGATTGATGCTGTCTCGAGTCCATGATTCCTTTTCGAACTGTTTACATTTATTGTTTTTGTTCTTTATATAGTCTTATTTATATGTATCTTACATACGATTGACATGATATTGATTACTTGATTAATTTTAGAGGCATAAGGATTTGTTTTTGGAATCTTCTAATTATTTATAAAATTATAAAAATTTCAAGTAAATTATCTAATGAGGTATATTTATAATATTTACATCCCGATTCTCGCATTTAAATTGTTACACGTGATCTTACATCTTTGATGTCACTTGTATAAGAATTGCAGATGCTAAGAACAATGTTTCTTTATGGAAATATTTCTATGGTAGGCAGTGCAGAAACACTTATCTAAACACACTACCTATGATTAGTACAAAATAATACAGCGTAGGAAGAAGACAAAAAATATACTTCATCTCCAGAAGAAGAAAGAATTAGAATAAAAGTGACCATAAGACTTGTGAAGATGGAGCTCCAGAATAGTTCTTAAAGCATAAAAGTGAGGAACTCCATAAGGTAATTTATGAGATTATGGCTGAAGAACAAATTCCTGATCAGTGTAATGAGAGATTAATGGATTCCTCTACACACAAAAAGGAGATAATTTAGATCGTTCAAACTGTCCAGATATTATCCTAATCAATACACTTACTAAGACAGTAATGTATTGTATTTGTATGTATAGCATGCATCAAATGTATTGCATACTACTACATCCTGTAGTTTAAAGAAAAATGTGATAATAAAATGAAAACCTCTAGGGTGCATTGCGAGAGCTCACATTCTCACTGAAACTTGAGAGCAGTTTTATGAAAAATATTTTCATAATTAATATTTAATTATAAATTAAATATGTATTATGAAATTGTATACCTTGGATCCCTCGTAACCCATGACAACATAATAGACGCTAAAATAAAACAAAAAGTCTTATCCGCCAATCACTGTTATTATGGCCTCAGTTCATCCTTAAGGAGCCTTGCTTTGTCTAAGGACACAAAAATTCTTCTATTCAAAACAATTATCCAGCCAATTCTCCTATATGGATCAGAAACGTGGACTGTTTCTACAGCTAGCAGAATTTGAAAATTTTTTAGAGGAAAATTCTGCGTAAAATCTTTGGAGCCATGAAGGTATGGAGATGCCGAACAAGGAGGAGCTCCAAGATTTAATTAAAGAATCGGATGTGGTCCAGTTTATATAGGTCGAGGTAGGTTGAGATAGGCCGGACACATTGCTCGGGTGGCCGAGAATGATCTGCCAAAAAAAGTAATGTCAGAGGCGATATATGGAACCAGACGCAGAGGAAGACCTTGGCCTCGATGGAGTGATGGTTTGGCTGGTGATATCCATATTGGGTGTAAGGAATTAGATGGCGGTGGCACAGGATCGAGACAATTGGTGAAAGGTGGTATAGGAGGCCAAGACTCAAAATTGAGTTGTAGCCCCGAATGAATATTATTTGTTTCGATCTAATGATATTAAAACATGCCTCGTGGTTTATTTATATTTGTCTTTCATTGCTTTTATTCTTGTCATTTTAATGATAAGAAATTTAAAATCTTCATTTCATTTCCTGTAAAAGTGTTCTAAAAAAGATTGTCATGAAGTAAATAAAGAATTTATCATCATTATTTTTAAAGCAGTTTTGTCCCTATACTGTTTATTCTAAGACAAGTGATAGCTAACAAATGCAAATGTAAGCTAATGAAACATTTCAATTAGCATTTAATCTGTCAATGGAGCAAATATTTAATTTACAAAACTTTCATTGGGCCATTATGGGTTCTTAAAACAATAAAAGCCAAAAATTGAATTGCATAAGTGCTATTCAACATATCAGATTGTAGATTCGAATCAGTCTGCACTATATGCTACTTGTTCTCGGTGCTATTATACAGTTCATAGGCATTCTTTAAGCCTTCGAGATTTGGTTTTATTGCAATATGCTTAGAGTTTTTTCCTGGGTGCACCATAAACTGTCATACTTTTTGTGAGGTGAACGAACCAAACTGTCTACTTTACTTAATTAGTTGAGGTAAGATTGACCCTAACAGCAGTACAGGTGCAGGTGCCGCTCCTAGGGTTGAATTGTTTGGCCTGTTTTGAGCTTTGGTAAGTTTTGCATTCACGGGAAAGAAAAAAGTCCTCATTTTCAAATGGAGGGAACTGCATCGGAGAAATATGCCAGCTCTGGGGAGGCCACCTTGAGAGGAACCTTTGGTTTAATTTGTTTAAACTTTTAAACTATTTGTAATTTATTATTCATATAATTATTGATTAGAAGGCCTGCGAGAACCAAGACCTTCTCAGCAATAGACCTTTACTCCTTTCTATTTCAAGCCCCATTCCTTCATCTTTGAACACAAAGCTGGTTCAGGTTCTCCTTGACATCATTCTGCAATTGCATAGTTTCCCTCATAGGTACCTTCCATCTTGTACACCATTCAGTATCAGGAACTATAATTCTACGATGTGCCACAAATTTGAATAATTGGGTGTCATAACAACATATATTTTTCTTTTGTATTTACTTTTACATCTTTCTGTTTTATAAATTCTCTCTTTTCATTATTTTTTTTCTCTCTTTTTTTTTTAGGAATAATTTATCGTGATTTAAAATTAGACAATGTACTCCTTGACCACGAAGGTCACATAAAGTTAACAGATTATGGAATGTGTAAAGAAGGAATTAGGGCTGGAGATACCACTTCAACATTCTGTGGCACACCAAACTATATTGCTCCAGAAATATTAAGAGGAGAAGACTATGGATTTAGGTATGTTTCGTTTGAACTATACTTTTTTTTTTTAATATAATAATATGCACTAAAATATATTAGGGTGTCCTATAAGTTATAGGTTTCCCATAACTATGGTATAACTATAGCCATGTACAACCTCGAGCTGACTATGTTTGTAAACATGCAGACTTATCTATTATTCACATGTGGTATTAATTTCAGTCATTTCACTACTCTTTCTAAGTAAAAAAAGAAATAACTTGTAAAAAAGAAGAGGTAACTTATGAGATACTCTAATTTATGTTTCGGATTGTTGAGATTTATTTTTATATTCTGACTTATATTTATTTATATTTTGATTTATATTTATATTTTTAAGGTAATATAGAATCCTCATTATTTTACATTTATAAAAGTTTTAAAAAATTTTTTAACCTTAATTTTTCTCACACTTTGAACTATCCTGCTTTGATGATGATGACAGATTTGAAACATTAGTTTTCAATAAACAGTTTTTTGTTTTTGTTTTATTGTTTAAGAATTTCCTTTGACCAAACACACAGACTATCTTCTCCAAACAAACCTTCGAGTATCAGTTCCGCAGGTTGTCGCTTTGAATTAAGTCACAACAGGTTTTAATTTTTCATTTGTTTCCTCTTTAGTATTCTCGAAAATAAAAATCTTGAGTTTTGGTATGAAATTAAGATAGTTATGGGATATATGTATATTTTGGTAATCATTTCATCAATAAATAAACATTTCAAATAACATTTTGAAGTATAGACGATATATGTTTGTTGAAATATTCACTTCTTGATCAAATGATTAACAAAATATACACATTTCCCTTAATTACACTCTTTTTTCCATACCAAAATGCTTATTTACTATACATACTAAAGTTGCCATAGTAAAGATGGACAGTTTTGTCTACCTTGGTTCTCTGGCCTTAGCGTATCTCTCAACGTGCCCAAAAGATCAGAGAAGAATTTTGGTCGCTAATGAATGTTATTTTTGGATAGAAAAAATCTGATATCAAGAAGAATCAAAATCATGCTTTACAAAACAATTATCAGGCTTGTTTATTTTTAACTTATGGATCAGAAAACCACCCTATGTCCAGGGCAGATGCCAATAGTCCCCAAGCTATGATCTCAGGGAAAAATCAGATCCTTTGATCTGAATATATTTAAATACTAAAATGGGATGCCACCCTGAGATTGTTATACTTAATATGTAGTAATTTTATGTTAATAATAAATAAGAGACATATATACTCTTCTCCAAAGGTTAACATGGTTGACTGACCAGGAGTTGTTTATTAAATAAGAATAATTATGGAATAAAATTATATTTATTGGTGCCGATCATGGTTACAGACTTAATTAAACTTATACACTACTTACGATGAAAAGGGAAAGCTATAGGTGACTTATGTGATACATGTGGCTTCATTCTTCATTCTTTTCCTTACATCTTGACTTGACTGATGCTTCCCGACAACTTCCCTCTCTTGAAAGTAAAGATAATAAACCCCAAGGGTCATTTTACTCTACCTGGCCCAGGCCCCCTACCATACTCACCTATAGCACCGTACTGTGTTGTAGATCCTGAGTTCATTGATGTAATCATTTCATCAATAAATAAACGCTCCACCTAAAATTTCGAAGTATAGAAGATATATATATTGTGAAACATTCATTTCTTGATGAATTGATTAACGAAATATGCATATTTCCAAAAATGACATTATTTTGTCCACACTTAAGCTCATGATTATTTCTGTTTGGAGAATATTAAAAAGGAAATGAATGAAAATTTATAACTTGCTGTGACCCAGCTCGTAGCGACAACCTGCTTGGTTATTACCTAAATTAAAAATAAATTAATAAATAATGTTTACGTTTTTTTTTCAGTGTTGATTGGTGGGCATTAGGAGTATTATTATATGAGATGTTAGCCGGTAGGAGTCCTTTCGATATAGCTGGTGCCTCGGAAAATCCTGATCAGAACACCGAAGATTATCTTTTCCAAGGTATCAACAATATTTTACTATTATAAATATGTATAATTTGTATTTTGAAGATCTCTCATCACACATATAAATTAAATATCTTAACTAGTTAAGTGGTAGTAACTTAATTTTAAAGCATTTATCAAATATTGGTCCAAAAAAGGCACAGATTTGCTTTAAAGTTGGATGAAATAACTTTTTATGTAATCATCTAAAAGTGTGATTGTGTCGGAAGAGCTTGCAAGGTAGTAATGTGGTGTGGGGAAATGCGCACTAGATTTTATGAAGTTTGACTTAAAATCTTTTATTTCTGAAGCTAGACCTTTTATCTCATTTTTTAAATTATCCTTATGAAATTTATATCTAATGTTACATTCAAGCCCACACTTCAATCACATCTATTTTGGGTGATATTGATGAGTTAATTTAATAGCATGAGGTTCGGTTGAGGTTCTAAACCTCAATGAAAACAACATTTAAATTTTTTTTGTAATATTGTCGATTGTTTTGATTTTTTAAATATTTTTATTTTAAAGAGAAAAGATATGCCCCGACCGGGATTCGAACCCGGATCCTCTGTCTCTCCGTAACAGTGCTCTAACCAATTGAGCCACCGGATTTGCCTGCCGGCAGGGCAAAAATCTATTCTCTTGTCTGATCCCATGTCCCTGTGTTCTCACAATCTTTCGCGATGCATACACAAGAACGAATCTGATAAGAGAATAGATTTGTCCCCTGTCGGCAGGCGACTCTAGTGGTTCAATTGGTTAGAGCGCTGTCACGGAGAGACAGAGGATTCAGGTTCGAATTCTGGCCAGGAGCATATCTTTTCTCTTTAAATTAAAAATATTTATAAAAAATTTTTATTCCTCAACATAATATCCAGAAAAGTTAATACGTTTGTCATATTGGTGTTCTAATTAAATCAAACCATCTCTGTAGTGCGATTTATTAAGGTCCTCAAAATAGCTGTTTACCGCATCAATGGCCTCGTTGCCATGAAATCTTTTTTCTCCAAGAAATTTTTCGAGTTTAGGTAACAGGTGGTATTCAATGGGTGCTAGATTTGGCGAATAGGGTGGATGTTTAAGCAATTCGAACTTTAATTTAGTAATTTTTCCCATTGCAATGACTGAATGATGGGCCAGAAAACTCTAAAGTTGTTCAAAAACTAACCAAGCTACTGACCTGTAACTATAGATACAATATAATCTGAAGTAAAACTATATGATGCTAGTGTCTAGCTGGCCTATTGGCGCTATTTCTGTGGTAAATGAGATTTTAAAATACTCTTCTTATCTTTTTTTTAAATTTCTCATAATATATTCTTCCATTTAGGTCTTCAATTAGTTCTAGGATTAGGTCTTAGATTATATATGAATTTTTTCAATAACTTTTATTCTGTTTGAGAATTTGTCATTTCAGTTTTATTTACTAATTATTTTGATGTCTGTATTGGTAATGCTTGTGATATTTTGATCGCTCATATTTTAACTTTTTTCAGTTATTCTTGAGAAGACTATCCGAATCCCAAGATCTCTGTCAGTAAAGGCAGCGTCAGTATTGAAAGGATTCCTTAATAAGAAACCTCAAGACAGGTTAGGCTGCAATAATGAGACTGGGTTCATGGATATTGTCAATCACCCGTTTTTCAAGAGTATTGATTGGGAAGCGGTAAATATTAATTTTTATTTTTATATTTCTTGCATCCGTTCTTATATTCTTTATCTTAATTTTTTATTTTATTTTGAATAAACTATTCTATTGTTTTTTTCTGCTATAATGAATTTTTTTACTAAATGGAACAATACTGGATACTAATTATGGTCAATATTTTTTTCTTGAATTGAATTGCTTAGTTGAAGAATAATTGGCATCATATTTCATTGTTTTGAAGAAAACAAACTCTTTCCATTTTTAATTCCGAACAATATTCAGAGAGAATGAATTCTTAGGTTATGTATTGAATGTAACACTCTATCCATCCTTGAAAAGTTTGTAGTCAGTTAAATATTAGAGTTTTAAACAAATACTCAACACACAATTTCTAATAAAATAAAATAATAATGAAATAGAACATCCATAGATAATTATAATGCAATTGGGAAAAACCACCATTCAGGCATTATCAAGACACAAAAACCGTCGTTTTTGTGTTTTGATAATGCCGGAATAGGCGAAACGTCGACTGGTAAGTGGGTGTATTACTAGATTTGAAACATAAGGCTTTGCATTGTGGTTTTTCCCAATTGCATTATAATAAATAATATTGTTTCTTTTTGAGTTTTTGACTCTATTTTATTGATCCATAGATAATATTTTCTGTTGCTGAAATAATTAGTCTATTGCATGTTTAACATGAATTAATTTGTTATTACAATTTATACACTTACAGTAATCCCTACTTAACATAAACTCATCAGAGAACCAAATTACCAATAAAAATAATTTGTGTTTAATGAATTTTTTTTAAAGAAGATTTAGTGAATTCTATCTAATAGGTTTTAAGTTTCTCTATTTGTAGTTGTTCACTTTTTAATAGATTTTCTTGAAAAATTTATTTTAATTTTATGCGTACATTTGTCTTTCATTCATAATATAAGGCTTTTAACAGTGTTTGGCTATGCTGATTTAATTTATATTTTTTATCTATTGTCGTCACCAATAAAAGATACCAAGGAATCAATAGATTTCTCACTATTTTTTCTAAGTTGACTCCTTAACTTTTGTCAAGTAATATCACTCTACTTTTTTTGCTTTCCTTATAACAACCATTTCTCTTCTGTGCTTTATATCCCATTTCTCATACAAGACCTATCAGCAACTTGATAACAAAGATTTCTAACTTTAAAGTTACTTGAATAAGGTGGGAGATAGATTGCTAATTAAAAATTTCAAAATCATTGAATTTATTATAATTCAAAATAATGGTAATTTTTAGTAAAAATGAGAGTAAATTATTGGGAAAAAACATCAAAGTGGGGTTTAGCAACTCCAGTTGCTCTTAGATATCATATCGGAGTCCTACTGACTGCATTGTGAAATCTTACAGCATTCATAAGTAATTAAAAACATTGTTGTTCCATAAATCACAAACATTGATGTGTGAAGATCTCAAGCAAACTCTCAGGCATAAAAGTCTAATTAAGGCTTTTATTACTTTCAGAGTGTTTTTTTACAGTCACAGGGTCTTAAGTAGTTCTGCACCATTCTCCTGAATTTTTAATTGTTTTTTATGCATAATATTTCAAAATTAATATTCTACTGTAATTTTTAGTTTGTAATTAATTTACTAATAATTTTTTTTTTGCATTTGATTAATGCTGAAAGAATTACAATAATACATAAGTAAATTAATTAGAGAAATTAGAAACAGTCAAGTAAAAAAAATTGTATCAAATGTCTTTAATCTACTGCTGGTCTTATTTTTACAAATTAATCTTTAATACACATGCTAAGCTCTCTCTTGATGATAATTATGCTAAAATCACTGGATTCAATTCACATTCGAATCTAGACTACAAATTAAGCTGAAGAGTTTATGTATTTCAATTATCAAACTAAATACAGTGACCAACATTACAATTTAAACATTTTTTGTTGCGTTACATGACAGAAAAAGTGTGTACGAAAACATTTTAATGAATGTGGAATTACAATGTTGTTTTCTAAAAATTAAATGGAACGACGAGGGGGAAAAGTGTAACGACAAGAAACTTATTTGAGTAAAAATTATTATTGCCAGTCATAAAAAAATATTGTTGCTTTGACCCCATTCCTCAAAACTGTCTAAAATTAAAATTTGCATGAAACAAAAGAGACGGTATAACATAATATAATAATAATAATAATAAATTCATTATTTATTCTGGGACAAGTCCCATTAGAATAATATTAAAGGAAATCATAAGTATGCATTAAAAATTAAATTAAAAAATTAGCATATTCAATTGTTAGATAAAAGTAAATTTTGAGTTAACTTCTAATAATTTATAACAAATCAAGAAAAATTAGATCACAATAATTATATAAATTTAACATATAATAAATATTTATATATTTACACATATTTTAAGAAAAACGAAAGACAGAAACATAATAACTATAGGTCATTGTTATAAATATAACTATAAAGTGGGGACCCTTAATTAAAGGAAAAACCTGACGGTTGAGCGTGGTCAATCATCTCCCTGCAGAACCATTTTACAGTCTCTGCCACGTACGAACCCGAGGCTCTTCATGGGTCCTTGTGGTATAGCTGTTTTTTATCTTTTCAAACCACTTTCTGAGATACAGCTCACTGTAAGACCCAGAATTTTAAAATAAATTTTCACCTATTATTAACAAACAACTACAGTACTCCATTTTTACAATGCAATTGGCCAATTTTAAAAGCCAATAAAAAGATTATATTAGAGATTGAAATCATTCAAATAAAAAACAATAAGTGAATACAAGTAAATTATCTATATCTGTATTATTTGAAATTTATGTGATTTTATAGTTTATTTGAAACTTTTAAAGAGGGTTTAGTTTATGGAAACTTTTTCATTATGATTTCATTCTGTTTTATCTATTTGATGGTTAGTATTTTGCACAGTTTTTTTATAAGCAATATTTGCTTTTCCATCTTCTAATCCGTATATCGACTGACCCTAGCCTTTTTTCTTTTTTTTTAAAGTTACTCTAGCAAAAGAGAAACTGCCGGAGGGAGACTAATTTGAGAGAAGAGAAAGGGACGAGATGGAATCGACGTCGCTGGGCTAAGAGGACAAGTGGGTAATGAAGCCTAAAAGCTGGGCGAGCTTGCTAAAGGTCACTCCCCTGTCCTTTAGTTAGCCTAGGGGGTGAGGTTGTGGGGGGGTGGGTTCTTCACTCCTTTCCTCTCTCCTTTATGCCCCATCAGCTTCAGTTTGTTTACTCGTCTTATTCATCCATGAGATTCGGCTCAACCTGACCTGGTTTTGGGCATTTTATATATTTAAAGAAAGTTTATCAACAATATCTAGTTGTTTATCTTAAATTTTTTAGTAAAAATTTACAATAACAATCGTTGGGGTCCATTCATGGTTTGTAAAAAAAAAAAAATCGTAAATTCTTTCATTTCGTTTAGAAATGTTGAAAATGGTGGAGGGTGGTGCAATCAATAAATTGTACCCAAAATAAGTATAATTTATTTTATTTGTGCCCACACCATTAGGCACAAATAACAATTTAACAACAAAATATAAAAAAAAATTCTGTAAATTATATTTAAACTCTTTAATCTACTATGTTTACAAATTAGTCTATATTATACATGCTAGACTCTCTTTTGATAATGACAATTAGATCAAAAGCACTTCTGGATTCAATTAATATTCATTAAAATTATTTTAATGAAGTTATTTTAATTTATAAGTGTATTTTTTTATTTTTATAAGTGTAAGTAAGGTAAGAGCGAAGTGACTCAGTGGTAGAGTGTTGAGTTGCCTTGCCGAATGTTCAAATCCCCCTTGGTGGCAGACTTTTATTTTATTTGTTAGTGGCCGGAGATTGATCTGATGGTATTTAGGATCCTCCTAAGGCTCACTCAGCCCCTATAAATTAGGTACTCAAAATAAGGGGGGAAATGTGGTTGACAAATCACTTCTCTGCCCAACCGTTCTCCTAGATACTGTACAGTCTCTAACGTGTAGCGGATAGACCTATCACGGTTTGTTATGGTTTAGGTTTTTCTTTAAGGGTTATAGGTGAATGTGAAAAAAATAACGCTCTCACTGTCAATATATTTATTTACCAGAACGTTAAAAGAAGGGTAGTAGCCAATTACAAAGTCCTGGTCAATTAAACAATTTTATAATAATTCAAAAAGGGAGAAAAAATCCTGGAGCAACATTCTGCACTCAGCCAGAAACACAACAGCTGGGGAGAGGTTGCTGATGAAATATAAATAAAAGAGAACTGCTAACTAATGAACTATAACATAATTGTCAATTAGTGAATGCTTTAGAAATATACATAAATGAAATAAAGTATAAAAAATGATAGAGGCAGTGGCAAGTCCCTTTCACTGCATCCTCTTTGCTCCTCCCAGCTGTGTTTGTAACCTTCACAACATTCCCTTCACATGTATTTAAAAAAATACCATAAATAAATTAAAATATAGAAATAATTGAAGAGGTGATTAAATGAAGGAAGTGTGTAACATTACTAATCAAATTTTCGTTATTGTCAGGGATGAATTAGTTATCCTGTAAGTACACCAATTTTTTAGGAGATTTTATTTGTAATGATAGAAGAGTGTATGTACCATATGATACCACATACTCTCTCTCCATTTTCTTCTAGTCTTTTAGTTTTAATATTTTGGAAAAAGAATTATCCAATGCAAAATACTACATGCATCTATTACTTCTATGATGGTCGAAGGAGTTAATATTTTGTATTTTATAGTATATATAAATGAAGAACCATTGCACGATATGCGTTCATTATTGAAAAATTGTGCAGTTCTTATTGGGTTGCAACATAAAAGTAAATTTTTAAAAGGATTTTATTATAATAATTCCAAAACATTAATAATTTTTCACTAAAATAGAGCAAAAAACTCAAAAAGAAACACTATTATTTATTATAATGCAATTGGGAAAAACCACAATGCAAAGCCTTATGTTTCAAAAAATACACCTACTTACCAGTCGACGTTTCGCCTATTCAGGCATTATCAAGACACCAAAATCAAAAAGGGGGTTATGTGAATCGCATCTCGAAGAAAAAGGTGCAATACATCCCAACGATCAACAGCCCAAACAGGCTCCAAACATGAGACAGCACCCCACCACCAAGACGTTCAACATACAACTGGAGTTGCAATAATCCACGAAGGCAGGAGTAATTATATGAAATTAAATAAGGCATTCTCAGTACGAGCAAATCGGTCCCCCGATGTAGACCTTCTCAGAATCGCTCCGCCTAGAAAACTATATTTTATCTCTAATGCTCAAAAACTGCCAGTAGGGGCGCGAGTTCAGGCAGAATTCGCAACCTCTAACACATGGTTTGGTAGGGCCAGTAGGAATTTCCTGGGAGATTTCTCTATTGTATACCACCATTGATTCTCAGCTTTAACGTAAGCTGTTTTTTACCTCTTCATTTCTCAAAATAAATTTTAAATTAAAAGTTTTCGTTCAAGGTTCAATAACTTCGTGGGTTTATGCATTATTAAAGTGACATTCTTTATCTCTTCTTGGAGAATTTATCGAATATAATTTGAACCTTTATTTGAAGGATTCGCCAAAATAACATTCATTGAATTCTGAGAAATGTCAGTGATGCTAAAAAAAAATATTATCACTTTGGTTAAAATGTTTTGTAACCTTTAGTAATGGATTCGTCAATTTACCACAATAGGTGTAGGCATTAACGTTATAAACCCCATTGAAAAAAGAGTAATGTAAGCCAACTAGCTAAAGAGGCAATAAAATATTGTACCACTACAGCCCATGAAGGGTTTTTGGATCGATTAATGGCGAAGTTCGTTTTGGTTCAGTTATTTTGGCGAATCTCTTAAATAAAGAATCCGATGATATTCGAAATATTCTCTAAGAAAACATAAATAATGTCACTTTAATAATGCATAAACCCACGAAGTTATTGAACCTTAAACGAAAACTTTTAATTTAAAATTTACTTTGAGCAATGAAGGGGTTAACACAGGTTACGCTAATGTTTAGAATCAATTGTGGCATACAAGAGAGAAATCCCCGAGGAAATTTCCACTGGCCCCACCAAACAATGTGTTAGAGGTTGTGAATTCTACCTGAACTCACGCCCCTACTGTTAGTTTTTGAGCATTAGAGATAAACTATAGTTTTCTATGCGGAGAGATTCTGGGAAAGTCTACATTGGGGGACCGATTTGCTCGTACTACGAGTGCCTTATTTAATTTCATATCATTAATTCTGTCTTTATGGGTTATTTCTTAACTGATGGTTACTGTTTCCCACATATTCACGTAAAAGCACTCCACTGTCTAAGAAAATTCTTAAATAAAATCTAATAGTTTCAGGTTTAATATTAATTTTCCTCCACGAATCCTTTTCAGGAGAAACCCTTTTGTATATGAATAAAATGAACTATTTCCATGCCAAAGATTGTACAGGGAGGTGATTCAGCCGAAATCACCCTCACTGCTAGGTTGCTCCAATACTCACTTTATAGAGGCTGGGTGAGCCGCAGGAGGTGCATCAGAACCCGTAAGATCCAACAATGGCTCTTCACAAATTTAATCATTTATCTGCAATAGCCGGATTTGAACACGGAACTTTCCGCATAGCAATTCAGCGCTTTATCCTCTGAACTACCCCGATCTGGCCAGGCCAAAATTCGTTTTATAAAAACAATTAAACTTAAACAATAATTTGGTTATGTTCTTCTTATTTTTATGAAACATGACGTGATTTTGGTCTTATTTGTAGTTTCGAATGTATCGAGGGATTTTAGACCGTTCCTGAGAGAGACCGGGTTCCTCCTACTCGCTTTTTATATTTTAATGAAGTAGTTGGCACACTGGCCTTTTTATGTATGTTTTTATACCCGTGGCGATCCCTAGGTGGCTCTGAAAGGGCAAGGCAATTTGGAGACATAGATAGCGGAGGGCCCTCCAATTAGGGCAGAGCCTTGGAGGACCGTCCTATTTGCGCTGCGCCTCCTCGTTACCCCCGTGTCTCTTGTTTGGTCTCTTCCTCTGTGGCTAGTTTGTATTGTCGCTGCGTCCCTTCCTTCGCGGCTAACGGTTGTGTATGCAAGTCGATTCGTTTTTCAGTTTAGTGCTATGGATTTATACTAAATTGGCCAAAATAGTTTTGGACAGTTTTTAGGTCCCAGTCCTGTGATCTTCGAAGATTTTTCCGAATATCATTAGGTCTAGGGTGTAATAGGGAGGTTTCCTGTTGTTTTAGCATCAAAATAGTTTGGTACTTGTTTTTGGCCATAACACTGTAGTCCTTGAAGATTTGTTGCTATATCATTGGTTCTGGAATGCTGGAGGTTTCCTGTTGTTGCAATACCAAGATAGTTGGGTATTTTTTTTTATATAATCCAGTTGCCCTAGAAAGTTTTCATAATTTTTCCTGCTATCCAACATTGTGAAGGTTCCGAACTGTTATACCAAAATAGTTTCGTCCCAGCCACAAGCTGTGGTCCTGGAAGATTTTTTACTATGTCATTAGGTCTAAGATGTTGGAGGTTCTGCGTTGTAATAAGAACATTCCAAAAAGATTAAAACTAAAATCTAAGACTACTTACTATCTTATTTTCTCGAAATTTGACCTAATGTTACGATCATAGGAACTCGCAATTACATGTGCCTTTTCGTTTGGAATGGTGGCCAAAATGATTTTTCACATAACGCCTATAACTCGGTAGATTATAAATATAGAAGGCAAATATTAAGTGTTTTAGAATCGACATATGTATAAAAGCAGAGAGCATCTGGTAAATCTATCCTCTACCTTATTTAGGCACCATTTGAACAGAAATACGTGAGAATTACTTGTCCAGAGATGACTGATCTCTCACCAATAACTAAGGAAACATTCAACCTATAACTCGAGTCTTTTAATGTTTTTCTTACTTTTCTTAGAAGACTAATCTATCACAAAAGTGTCTGCTTTATAAATGGTATCGTAAAAACATCTTTCGTTTTCGATCTATATTGATTAGATTAGTATTTATAATTGATATACAATTTATATAGTCATTTATCTTTTAGACACTAAGCCATGTATAATTACATAGGTTTGACGACACGTTCTCATTTTGAATAAACTTGAAACAGCTCTTGAAAAGTGGTGTTTTTCATTTACAATACTTTGCATTTGAACCGTCAATATTATAGTTTATAAAAATGGTATATTGAGTAAATTCAAGCTGAAGAAGTCAGCTCTCAGCGTCAAAATTTTAGATTCCTTTTGAAATCTGTATTATTCTATGAGTTAGAATATCCCCCGTCAAGTTGTTCCATTGAATGTTGATTGTGTTACCTATTGTAATTACATTTGTGACTTCATTTGACTACCGTGCCCTTTGACGGGTCAAAGGGACCCAGTAGAATGCATTATATGGCCCTAAATCCAATTACAGTAAACCTATCCCGGAGGCAACTATTTGTCCTCTTGAAAGTCGCATTTGATCACGGCTTGCCTTGCATTATCCCCTGGTAGAGCTTTGTGTACAGAACTAATAATTGCAACCGCAGAATGCAATAAGGCCTTGTAGGGTCCTACTTTGTAGTAATTAACTTTTGTTAACAAGGTCGCCTCTTCCACGGCCTTGTTGACTTCCTTCTCTGCAGTCTTGATTATGCGATACTACTTTTAATTATCTTATTAAAATAAATCCTAAGCAAGAGCTCCTGTCTTTCATATTTTCTTTTTCTTTGGTTCTGCAATATTTTATTTAGTTTTTCTGTTTCTTTTTTCTGGGCCCAGAAAAAAAACCTTTGCCTTAGGCCGAAACGTTGACACGATAAAATAAGTAGTATATTAATACAATTACAATACTCATAGAAATATTCAACCTTTTCCATTTATCCTAACATTGATGTATCGAATCCAATCTATTATATTATCTATAATCTGAGGTAGAAGATAGAGATAACTTTTACTTACATTTTTATTATACAGTACACACATACCATGATATATTAGCCGTGCAGGATCAAAAGCGGATAACTCCGAAATTGCAAGTATTAGCTTTTTATGTGGAAGAAAGTGTTCCGGGTAGAGGTCACAATGAGTCATCACATCATTGTGACCTCTACCCGGACCACTTTCTTCCACATATATTATCAAGGTCAACAATTATCATTCAATATTAGCTTTTTATATTTTTGACTACCATAGTCAACCAATACTTTTTGTCTTCAAAACTTCAGGTTCAGAAACGGTCTATGAGAAATAAAGTGGCGAAGTGTCGAGTTAAAAAAAATTGATTGACAAAACTAGAAAAATATAAAAACGTCAATTTTGATATAGGCCGCTTTTGATCTTGCACATCTGATATAGTGCTGGAGTATTAAAATTCGAATTAAAGTTAAATGACCTGAAAAATTTGAAAGTTTTCTTGTACGTTTATCGTATTTTGTGTTACAAAATCTGATTTGATCCCACATTATGAAAGTGTAATTTCTTTCAATGAAGATATTTAGCAATTTGGTTAATTTTCTTGAAATATAAACGCTGTATTCTACTTCTAGCAGTTTTTTTTTTCAACTTCGATATTGCATTTAAGAAGATTGGACTATGTGACAGTTATTCAGAGAGATTGCGCTCAACTCAACGCGTAACCTCCAATTATGGTTGTCCACTTCATAAAGGTTGGGTGAGGCCCAGTAAGGTCTCCAGTTAGGGGAATAAATAATTTACTCTTCCATAGCTGGTATCGAACTTAGTACCTTGAGCTAAATAACCTAGCACCCTACTTACTGGGATACACCGCTCTTAATCCGATTTAAAACGAAATCAAATTAATGTTTCCATATTTTTTGGGTTCTTTCTTTCTTTTTTTTCCTTCTTTCCTCTTAGGACAACCCTTACAAAGGACATGTTAAACCTCTTTAAGTGTAAGGGCTAATTTACTACTGAATCCATATTTTTTATTTTGCGATAGAACATTAAGATATCACTTTTTTTATAATGCAATTGGGAAAAACCACAATGCAAAGCCTTATGTTTCAAATCCATTAATACACCCACTTACCAGTCGACGTTTCGCCTATTCAGGCATATTGGTTGCAAGGAACCTAACACAGTACTGGCCCAGCATACCAAAACCTGTAAGCATCAATTTGATTTTGAGAATGCTAAAGTTATTTACAAATAGAGTGATGGCTCTAGAAGGAAGTTGTTCGAGGCCATGCAGATTGCGCAAAAGATTGACATTTCGGTTAATTATAAAACAGATTGTAGAAATTTGAAACAATTTTACTCGGAAACGTTGAATATTTTAAAAGAAAAAATTGGCTAGCTTTGCTAATGTGTATAAATTTATATAGGTTAGTATTACTTGATATGTTTTGTGGATCAGCTAATTCTATAACCTTCCCAGCTGGTTGCGTATCACCTTCTTTTCAGTTGTATGTTGAACGTCTTGGTGGTAGAGTGGTGTCTCATGTTTGGAGCCTATTTGGGCTGTTAATCGTTGGGATGTATTGCACCTTTTTCTTCGAGGTGTGATTCACATAACCCCCTTTTTTTTCTGCCTTTATAATGCCTGAATAGGCGAAACGTCGACTGGTAAGTGGGATTTGAAACATAAGGCTTTGCATTGTGGTTTTTCCCAATTGCATTATAATAAATAATAGTGTTTCTTTTTGAGTTTTGGCTCTATTTGATTATTAAGATATCACAATCACTGCTATCTGCTACTTTACATGTTATATTTACCTGCTAACTTACGATGTGACTCTGTTCTGAGAGGTGTTGTTGTTGTTAAGCTGAAGCAGCGAGGAGTGGCAGCGCCTTACGTCCCGGACTCTTCCAACGCCATGGCCAACTTTGACCCTCAGTTCACTAGCCAGTCTCTCAGGTTCTCCACAGAAGATCCGTGAGTGTTGTCCCCCGACTCCTGTAGATCGCCTCCCCCCCTTCAAAGCAGGCTGTGCATGTTGTTGAACCGATTCCTTTGAGACTTCCCAGAGCCATATTATTATACAATAGAAGATTGGATATTACATAGCTTTCTGAAGTTGTTAGTAGTTTGGTGCTTTCCATTCTTATCATAGGCTAAAAATATATATTTGTGCCAGCGTTTTATTTGACTGCTTTATGCGTTGGGAAGTTGGAAAGTAAAAGTTCCCTTTTTAGTAGATTTGTTTGACCATTTAGCTGCCTTATTATTGTTGTTTTTATACTTTGTCAATGTTCGCCCAGTAATTTTGTTTCGTTCCTTTGATGTGTAGAAAGTTTTTTTTTATATACGAGAACATTTCTCCTTTGTTTTATCTACTGGATTATTGGAGATGACTACATGTGCGCAAGCAATGAAGATTGAATTTCGCGAGAATATTCTGTTTGGTATAACCGATACATTGGTATACCGATATAAGTATTATTCTGATCGTTGGATCATGGAGCGAGTTCGGTCTAGTTCAAGCGTAGCCTTCGAACTAAGAAAAGGCCTCGCTGAGGAGGTTCAATCTTATTTTTTTAGTATCTACCAATCTCTGACAGCGCTATGGCCCATGAAAGACCATGACCTCCCCAACAGTTCTCATCCACTTAGTGCGATCCTCTGGAGATCTTCGCACTCCAAAAAAGTACAGTTTAGCCTCGACATTTTCAATCCCTCGTAGCCTGGTTCTACCTCTTCCTCTTCTACCTTCTAGGCGTCCTTCCATTATCTTCCTTGGTAGTCTTTCCTGATCTATTCGCTGCACATGACCCAACCATCTTATTCTTCCTTTTATATATTTGAATCTAAACCGGGGTCTTTATACAGTTATCTCCAAGTTCAATGCTGGTTTTTATTGTGTATGTATTTTCCCCTTTGTTGGGTCATATATTTTTCTCTCCTGAGTAGTAATAATTCCCCTGTCGATTGGTTAGGGTCCACGCATCACTAGCATACGCTAATTCTAATCGATCTCTTGGGATATATATTGATTTGGAAGAATTTTCTTGAGAACCCACTAGCACTTGTAGCCATACTGAATTATTAATTTTATTTTTTCTTCTATTTCATATTTTTTCCCTTGACTATCTATATCACTTTTATTTGAGTGGAAAATAGTTTACTGGAAAACTCCAATGATGGATAGAATTAGTCACGGGATGTAGTCAGGGATAACACAAAATAAAATTTGTAAAATACACGTTGGAACAATTAAAAAAAAAAAAATTACTTCTTTTGTATTATCTCTGACTGCACCCCCTGAGCAATTTAATCCATTATTTCATTTTTAATTGAGATTGTCCAATATTAATATATTACATTGCATCCAAGATTTTTTCATACTATGTTTACCTTCTTTCTTTCGTGGCTCTACAGCCCATCATGGAGCCTTGGTCTCCTCGGTCCGTTACCGCCAGTCCTCCCTCTAGTGGAGCGGCGTTCCCATCTCGGACATTTAATAACCTCCTGGAGTCCTCACTGACCACATCCAACCTTCGCAGCTAGGGCCCCCTACTCATCTTATACTTCTGGGTTCTTGGACTCTTTGTCATTCTGGCCATATGGCCTGCCAAGCTGGATCACTTTGATGACGTCTTAGTTCTCGACTAGACTTAACAGCTCCGCATTATAGGTCTTCTCCATGCTTTTCCCTCTCTAACAGGTCCATATATTCGCTATAGAATCTCCCTTTTAGTAGGTATAATCAATTTTTCATCACCTTTCGTTATGACCCAGGCTTCTAAACCTGAAAGAAGAGTTTTGTAGAGGATTACTTTTGTATTCCATGTCACAACCTTTAAATTATTGTTCAAGAGAAAATCGAGAGTTAGAAACGAAAGCAGAAAGTTATAGGAAAATAATAAAACTAGTTATAATAAAGACTTTGAGGAACTCGATAAGGGCTGGGGTTTTGGCGAAGGAAAAAGGTGTTGGGTAGGTCTTTGGTGGAGGGGGGGCTAAGGGACAAAAATCATTTCCTTTGGAAATAGTGGAATTCCCCGCAGAGAATAGGAGTGGGGATGAGGAGGAGGGGAGCCGGTTGGCGACCTTGGGGTGGGTAGGGCCGTCTGCTACTGATAAGGTGCTCGTTGTCCTCCCTGCGTCCTTATCACTATGGGCTGTTTTTTCTCTTTTTCAAGAAAAGAAAGGTTGTGTACTTGTCCTCTCAACTGGTGTTAGTTCAATGTCCATAGAAACTTAATTAATGAGAAGGAAAAAATAATATTAAAAAAAATAGAAAATATTTTTTATATTTCCAAATGATGGAATAACAATAAAAATATAGATATAAATGCTAATCTTTTTATACTAGACAGACAAAAAAAACAATCTTAAAAACACATTTGGTCTAATTGCCTGTCTCGGGAATTGCGATAATTAATTCCTCTATACACTTGATCGAAAACCGATATTATTTTTTGTGTCTTTGCAAAAGACCTTCTGGAGTGATTTCTTAGGGGTTTATCCATAAAATTTAAAATAATTTTGGCATATTAAAGTCTCTACCATGTACTGAACCCTAGACTCTTCGAGGGTTATAGTATTACTATTTCTTTCTATATGAAAATAAATCGTAAGAAGTATATTTTCGTATTACTTATATTATTATGCATATATTAAATATATATAAAATTGACATTGGACGTTGTTAATGGAAGCCAGCAATTAAATATTTAAAACATACAAGAAAAAGTTCATCATGAATAATATTAGTTGACCTTACATATAAGAGAAAGGAAATAGTCAGGTTTGAGGTCAGAAAAATATCTCTTAAATAGAGTTGAACTGTTTTGATTCTTAGAAAGGCAACGTTTCGGACCCACATTGCAGGTCTTCTTCAGGGCTTATAATTTTTATTTTCACTTTTAACCCTTGTCCCTGAAGAAGACTTACAACGTAGATCGAAACGTTGGCTTTCAAATAAATAGTTCAACTATATTTAAGAGAATTTTTTTCTGACCTTCACCCAACCATTTTCCTCCACATAAAAGTAAAAGGTATCGTTTTTTATAGACTTTTAACGATTAAATACAAAGAATTACAAGTCACGATTACTTTTGTGAGTATTAATTTTACAAAGACTGAAGGATCTTTAATTAACTCGATGTGAGAAGATTTTTTATTTTTTTATTTATGTTCAAGATGCCCTCCCTTCTCTTCTTCTTCCGTAATCACCACTAACCTTAGTTGCAATATTTTTTTAATTTCGAAAACTTTACTAACAACAGACCAACTTAACAAACGCCAGTTAAAGGTGATATCCATATATGATTCTTTTCCTAGGATGGATAAAGTTGTAAAATAGAAGAGTTTTATCCTATATGTTTTGATATAGTAAAATTTTTTTGCTATGGCTATTAGGAAGTCTTTCGCCATATACAGTCTTATTTTATAGTTTGTTTATTTTTATCGATTGATGTCATTCTTCTGAAGTTTGTGTTGAGGTTCTTCGGTAAGTAAATCCTTTGGCCAGAAAGGTTCTCCAGTATTGTTCCATTAGTTCGGACTTTACGAAGTAGCTTACTTAAAGAAAGACGGGGATGTGATGTGGTTACAGCTGGAGCAGAAGCAGGTACCGCCGCCTTACAAGCCCAGGTTAGACTCAGACAGGGACTTGGCGCACTTCCCACCAGAGTTCACTGGGGAGCCCGTTCACCTCACCCCCGATGACCCGTGAGTACAACTCATTATTATGCATGATTATAAATATTCTATTACTAGCATATTTTAGATTATTTTCCCTTGTAATTATTTAAAACTCTAGCTTTTGAGAAGTTAATCTTATATGTAATTAGAGTAGCGCTGTACTGGTAGTTAAATTATTTTATGTCTGGATTTTCTCTATTAAAAAAAAATAAAATAAAAGCCATATACAGGAAATAAAAGTATAACCTACATTTCATTATGTGTGATATATACAATATATTTTTATGTTAATTAATTATGTATAAAAAATCGGGGGGGGGGGCTGCTGTTCTGTAAGGCCCAGGTTAAAATCCGTCTATGGCAGATGAAATGTTCAGTCTGTTAACAGCCATGGAAGGACCCTGTAGTACTCGTATCTGCAGAACCTTTTGAGGCCCAAGCAGCCTCAATGAAGTATGCACCCTTAATTGGGGAAAAAATAGTAGTTAGTGTGATCTCGGCCGAATTACCTCCCTGCACAAACTTTTGCTTAGAACAGTACAGTCTATACCAGGGTGGCAATCCCGCGGTCCACCATAAACAATTTGTGTATGAGAATAAAATAGTTGACTGGGTGATAAAATGGAGAACGGAGATAGTTGGAGGGGGTGCAGTTAAAAAAAAAACACCAAATAAGTACTAGACTTATATTTAGTAAGTGCCGACGTTTCGATCTACAATGTAGGCCATCTTCAGGGCTATGAGAGAGAAACAAACAGAACAAAAAATATACATAAAACGTTACAGTAACAAGAATATAGTGACATGTCATTTAGAAAATTAAAATAGTGACAGATATGAAAATTAAAGATAACGAATATTAAAATAGTTACAGAATATAATACAATTAAAATATTGACAGATATAATAAAATTAATGATAATGAACATAAATTAAATAGTGACAGATATAATAATTAAAGATAACGAATATAAAATAAAATAAAGTAAGAAACTAAATGTACAGAAAAGGTTAAAAAAGAAAACATAATATAAAGGGAAATAAAAATGAGGAGGTAAACCGGAAGATACAAAATGAAAAGATTAACGTATAGAAAAAGTTGGAACATGAATGAATTTAGAAAAAATAGTAAATTAAAGATATAAAATGTGTGAAAATGGACATATAGAGGTTACATAAGTAAAATGTATGAAACATAATAATACAAGAAAATGTAGAAAAAAATGAATAGGTATCTCGTGGAATGACCGTAGAAATGACAAAAAATTTGAAAATATAAGTATGGGATGTAATTTAAAAAAAATTTTGACTCCACCCCCCAACTATCTCCGTTATCCATAAACAATTTGGTTGCCTGCGAAATTCATCACCACGAAATATACTTATTTTATAATGGCCTAAGTTTTGAAATCCAGTGTATTAAAAAAAATACATTATTTGTTCATCCATGTATTCAAAAACTACTGCTAGCATAGCAATACAGCTGTTTTAATATATATATTTTTTAGATTAATTTATTGATATTTACAACTGTAATAATATTACAACAAGTAAATCTGCTATATGAACAAATGGCATGAAAACAATAAACACTTCTGGAGAAACTACCCGTTGGTGGCACTCCAATAACGTTTTATAGTAGAAGTTCTCGAGGCCATTTTCTTTTCAGACGCCTCGGAGGGTTATCAGGAAGAGTATGGGAAGCAAGTTTAGTGACAAGCGGATTCAAGTGTGTATGGAGCTCGTCATGGAAGGATAGGTATCTAGTTTTGGCCAAATCAGCAACCTATGGGTTATTAAGATCATGATCTTTATGAAAATAACATGATTTCGCTTTCCTAAGTTCAAGAAACCCATTTTGGTGAACATTTGACGTAACCACTTGCAGATACAATCCTTAAACTTAAGCAACCTTAGTAGTAATACCTAAGTGCTTTTAGTTCTACACGAGTTAATTATTGCAATACCGCTTTCAGTAGTAATTTCAACTTTAAAGACCTAAAGGAGTTAAGTTTTAGTTAAGGAAAAACAAGAGCTCCCTTTCCTTAGAGTAGAATAGGGTAGCTCTAAGGAGGGGGGGTAGAGTAGAGTAGAAACTAGACTCGTAAAACCGCTAACCCCTTTCCATAAAAGCGAGGCACTTTTTAACAGTTAATTACCCTTCATTTACAAAGTTTTTTACAACCCCGGGCACTACGTTGCGCTCGCTCTAAATCCTCCGGTCTTTAATTAAAATATATAAAAACAGAGCTAACTGCTGCAATAAACCATTGCCCTCCCTTCCCCTTCTCTCTCCCCTGCTCCTAATTGATTGAGGGATCTCTCATTGTCCTCCGTAGGACCCGTAACATGGGATTAATGCTTCCCTTCCTACAGCCCTAAGTACATTGCTCTATCAAAACATGATTGCGCTCTGTTTAATGGCTCGTGTTTCTCGCATAAAATGTACCGAATTGTTTTTCTTATTTATTTACCCCCTCTTTGTTATTAAACGTCTGCTAAGTTCGTGGTAGGGGAGCTGGGTAACTCAGTGGTAGAGCACTGAACTGCCATGCCGAAGGTCCTGGGTTCATTTCCCGCTTACTGGCAGACTTGTATTTAATCTGTTAGCGGCCGAAGTGGATCATAGGGGATCTAGGACCCTCCTGGAGCTCACATAGCATCTATTTAGTGGATACCCTTGAAAGGGGTTTCCAGTTCGAAATCAGTTGTGGCTGATAAATCATTTAATTTTTAATTAATTAGGATCGGCCCTGTGGGATCAGAAGTGTGATCGCATACAATATTACAGTTTGTACAGATTTGAAGCGGGGGTAGCTAATTATGTTCAGTGCTGAGTTACTGATCTGTAGTTCCGCGGTTCGAACAGATACATTATAAAAACCGATTATTTTCCTAACATCATTAGATCCACCCTCAGCAGACCCTCGTCTGGCTCACTCAGTCTCTGTAAAGTGGACTACTTTTCGTTGGGGGAAAGCCTAGAGGTTGTTGAAATCATCTATTTGCACAATTTTTGGCTAAGAAATACAGTCTTATGTACAGGGTTACCGTGGTGCAGGATTTTGCTATATTTATTGAATCTATTACAAGTCTTAAAATTCTTAAACAGTATTAGCTAAAAATCCCTCGATCCTGAAATATTGATTGATTTTTTTATTTATATACCGAATTACTTGTTTTATGTCTTCGAAAACCCTTAAGACCATTGTTATTGTTTTGGACGTACATTCCTAACATAAAATGGTTCAAGAGTTCTTTGACTTGTACACAACTACGATGGATAAGTCACAGAACATTCAATACACGCTTATAACGTTTTTTGTTCTCTTCAGTCGAATCTGGCGTTCGATTGTTATTTGTTTTTATTAGTAAAAAATTCACCATATGTTGAAGAAAAGTGTGAGATCGATTTATTTTGAAATATACTCGTATATGGGTATTTTCTCAACATTAATGATCCGAGTGAGTATCTACAACCCCGGTGAATAAGTGGTTAAGTCGAAGTATGTTCAGAAAGAGTTAAATGTGTTGAGGGAAGCTGAATCATGTCAATCTCGTAGTTTTTGGCTTGAAATGGAGTTTTAATATAAGTTATATTAAAACTTAGCCCGTTATACTCTCCGATAATTCAGCTTAACTGTTTTTATATAACTCGAATAGGTTATAATTATTTTATAGGTTTCATTGACTTCTTTCTGAAATGGGTTCAAAGTTTCCTCGTGTTCCTTGCTTTGTTTACGTGCCTGAGGGTTATAGTTTACAAGAAGGGGAGGTTGTAAAAAAGTGTTGTAACATATTTCATGTGCCAATGCGCGGGTAAACGGGACCCAACGGGACATTGCGTGCCCTGGAGGTAGCATTTTCCTATAAAGTCCTGCCCGCCCCTAAAGATAACCTTCTTTATTAAATTTTTATGCCGTGCGCTCGCCACCCCCTCCCACCCCAATATTCTTACCACCAAAACCTTGTTTGTCACTAAGCCTGATTTTTTTTTTCTGTTTGATTAGTGTTAGACCGAAATCATCACGCTATTCTTTAATGGTTCTTTAGAACACCACGTTTCACGTAGACAGCTTCTTTAGAAAACCACAACATGTTTCAGACATTTTTTATTTTTATTCAGATTGGGGCTGATTGGGAGATTTTTACGACCCAAATTGTGTAACGATGAAGGTATATTTTTACAGCCCCTATGAATAAGTGGCTAATATAAATTTTGTCCAGAGAGAGTTAACTGCTTTCAGATAACCGGAATCGTATTATTCTCGTAGTTTTTCGCTTGAAATAGAGTTATAATATAAACATTAACTCCTTTTCAAGCCAATGCCTTACTTAGCCCCTTATTCACTACGAAAATAACTCGATTCCGGCGAAACTCATTTTGGAGAAAATTAGACTTAACTACTTATTCACTTATTTATTAGATTTACTAGCTGATACCCCTACTTTGGCCACGACATGCTTATGGACGTTCTTATTTGATTTTGTAAATTTGTCATAGCTAAAATATGCAGTTACTCAATATAATCTAATATATCCTAAATGATTTGAACTCAGGGTGTGTTGCTTCGAACAGGACAACAAATGAGAAACCTTATGGTATTGGATAAAAAGTAAATAAAATTAAAGGGGAGGGATTAAATGTATAAAGAACAGCTATTAAAATAAGGATTAAAAAAAATGCTCTGATTTCCGCTATACCTATTATCTGTATCTCTACCACTCCTGAAGGCTCTTGGGTTCAGTACAGAGTAGAGACTACTGTTTCTAGGACAATGGCTGTGCAGGAAGGTGATTAAATCTAAATCACGCTCCACCGCCAGGTTACCCCCCCCCCCAAATATGAATACCCACTTTACAAAGGCTGGATGAGCTAAAGTAGGGTCTGTAGGTTCCACAGGCTTAAGAGATTAAATAACTTATTAGTCACAGCTGGATTTCAACCCTTAATCTTCAGGATAGCAACGGGCCACTCTACACCCTTTCCACCCCCATGAATTCCGCTAAAGAAACTTATATATGAAACATTTCTTTTGAAAAAAAAAATACCTGTAAAATACAATTTATCCTTAATAACACAGGATCCTCTCTAAATACAAGTGGAAAATAAAAGATACTTAATTCCAAATAGTTTATTTAGCTGTACTTGAAAATTTTAGCTGTACATGAGCTTAATTATTAATAATATGTATTCAACAACGTAAGAATATATATTATAGGTATCCAAGAAGTCCATGGGGGAAGATATAAAAAATAACATAATAGTCTACATAAAGGGCTTCAATTGTTTGGGGGTAGAAATCACAAATTTTTGTGTCCGATGATCTTGGAAGTTCATATTCTTTCTTAAACCTTCCCTAAAATATTAGTAAATTCTAAACCCATTAAAAAATTGGATAAAAAAGTATCTTTACACATTTTTCCATTAGAATGGACGTTTAAAATATATTCAGTAAAAATCAGTTACAGTATTCTTTGACCTCTTGGGACCTGAAGCGGCTGAATCGATACATTTTCTTTAGTATTTCGGTATCAAAGTCTATAACAAAGTCTAATCTCTCTGATATTTTTTCCGAGGATTTTTTTTTAATTTTTCGATGACTAAAACAGGGTTTTGTAGCGAGAGGTGATTTTTTTTTCCGTTCAGCGTTCGCAGTGCTTGATATAAACCTCTCTTTTAAGAGATTAAATTTTAATTTAAAAAGTGTTGGAATTTTTTTTTTTACTTTTTGTATGTATAAATAAAATTGCTTTTAAACGAATATTTTCAATGTAATTTTTTTTTAATGTGCATGCGTATTATTGACATGCTGTGAGCCCAGTATAAATCGGTTCAAATGCTTTTAACACCGGACGATACAATATAAAAATTCTACAGAATCAAAACTGTTATTATAAAAAGCTTGAGGCATATATTTATAGTTTTACCAGCCGCAATTGTTTTTTTAAGTTTACGAAAACGTGTATCCGAATAACACATTTTTTAAAATATTTTCGGTTTAGTTAATAACTTACGAATGACCAAGCAAATCTCATGTCAATGCCTTAACATTAAAATTGAAGGATTTGCTCCACTGATTACGTTTATAATTATTAACCTCATTAACTGGAAACTTAAAGATTTAATACATTTTTTTTTTTAATTTTTCATTGCTATATTTTTTAATTATTACCGAGATTTTAGTTTGTTTTAAATTTTTCTAAAACAAGAAAAACATAATTGAATTATTATAACCACATTTATGAAAGAGACATTGATTTACGCTTTATATTAAAAAACAAAACATATCATATATGAACTCTGACATGAACACCGTAATGACATTAAGAAATAATACACTAACAGCATGGGCAATATTTTTAATAAACAGACTAAAATGATAAATAACATAAAAATAATGCAATATGTCTCCAGCATTCCAGTTAAAGTTGTTTAAAAACTATTTTAAGTGCTTAAAGTTTTTAAGATACTAAAAATGCCTTACTTTTGAATATATGTAAATGCTATCCACGGAGCATTGCATAAGTTTAATATCACTTCGAATGAACAATTTAAAAGTACGTTGATTACATATGACTAAAAGCCTAAATTTTGGTTAAAATAGTTGAAAATAATTAATTTGTCAACGTTTCCCGAATTCATGCGTCGCCAGGACATACAAAAGAATAAAAGTTTAATAAAGATCAAATGGAAACAAATTTAAATTAACAGTCCACCACTCTTCAATCGGAAAATGCAACCTCACTCACAGATGATCAACAAAATACTTGCATTAATGATTGAGCTTGCTGCCTCTGATTGATTAGTCTGCTTCAACTGTTGATGTGAGATGTGTTGCGTTTTATTTTCATTAATGTGATTTTTTTAATGTTCTAATGACGCCTGAATTGGCGAAACGTTGACTGGTTAGTTACTTTTCAGAGTTTTAGGGCTTAAGGCTTTGTTCGAAGCTTTCAATTGCATTGTAATTGTTAATTTATTTCTCTGCTTAATTTTTTGCTCACTTTTGCACACTTATGAATTTTTCTTTTGGGACTTTTTGGTTAGTGAAAAGCACGTGAGCCTTTTTCCGGAGTAAAAATATGCGTTCTGTACATTAATGGTTGCCTGGAAGAAGGGCGTATGTTACATTTTTCAGTTTTAATTTTTTTTTTTTTTTAAACAATGTCCATGTGATGGCCCCTACCGCTACCGTTAGTTTTTAGTTGCCTAAACAGTCAATAGAGGTCAGGGATAGCACAATCGTTGTCCATATGCGCCCTTCTTCCAGCAACTATTCATATAATTCATTGCTAAGCCAGTTTATCTTAATGAAATAATTTCGTGGCTAACCAAAAGATAGAGATCTTTATACAATTCGAATATTTTAACATTCTGAATAAACCATGCGCTAAATCATTCCAGCTGTTTTCTGGTATTTACCCTCAGGCACACGGTAGATTAGTTCGCTTGTTCGTTATTTAAATAAAGGTATTTATTTATACTCCCTCAATGTATTACTTTTACCAACCCTTCACGAATATTTAAAAATGTACATTTCATAAATATTAATTATTCAAAAGTTTGTTCTGTTATTGTTATGAACTGGCGGTAAAAAGGGTACTATGTTATAAATTTATACAGCAGCCGGTGGAAATTTATTTTGATGAGTTTAGGAGAATTATGTTAAAGCTTCCTTAAGTCCATACGTTGTTTATTCCTGCTCTACCTAATGCCCTGTATTACAAGGGGGCCTTCTGAAAAATAGTTTTTCCCGCTTCCCTCTCCCTCTTTCTCTCCTTAATAATTATTTAATTATTATTATTGCTTCATTATAAGTTTGCTTTAATAATGAAGCAAAACTAATTCTGTTCAATTAAGAACATATTTCATAAAATATATGATCCTTGCGAGTATTGGGCGACATTTCGCTATGCTATGCTTTTTCCATTATTATATTATGCTATGCAGTTTCATTTAAAGTTTCCGTTTTCAAAGGAAAGTTTAATTGGTAAAACAACTTTATGAAATCAAAAACGCGTTATAAAATATGCAGGACTGAAATATTTAGGGTATCTGAAAAATAGTTTTTGACTTGAGAAATATTTTCAAAAATTTTACCCTTGAAGAAGTTTTCCGAATTTCTGAAAACACTCAATTCTGTTGGAGATAAGTATGGCAAGGTGGTTGTGGGAGGACTACGTAACCCAACTCGTTCAGTTTCTCGACTGTCTATCCTCATCTCATGTTTCCCGGTAGAACTGATGTTTTCCCTTCCGATTTACTAATGCAGATTGTTTTTTGATAAGATTTTGTTTTATTATGCCAATATCCTTGGCAATTTAAACTCGTAAAAAAAAAACGCGTGTTTCCATGGTTTTTTCATCAGCATTCTTGAATTGGCATTTATTCCATTTATTGACATGACCTGCCCACTTTAGACGATTTATCAATGTTGTGATATCTATATCGTCTAGCAGCTCATACATTTCTTCCTTTGTTCTCCGCCATTTCTCTCTAATATTAACGGAGTACTTTGGAGTACTTTTCTTTCGAAAATCCGAAGACGTCTAAGTAACAACTCTATAATAAAATGATAGAAAATTCGCGGTTTTCATGTTCATATATGATGACATAGTTAACGTTCGTTTAGTGTAGTGATAGTAAATACTATCAAAAAAGAGAGAATTAATATTAACAGCTCATTACAATCTTAAAAAAAAAATACCTAGTAATCAACAGAAGCTCATTAATTCCACTTTGAAGTTTAGAAATAATAAAAAAGGACATTTTATAGGAAACGAGCAAATAGTTGACATGTTAAGAATGGAAATGATTATAGGATAGGACCTAATAGTAATGTCAACATTTTCAAGCAAGCGGCTGCATTCTGAAGGTCTTTTAGGATGTTGGCAAGCTCTTGGCTGATAGAATCATTTTAAAAGTAACAAATTAGGCAGATTATGCCATCGGTGGAGAGAGCGAAATCAAGATGTATTTTCTTATTTTTGTTTTGGCAAAGTATGGAAGAAAACTGGCATCAGCCCTGCCGGCTCTTTTGTTTTATTTATTAATTATATAATCCACAAAGATGAAAGAAGAATGGAGTTTTATTTTTGAGCTTGGTGATGAGGGGGGGGGGGGCGTTCCGGAAAACTTTTAAGGTATTTGTTTTGCTCCCTAGCTGAAAGTTTTTATGCTAGCCTTAAGTTTAAACGACTTTATTTACTGTTGTGCGTTTATGAGGGTTGTAAAGCTGCATCTGGGAGTACGCCACATCGGACCGGCTCCTTCGAGTACTTCCATCAAATCTAGTTTTTATATACTTTTTCATGTCCTCCCAAGTCTTTGATTTAACCTCGGTCGGGACACTCTGTCTTTGATGGTCATTACTCTTTTCTTAAAATAATAATAAGCCTGAGAGAAACAGGAGTCATAAACTGAAGTGCATTAGGTTAATTGAAGATTAATCGCACGGCTTGTATCCCTAGTAGAGAAAAGGTAATAATAAAAGCAGTATTAAGAAGTGGTCTATGAAAAGGTACTTGTAATTAAGCAGATTGCCATGGACTGCCTGGACATTAATAATTCTGATACTGATAATACCAACCTTCTTATTCAGATTAACCGTTTACTGACCATTGTTCCCATTTGGGACACGAAGATTTCAGAATTTTTTAACAATATTTCTGCTTTACCAAATGCATTATCAATTTAATTACAATTAAATAGAACATTAAATTGTATGAAAATATTTTTTCTTTTTAAAAAGAGTGACCGAAATCGACTCCACAAATTTTTGAAATCCATTTTCCATTCTCATTTTCCAGTCAATTTTTCTCATTTTCCCGTCAAGTTTTTAAAAACTACGATTATGAATCCATTAATTTTTATATATTATTAAAAATGTATCACAAACAATTTAAAACTAAATTTATCACAATAATCTGATTTCGTAAATTGACTTATATATTGATTAGACCCCTCAACAAGCCATTGTTCCCAATTGGGAATATTAAAAAAAAATGTACAAAAACAATTTTTTTTTTGTAATGATCAATAAAATGTTTAAATATAAAAATAAGAAAGCGAATACTAAGAAAAAAAATTCAATGGGAAACGAGTTTGGTCTTTAAAGGGTTAATAAAATTTAAAAAACCTTTACCACTACAACCCGTTAAGGGCCTGGGGTTTAGTATATGGTAGAGACTGCACTGTTTCTTTGTGTTGTCCGGTTGTGCAGGGAGGTGATTTGTCCTAGATAACTCTCAATCTCTAGATATTTACTTTATAGGAGATTCTTAAATCCCTTAGGATCCATATCCGACTGCTAAGAAATAAAATATAAGTCTTGCCAGCAGCGGGCCAAGACCCAGGACCTTCGGCATGGCAACTTGGCGCTCTACCACTGAATCACTCCGCTCCCCCTATCAGATTAATGGAAATTGAAATATACAAAATTTAATCGTAAAATTCTGATCATAGTCCTTTCTACCAACATTTTTTTCTTATAATTATATTTGTATAGACATTATACATGTTTTTCCCACACTTTTGAGGGGAAACTTCTCCATTTTTCTTCTTGTCAAAATCCATTCGATGACCTTTTGGAATTATTCCGAACTTCTGGAAATATTTCAAAGCTTCTTCTTCCGAAGACGGCAATCCACAAATTTCTGTTCTGTACATTTTAAATAGAAAATTACAAAATTATTGAGGTTAAACTGCCAAATTAAATTTAAATGGACAATAAAAAAATATTAACAAGACACTTTAAAATAATTTGATTACGTACGCATGAGTGATATGAAGATGTTACTGCGTATAAGGAGGTAGGTTTCATGGTGACATGCTGAATCACAAGTATCAATGAGAATAATAACCTGTTAACCGAGCGGGACGTAGAAAAACGTCAAACGTAAAAAATTTTGTAAGGGTAGGGCATACGAATACTTCCTTGAATTATATGTCTATTTGTTTGTAATTTTGTGTTTTCCTTTGTGATATATATTTTAATAAACGAAAACGTATATATTTCATAGTCTTTTCATTTATTTTAAGCATTAAAAAAAAAATATGAAATTACGTTCTCCGGGATGACGTACTGACACGTCCTAGTGAAAGAGCTCGCGCCCGTTATTTGTTGCGTAATTAAAAAGGGAATTACCCGGCCAACTGTATTTTTAGTGAAATAAATATAACATGAAAAGAAATAATGCTTTTTGTCTACTCCAATGGCTGGAAAGAGTTTTAAAGAAGATATTTGAAGTAGCGAAAAGAAACTTTTCAACAAATAGCGTGCTGTTCCTATTCCTCTCGTTCGGAGGTATGTTAAGAAGTTTCTTCTGCAATTTAAAAAAGTAATGCCCATCATCATAGTATGCTTTTCTCCTGATATAATTTTATTCTCAATTGAATAACAGTTATTTACTACTATACTAATGTATGTATAGAAGTATATAACACTTCTGAAAATTGCGATCGACGCTGACATAATAGCATACAGTCGTCTCGCATTCGTTTTATGTTGCTGAAACAGCTAGAACTATAGCATGCTAAAGTAGGCTTATTGCCTGGTTGTGAGTACCCTTACCATAACAAGCCCTGAGAGAAGAGCACACGCGCCCTACCAACATGGCCTCTTGATAAACGTGAAGCGCTGGCATAACAATCCGTTCGGCACGCCCACTTCCATCCACTCCAAAGTCAGACGCTAATAAGCCCTTAGCCAGCGACTGATCTGTTTTTTATCAGCGGAGCGGTGATCCATCTTGCAGGTTGTTAGCGGGATCACACGTCGTTAGTTCTATCTCCTCCCTTCTTTCTCCTGTCCTCGTCTCTTCTTCTTTCGCAACCTGTTCCGTACTGTCAGCGACTTATTGTTCTTTCGAAGATAGGTTTTTAATTTGTCTTGCATTCTGTGAGCCAATTGCGTACTAACATATCAACCTTTGCATTAACAGTAAAATTATTTTACTTCTACAGATTGTCACACGGCAATAAAGATAAGTATTTTGTTATGATTTTGACGCTTTAGATTGATTAGTAACCTGACAGTACCCGATGGATCATGGTCGCATAAACTTTGTTTATAAAGGAAATTTATCGTCGACGACCAACAAATCTTATTCTGCAAAGGAAAAATTCATGTATTTATAATATGTCGGTTTTGAAGAAACATTTGCCGTATGAACCCAGTCATATGCCTACTCAATGATCTACTATTTCAGTCTCGTGGAACATTTGTTTGTTGTTTTCGTGCTAGAAACAACGCATAGACTTTTTGTTTTCGAGCTAAAGATTACTTAAATGCTTATTGTTTTTGAGCAAGACACTACTATTACTCCTTTTCTTTTCGTGCTTGACACCACTTATTCTAATCTTGTTTTCCTGTAGACCTTGTTACCTGTGTTCCTGTAGATCTTGTTACCTGTAGACCTTTTATATGCTTATTGGTTGTTAACAAGACGCTTCTAGTACACCTTCTGTTTTTGAGCACCCTATAATCACCAACACAGACTATTTCGGAAGTCTTTGTGAATTGCACTTGATGAATCTTAAAACGTGTACTTCCTCATTGGAGTTGGTTGGTTGCGCAATATATTGATGTCGACAGAATGTTCAATCAGCACTCTTTTTTTGTAGTTATTATTTCTCCAAAATTTTGACATTGATACTAATATTCTTCGACCGGCTAGAGCTTGCAAGGGACGTGCTGACAACATTAGCTCCCTACGACGAGAGACAACAAACTAGGGGCGAAGTGGAGGGATGGTTTGGAGCCCAAGTTGGGATTGCTAATTGACAGTTGGCCGGCCTCAGCTGTCTAGACGCTGCGAATCAACACTTCTCCCCTCCCTCTCTCGTTCGTATATATTGTGCCGATATAGCAGGCCGTGTTGTAGGAAGAGTGGTTGTGGTAGCTACATCATCAGGGTATATACTTAGTTATTGCAGTTTTTTAATTAATTTTCACAAGTAGTCCACGGTACAGCAGATGTCTGTTACAACCACTCAGTCACAGGTACAGACTTTTTACACTCCATGAACTCTAGTCGGTGATAGTTAAAAAGATATGTATATAAATGTTGGAACCGGATATCTATTGGAGGTGGGCAAAGTAGTTTATTTTATTGAATCGTTCCTTTTGAGATAGTTCATTCTAATGAACTAGTTCAATGAACTACATAGTTCATTTTTTAAAAGAACTAGAAATGTACTGAACTAAGAGAGGAATCGAACTGTGGAAAAGGGGGGGAGAAACTGAGAGATCATTATTATTGTCATTATAAATTTCGATTATGCATTTTAATAATAATTATTGTAATTTTAGATCATAACTATCATGTGTACAGTTACTTATCTATTTCTAGTTCTAGTTCAACCATCTAGTTCGTTCACGTACTTCTCATCTCTACTGGTCGTTTTAACTAAAAAGAACTATAGTTCACCAAAACAGATAGCGCTCTTTATAGTTCATTTTCCGGATCTAGTTCAATGAACTAGTTCATTCACGTATTTCTCATTTCTAATATCTATCAACTACTTAAGTCGGTCAGTAAGTGTTCATAGCCATAAGTACGTTACACTGACAAAAATTGGTCAAGGCATTCCAACCTGGAGATGTTGTTAGGGGAGCTAAAATGATTGTATTGAGTGGAAAATAGTTGACTGGATAATTCAAATGATGGATTGAATTGGTCAGAGGGTGCAGTCAATGATTCCAATATAAATATAAGCAAAAATGTTTGTGTTATCATTGACTTCACCCACTGTCCAATTCAGTCCATCATTAAAATTATTGTAGTTGGTATGAGTCGTTGGTTTTTAAAATTAGTTCAAAAAATACGAAAACTACACCAAGTTAGTCAATATTTTTCATTTTTATCTCTTGTTCTATTTCCTCTTTAAAACCAAACTTAAAAAATTCTCTTTAAAATCTCTAATAACGCGTTTTTTCTGTTCAGTGTTTCCAACTGATGATTATTAATAGATGGTACACCATGAGCTTTAAAAGACAACGCAAAAAGCGTTTGTGTTACCACCATGGTGGAGGGATATACAATTCTTCACAAGAACACTTATATGAAGTTTTATTTTCTAACTATACATCAACTGTGTTATTTATTAGTATTTGAGACGCTTAGAATGAAAATCGTAGAAAGTAGAAATTTCAAAAATATATTTTTTCACATTTTTCTCTCGTCAATTCATGCATTCTATTAGTTTTAGTCGGGCTCTAAACTAGTGGAAAATGTGAAAAAGTCAATTTTTGAAATCCGTTTTCGACCATAAACCCCTCAGTTATAAATGTCTTCCTTGCCATACAAAAGCTTACAAGGATGTTATTATACATGAAAAAACAAAAACAACTTGTGATAGTGTTATACATGATATATGTATTTATTATAAATCGAGGTTTCGATAAATATTAAAAGTCTTAATCAGGGCTAAAAACGTTGGTTTCTAATATATAGTGCGAATTTATTTTAACCTTGACCCGAACCATTTCCTCTTAAAAAAAACTTCAATCCGCTGTCCTTCAAAACCTTTTACGGACCCAGTCTTACGTGACAACCGTGTGACGTTAAACCTACCTCCCTTAGCATCGAGCTTTGGATGAAAATAACTAAACCATAATAATTTTATCCCAGGCGTTTATATATACCACCCTATGCCGTAGGTTTTTCCTATTTCTGGCGTGCGAACATTTAATGATGTATCTACGAATTAAAAATGATCTTTTAATTGTACAGATGTGAACATATACTCCATTTTCCATTGAGTTGAGTAAGTGGTAGAGATTGTACCATTTCTTGGGCTTAACGTAAGTTTCTAAAATATTTTTAAAAGCTAACCAATCAACAATTCGCTAATTCAAGCATACATCAACAATGGCACACATCAAAAGAAAAATCACATCAAAGAAGTCAACGTACTGCACATCTCACATCAAGACGCCAAACAGACTCATTAAATAGAGTCAGCAACCTTCCTCAAAGCAGGGTTGGGCGATAGTCGATGGTTACTATCGATATATGGAGAGGTCATGCCTATCGATGGTGACTATCGATAGTGTCGACTATTTTTTATTCTCAAGTTTTGAGACTTTCGGAATTATGCTGATATGTCCCTGTCCAGTGTCGAGTTCTTTTGAAATCGAACTCAGAATTCCTAGAGTTCAAGGGTTCTCTTCAATATAACTTTCATGCCGCACCGGACGTGTCATTATTTAATTCTCCGAAATTACTAATTACATTATGTTGGGTAGTACAAGTAGTTTCACACTTGTGCAAACCAACCAAATTCGCGGTATTGAGCATTGGCTCTTCTAGGTTTTTATAACCTTAACGTCCTCTTTAATTAGGGATCTTTTTCTACAATTCGTAAATGTTCAACTAGAAATGCTAGTTTTTCGTTCGGGAAATATGTGGCTAAAGGAGCACAATCGACTCTTGAAATTAACTATTTCGTTATTTTTCTTTTCTGGAGATTTGCTTTATTCATTGTTATTGTAAACACGTAAATTGTAAATCATTTTTTATCTTCAAACTTCAAATAGTAGGTTGGTAATTGAATTTAATTAAATTAGTTGAACTAGTTGAAAATTAGTTGAATAGGTTTGGAAAAAAAGTAAGCAGCTATCGATAGCATTCGATAGTTTACAGCCGATAGTATCGGCCAATCTTTAGTGCTAACTATCGACTATCGCCCAACCCTAGCTCCAAGACGTTCCAGTACTTGGAAGTATCAACATCAAGTTGTCTCCATTTGATGTGACTGTTTGGATTGTTGATCTGAGATGTGCAGTCTTCATTGATGGGATTTTTCTTTTGAACTATATCAAGATGGTGCCTGAATTGGATAATCGTTGACTGCTTATTTTTTCTTGCAATCTAGATACTCAAGGCTTTTCTTTTGGGGATTTTTCCTATTGCATTCTAAATTCAAATATTTTTTTTCGGTTCAGACCATTGTTCGTATAGTTTGAATTTTTATTTTCCAGAATATTGTCATTGCATCTTCTTTTTATCTGTTTATTGTTTATTTTTATTTTTCTATATTATTATTATTTATTTATGGCTAATATACAATTTAAGTTTTCTAATAAATAAAATATGGAAAAGAAAAATAAGGTGACTAAGAGTTAAGATATAAGGGGTTGCGTGGAAGAGACAGATAAGAGAACCACGCCCGTGAGACAGCTATACTCCATTAGTAGGATTGCCGCCTGCACCCGGCATTTCGAGCCTCTAATGCTCCAGTCTCGGAGGCTGGCCTTATTTTTGCCATTAGAAAATAAATTTTAAAAATCTAGAAAATATTTGTGGGATTAATCATAAGAATAACGAGTTGTCACTTGCACCAGCTATTTTAGCAAAAACTAAAACAATCCTTTAATTAATTGTTTACTAATAACTGAGTAATCGTGAGTTAGATATATATAAAAAAACAAAAGCAATGGTATTGAGTATGATTCAGCCTTGTTTAGTGCTAATTGTGTTATCATTTTTGCATAGAGCCTTAGTATCATTAATCAAAAATAGCAAAACAACTAAATTGTAAAAAAAAAACTTGTACCACTACAATCCATGAAGGTTTCAGAACATTGTGTAGACTTTACTATTTCTACTAGGGAGGTGATCCCGCCCGATCGCAAGGTTTTTCCACGAATTAAGGATACCCATTTTAAATAGGCTGTGTTAGCCGCAGGAAGGTCTCCAGATCCCAAATGATCCATCCCGCTTAACAGGTTTAATAAATTATCAGTCTTTTCCGGGACCGTCGGGACGGCAATTTAGGGCTCTACCACTGATATCCGCACCTCCTATAATATATGAAAAATTAAAAAAAAAATGTGGCATTTCTTAAGTTGGTTGAGTAGTTAACTGCTAAAAGCATTGGCATCAACCTATCTTCAATTTTTTCTCTGGAGTATTATTCTTTTAGTTATTATTGCTTGAACAAGCTTTTGCTACTTCTCATACAGTACAAGTTCTCAATTTTATCTTTGTCCAATAAGCCATCAGCTCCATCATTCGAACTTCCTTCAGGAACTCTTTACCCCTCTCTATTCTCTAAACCTTCTTCACATTCAGCTTTAAGTGGCGATTATTCCTTCTCTCACTGCATTGATGAAAAATATGTTTAAGCTATTCTTTTGAGATGTGTTCCCTAAACATTATCTTTACATACATTCACTTCTTCAATATTCTGACCGATAACTTATTTTCATAGTTTATGATTGGTGAATGCCCCAAGCTTGTTGATGTTTTGACGTTTGCTGGAGGAGCTGAAGGATGGGAGGAAAATCAATCTTGAAGTTAGTTTGAGTATCAAGAGCGAGCGGGGATGTATCCCGGGACGGGCGGTGCCTGCGCTTGACGGATCTCCGGCTACTGTAAATATTTAGGGGTCCTGTCTGCAGATTGAATTACCTCCGGGGTCCGGACCCGGGTATACCATAGGAGGAAGGTTGGTAGGAGGGGATCGTATGACGTGCTATTGGGGTTAAAAAAGGTTCATCGGAATATCCAGCAAGCACCATTAAGTTCTTTACTTTATAACTGATGTCATGATGATGAGGTTAAGAAAGAACTTTTGCATGAGTCGCTCATTACTTTTTGGAAGAGTTCCTTTGCCATATAAGAATAATAACATCGTGGTAGATTCATAATTGAACAAATACACACAAGTAATTAAGTCGAATTTTATCCAGAGAGGGTTAACGTTGTTGAAGGATGCGGAATCGTGTCATTCTCGTAGTTTTTGGCTTATAAAGGAGTTTTAATAACTCCTTTCCCTGACTTAACCCCTATTCTCTACGAAAATAACACGATTCCCCTTCTTTAAGTAAAAGAAACTCATTTGGGAGAATATTCGATTTAACCACTTTTTCGCAGGGGCCGTAAAAATAATAACTACCCAACCAGTACCACACAAATACATTATTTTACTCTTATTTTCCAGTGACAATCAGAAGGTTTTTTTTTTACGTTCAGAAAAACTCATATCTTGAAAATAACTTGGATTTTAGAACTTGGATAGGCAAAATTTAGGACTCCCATTGTAGGATCGTCTGATTATCCATAAGTGAAGTTAAACGAAACAAAAAAAAATATATTTTTTAAAAATTTTCTTGAGGTTCTTCCTAAACCTGATAATAACCGTTTTGATTTTTACATATCTTTGTGAAAATGAAAATAATTTAAGAATTAATAAAAATAATATATATATGTTAATTTTTAGTCTTTAGACGTTATAAGAAAGGTCCCAATATGTATTGTTCAAGAAAAAAATAATAAATACCAACTACAAGGCAGTCTATTTCAACTTGCGCTGTAGCGCGCATAAGTTACAATATATCATTAACGTGGTTAATAATTCTTTTTTTTACGACTGCTATTCCCATTTAGTAACATTATTACCCCACGTGTAAAATACGTAGAGGAGTGATGGTGGGAACAGAAGGGCATGTGGTTTCCATGCCTACATTCCAGCTGGCACAAATCTGAAACATTTCATGTCTCTTGTTTAACGATGCCGCCTCGCTGAGTTTGAAAAAAAAATATCGGAAGAAGTTTCGCTTCTTTTAGGTTTTATTACTTCATAAAGGATAAAATTATCAAAGTGTCCAGGGACATTCCTCTTCTCTCTTCGTTCTCAAACTATTGTAACAGATACATTGATTTTATTTTTTAATAATTATTAGTTAACCTTATAAAGTTCTTTTTTGTTTTTAACTATTTTATTGTGTTGTACTACTGTAATATATACATCTAGTGCAATTGCTATAAGAATAAATATAACACAATAGGACATGTAGGGACACTACCCACTGGCAGCACTCTAATAAAATTTCTATAATAGAAGGTCCGAGGCCATCTTCTCTTCAGACGCCTAGAAGGATTGTCCGGGATGGAATAGGATGCAAGGATAGAAACTAGTGGGTTTGGATGGGTCTGAGGTTTATTATGGAATGATAGGTATCTGGAATGGGCATAATCGGTAACATTAAGGTCATTATGGATGGTGTTATTTGTGACAAAGTAAGGAGAGTTAAGGATTTTGCGAAGGATTTTGGATTGCAAGGATTGGATACGAGAGGAATTCAATGGTTTGGTGGAACCCTATAGTTCAATTCCGTAAGTCCATATAGGTCTTATAACAGTCACATAAATAAGTCTTTTGTAATTGATCTGAAGCTTAGAGCGTTTGTCTAGTATGTGTTGAAGTAGTCGGAAGCGTCTAGCAGTTTCTTGTCTTTTCAGTCTTGTGTGAGAGTTCCAAGTAAGACGTTATACAGTTCTTAAAGGAGAAAATGGCATTGTTAAAGATAAAAAATGAAGTAGGGAGAAACCAGTGTTGTTCTCACATTTCCCCATTCCAGGTTTTCGTCAGGTCTATATGATCTATAGCTTGGATGTATTAAACCGCTTTAAGAATCTTATGCTACGCTACACTAATATATTATAATTAAATACTGGATAGAAATAGAAGTATTTTTGTACAATACTTAAGAAAATATGATTAATATAAATTATTTTTATTTAACTATAATGCCAAAACTTATCTAGAATAGTTCTGGTTAAGTTGTAATTTGTGTTATGCAGAATTATGTTTTTGTAATTTTTGTTACTAAATCACCTTCTGACACCTATGTTAGTTTCAAGTGACCCACCCACTGTAGTTTCGAAAATAAAATATATTATATACAAATAAATCATAAAACATAGCCGTCCATATCGAGGAAAAAAGCTCATTTAACCATGCAATTATATTCTTAATAAAATATTTCTTACTATTTATTAAAAATACTGTTCTAATATGAAATTATCTCTGATCCAAACGTCTCTTAAATATTCATTTGTACGTTGAATATGACCTGCGGCCAAAAAAGGTTGCCAGACCCTGCTCTAGATATTGATATTAAAAAGTCAACCGTTAGCTTTTTCGGTTCCATAAATGCGTTTCATTATAAAATTTTCCTCCTTCAGGAATTTTCATTTCATTTTCAGGTTCTAAAAATTGATAAGAAAATAATCCATAGCAAATGAAAGCCATTTGCATCCAGTTAGAATATTATTGTAATGAAAAAGCACTATTCAGCAGTTAGCTAATTAGGAGAGATCTTTTTTCACTTTCTCCCCCTTTCCTCCTTATTTCATATCGCTAAGCACTTCGCTTTCCAAATCCGAGAGCTTCTGAGGCGATCCTCGGAGATGGCGAATTATTTAAATAAATAGAAAGCTGGTAGATTTCGGATAAGGAAGATTTTCCCGAAAGTCGGGAAGATTAGCCTCGACGCTAATCAGGGGAAGGCCGGGGGGCTTGCGGGAATGATGGGGCTGAGGAAGCTGATGGGATAATTGTCCGGAATGGAAGCCATTGGAGGAGGATTTTGGGGGATGAGGCCCCCCGGCCAAGGAGGTGGATTGCATAAAGTTCCCTGCAAGGACTCCGCCTAATCCTAACTGCCTCCATCTCCAATGACCATCCAACTCCTCCAATCCTCCAACTGTCCCATAATACACCCTTCTCTTCCACTTAGTGGCCACCTTATCTCCCTGGCTAATCTCCCTCACTATCACCTAGGATTAGTAACCTCTCTTGAATCTTGGCCTCTTTAGGCCTCATAAAGTTTACTCCGGGTATTCGGATTTACGGTCCAGAAAGTTCACGAAATTGTGATGCCTGGGGAAGTAGAAGAATGGAGTCCTTATCTCGAGGGTCCACGAAGGACCAGCGCCATGAAATCGGGCGGTTCATAGCTATTCGGCTTACTTCTGTCAGGTGGGTCAGCCATAACCTGAGTCAATCCTGGGCAGGTTTAATGAATATGGAGGATTTTGGGTAATTGGTATCAATCATGAATCGGAACTTTTAAATTTATGTGAGGGAATTAATGGGTCTCGTTTGCTTATTCAGACGGTAGGCAATGAATACTTCTTTGCTCCACCGGTCTGTGTTAATCATGGAACTGCAGTGACTAGCTGAGAGGAAGATTGTGATAGCTATACTCTTCACTGATATCAAATTTATCAACAACAAAGTGAAGTAAAAACTAAAACAAAATCTATAAAACTATGTACATTTTTTAAGAATGCTTCCTTGTTTCACCTGTAAAATTTACCTCAGCAAAGTTAAGAGATATTCAATGCTTTACATCATTTTAATAGTAAAACAAAATTTATATTAAAATTTAAAAAAAAGTGTATCAAAATTCCATCCGATCTAATTAAATTTGATGCCCAGAGTATAATTGTGTAGTATTGAGCATACACTGTCCCTTGCTTCCAATATATGTATCTACAACCTCTAAGGCTGAATCTTTATCGATGCAAAGTAGGGATTAACAAAGACCTTGCTGAAGGGTTTGGCTGCCCTTGTAAGACAGCGCCCTGTTGCAAAATAATAATTTTTAATAAATTATCTTTTTGTTTTGTTTCTGCTTTTTTAAATAAATGTTTTAAGGTTAGTTTCACTAACATAAATTGAATACATCAATCTTAATTTTATATCTTTTAAGTAATTAGTTTTATTTATTCTAATAAAAAAGTTTATATCCAATTTATGAACGGTAACATAATGAATAAATAAATTCTAAACATAACTATATAATTAATAATAGGAATATATTACATTTTCGTTTTTCAATTTTCATAGTCATGCTTCTTGTATGAAGTACTCAGAATACTCACTTGTAATTCGTTATAGTTTAGTTTGCTAATTTTTACGATATTCTTTGCTATTGATGTCAATTAAGTATCGGTACCTATCTTTTTTCTTGTTTATTTGCATATATTTATGTAATTCAAGTTCTTGAATTTTCCACAGCGCTATTTGACATACTACGCCGCAGATTATTATGATTATTAGTAGGTCATCAATAAATCAAGATACTATAACCAAAAACTTGAGATAACACCGACTTGTGAAATTGGTTTATTGTTTGATTATAATTATGTCTTAAAATGTAATTCATTGCTTTCTGGTTTGCTATTGCACTACCTTATTTTGTGTTCCTGGAGGATATTCTCAGCTGGTTCATATTAATTAATATATTTGTGAATTTGGTTTTGTCATTTTCAATATTAATAATTCTTTATAATCCGCAATAACAAAAATAATTAAGATCACCTGTGGTCTAGTGGTTAGCATAACAAACTACTAAACCCAAGATCGCGGGTTCGTAGCCCGGCAGGTGGCCCTAGGATTTTTTTAAGGGAGTAAAAAGTCCTTAGTTACGCCGTCCTTCGGAAGGGACGTTAAACGGGGGTCCCGAGCATGTACGATGCCAGGTACTCGTTAAAAATCCCTATCCTAATTAAACCTGGATAGGCAAAATTTAGAGCTCCCACTGTAGCATCGTCCGATTAGCCATAGCACTATAAAGTGACGTTAAATGAACAAACAAATAACAAA
The DNA here is from genome assembly GCA_037127475.1 of Arma custos. Classification (NCBI taxonomy): domain Eukaryota; kingdom Metazoa; phylum Arthropoda; class Insecta; order Hemiptera; family Pentatomidae; genus Arma; species Arma custos. The sequence goes on along the minus strand of CM073763.1, from coordinate 80,475,703 downwards.
CAAAACTATGTTATTGTAATAATTATTCTTCACACCACTCCTTATGTAGAATTTGAGGTTTTACGTTTTAAGTTAATAATAATCCTAAAATTGCTTTTTAAAAAACTCTTTCATTCCCTTGCACTTTTCATATGAAACGACCCAATAATATTCACTGATCTAGCTGGAAGAAGATTTATCATAGAGACTCCACAAAACCTAGCTATCTAACCCCGAAGGCTGCAATTAGGCTCGGCCCTAGAAGAGACCCAGGACCTGGCGAAGGGCAGACACCCCCCTTCCAATTACCTGGCGGAGATAGAGCATTAGCGGCTCCACCCACCAGGGGGGCGCTTTCAATATAAACATTTGTCGCTCCCTCTTTGTCTCTTTTCTGTGTACAAGTATATGCTTTGTCATAGAGTTGTCATGTCCTATGATATGTTTAAAAATAAAATTTTATCTAAATACTAAGTTCCCCCCTTTGCGGAATATATAATTAATTATCCTAAATTATAAGTAGACAGGAGGCAATTTAACTTTATCCTTGGGCCTTTATGAAGGGTTAATAAGGGCAACAAGGGCCTATCCTCTGGGAGACACTTACTCCAGCCTTCGAGCCTTTATTCCTTGATACAGTTAACCGCCTGTCCCTTGGGCCAAGGTGTTCCTTCTCCTTTCGTTGTTACCTACCCCTTTTTTTAAAAAAATAACTCATTAATTCAGTTTAACTTATTCTGCGGTTAATTCATGGCGTTAATTCATGGCGTCCCTTTAAGAACGGACCAGGAAAAATTTATGAAGTATTTAATTTTTTATATCTCAGAAGTATAGGTCCGAGGGGTATACTTTAATCCTCACGTAGGTGGGATGATTGCCTTAAAGACGATCCTACGGGTTTGAGTTTCGGTGGTATGGGCATCGAGCCTTCGTGTATCCCTAAGCTTTTTATTATTATTATTATTATTATTATTTATTTTATTTTTTTAACACATTTTGCGGGTTCGAAGCTGGGATGGGGGACAAGTCTAACGATCATTCAGAAATGTTCTTACTATCGTAGCTTTGTCCACGAGAAGTCCTTGTTGCCCTTAAGACATCAAACCAGAATCTCAGTACTTCACTGTGGATTTAGGGATGAGTCCATTTATGTACATAATTGGCGTTACCATGACACTTTTCATATTTTATCTCTAACTGTCCTTATTTATATTCTTATTGTTCTTTTTCCTAAAATATCTTTATTTTTCAACTCTATTATGTTATTTACTCTCATTCGCGCTTTTAATATTTTTATTATATTTTCCCTTTAATTAATTTCTATCTAGATTTTACTATGATTTCTATACCAACGCCATTATGTTCCTGGGTCACCTGTGCTGTTATGCTGATTTGAAAGTTGATAGATGTATCGAACCGAATCATGAAAACTATCATGAATTTAAATCAACAATAGGAGAGTAAATAAGCAAAAGGACGGAAGAAAATTACATAATAATAATAGATGATTAATGTCTATGAATTGAAGATAAATTCATTATAAGGATTGACATAAGTATAATACTATAAGCTGAGAGAAAATTGCAGAATAAAAGAAAAAAAAGAAAAGAAAATAGAAAAAATATAAGTAAAAATGTATACTGAAAATTAGCAAACAATTTTTTTAAAACAAATGTTACTTAATTATTTGGAGTTTTTGAACGGTCGATAAAATTAAGTAGAAATATAAAAAAGGGAGTAAATATTGTTAAATAAGTATAAAAACTATACAAGCAAAGGCATAATATATTATACGTATATATGTGTATGTTGAGGGAGGGCTTAACAATTCTTCCGAAAATACTCCTTTTGCTGTCCGTTGAGATGACTGTGTTCCAAAGAACTGGGTGCAACATTCTAGTGACCCTTCTTGCCAGGCCAACTCTTCTCCTAACTTCGGGTTCCGACTTGCCTTTCCCATCTATTGTTGACCCTAAGTACTTGAAGGAGTGAGCCCGCTTGCATATTTTCCCGCTAATATGAAGGTTTCTCTGCAGTTCACTGATGGGCATTCTGTCTTATCAAATTTTATTTATAGTCGGAGATAAGAAAAAAAATAATAAGTCTATATATAAACTATAAATATATATAAACATGCGTGAAAGGAAAATCTAAAAATAATATATTCATATATTAAAATATATGTTCAATGTAAAAATATATGTTCCTAGTGAAAAATGAACGAATAAAAATGCAACACAATGCATAGAACGAAAATATATAAATACATATGCATATGTAGTCACATGTATGTAAAACAAAATCAAATTTATGCAATGATTTATCAAAATTAATTCCGTGGCTTAAAGAACGGTTTAATAATTGTCTGCTTCGATGTTTACTTCTTCTTCATGGCAGCTAGACCTTTTATTCTTTTTAACAGCAATAAATTAAAATTACATTTGAAAAAATAAAAACAGTTCCGTTAATTGAACGTTCGGATAACTGACGTTCGGATAATCGACGCTCCACGGCATATATATAGTAAGATAGTAACCTAGTTTTATAAAGCTTTCACAAGAATGCTGTAATTAATGTACATGGTGAGCCCAACCGTCAATATATTAAAAAAAAAATAGTTCTTGTAATAATAGAGGAGTCGCATATCCCACTTCTACATCCTTGGAATATCGAAGGATGATTTAGTTCCTTTTGGAAAGCAAAACATAAAAAATAAATAGAAGACTTGCTCTTCCTTCAAAGAAATCCTGACTACGCCCATGTTTAAAGTAATTCAATATGTCCCTTTGTAAGTTAAAATACGGTTAACCTTGTAGCAAACGAAGACTCTTTAGGAAGAAAAGGAAAAAGTGTATTTAAATAAACTGTGGCCTAGGGATAGGGAGGTAGGAAGGTAGAGAAGGTGTTTTTGGCGAGAGATAGGCCCAATTTACCTTTCAATTTGGCCCCGGGGAAAGGAATATTTTACATAAAAAGGAGGGTAGACCCTTGCGTTAACCAATCCGGTCGGAAATTGCGACGTTTTCCTCCTAACTAGTTAGGGGGTGCGGAAAATAGTCCACTCTGCCCTTTCCAGCCCTTACGGTTCACCGTCCGCTCTTTACACCGTGCGTACTCTCACAGGTTGAAGGGATCATCTGCTTCCTGGTGCCCGAAATCCTGCTTCTGGGAGTCGAGTCTTTAGCAGTAACCTGGGGGGAGGGGGAGGTGCTCCCTTTCCGGAACATTTTATACTTTGACCTTTTCAAAGGAAGATCTTTTATGGGTTCAATAATTAAATATGCCGTTGAAAACTACAAAATAAGAAGTATATGCCTAAAAAATATAAAGGTTAGTTAACCTTAAAGTGTTAAGCATCATCCCAATATATGTTAAAACCTGTACCACTACAACCCATGAAGATTCTCGGGTTCTGTACATCGTAGATAATGTGCTGTTTCTAAGCCAATGGTTGTGCAAGGAGGTTTAAAAAAAACTTGTACCATTACAATCCTTGAAGGGTCTTGGATTCATTACGAGACACTTCTGTTTCTAGCAAACAACTGTCGTTCAGGCGATTTGTCCTAGACCACGCTCAACCTCCAGGTTTTTACCCCAATTAAGGGGTAGGCCACTTTATAGAGGCTGGATGAGTCCGAGGAGGGTCTTGTGCAAGGAGATAATTTAGGTGGTATCACGATCACGATTTTCGCCAGTTATGGGTAGTCACAGGGAATACGACAGAAGAGTCAACAGGTTTCAAAAGGTCGATCTGTGGCTGTTTAAGATTAACTATTTATCTGCCAGAGGATATTTCTATGCCGGATTGTTATTATATACCTCTATTTCTTATTTATTATATCAAGCTAAAGATGGGTTTGAGTTCACTAATTTCTTTACAACCTGTCTGAATTAACTTCTTTTTTTTTTCCTTTTAATAGTCCATGATGGATGCATTAGGTTTCATAACACCATAATGATAAGCTCGCGTACGGATATTAACTATAAATGTATAGCTAGATAATCAATTTGAAACTTATAACTCTTTATATTTTTTGAAAATTCTTGGGCTTAGTAACGAACGAATTGTTTGCGTTGAACCGATTGGTGAACGTCCGTGATTTCTAAACAGCGATTAGCGATAACGGTATCAAGCCTTCGGGTTAACCTAAGCTTTTTAATATTTTAATAAGATTTTGAAATAAGTTTACGGTAATATACTAACAAATTAGTGGAAATACGAGCTATTAAATTAACCTGTTAACCGGACGGGACGTATAAATACGTCAAACGTAATTTTGTATTTTCCTTTGTGCTATAATATAAATAAACGAAAACGTATATATTTCATAGTCTTTTCATTTATTTTAAGCATAAATAAAAAAATAATAATATGAATTCATTTATTTATATAGCACAAAGGAAAATATTTATATTAAATATTTATTATGACATACTTATCCGTGCCGCCCGGTTGGCAGGTTAATTACCCCATTTACTTTCTAAACAGATAGACAATGTAATGTATGAAGCTGGATGAAATGATCGAAGGTATTGAGAAGAATTTGGAATTATACTCCCCAATTCAACTAGGCCTAGGCGGTGGTTCTCGATTCTCCTATATTTTACGTCCGTAGTCAGCACACTTCTCGTTGTGATTGCTTATTTTTTTCTTTCTTATTATTTATTTACTTATTATTATTTATGTTTCTCTTATTACGCTTCAGCTTTCGACTATGGATATGGTACGTGTGAATGTAGGAGGTGGCCGGTAGAATATAAAGAGCATTGATCTGGACCTGGACGTCCACCTCTCGCCTACGTTATGATTTGAAGGCACGTCTCTGTAGTAGCCAATGAGAACGCTCGGAATCATTTTGCGGCTGTGGAGGGGTTGAGTCCGGCCTTCTCATTGGTCCTCTTCCTCTTTCACTTATTTATTTTTCCTCCTGGAGGCTTATTTCTTTTTCATTTTCTTCCTCCTTTCACCAGCCTCATTCGGGTTCGATTGCATCTCTCGGAAATTAGTCCCGGGAGGTAAATTCTTCCCTCTTGGCGCTCTACTCGAGTTAATTTTTTTCCTTTTTTTTTATGCAAAAATTAAATGATTTTTCATAAATCTACAATCGACGTTCTTTTTGATAACTAACTTGGCTATCTCATACGCATGAAAATAAATAATTTGCCACTTCTATTAGTTATCTTATTAGAAGTAAGTATTACTAATTAATTAAGGAGTTTGTTTTGGTATTTGGTACTTAAATACGCACTGCCTCAATATTCTTATCAGTTTTATTTTTTAAAATTTTGCTAATCAGAAACGAAAAGAAAAAACACTCACACTGTGAGCAAGATGAGTAAGTAATTTTGATTTTTTTGTACGCTTACTGTTGGTATTAAATTATATTATTGGCGCTCAATCAAATATGCTAAGATATAATAATTAAACTATAAGGGGATATAGTGGGAGAAACACTGTTTTCCTGTCGGCGAACTCAACTTAGGCTATACTCGTACATTTCTGAGGAAACCTATACTTGCGAAGTTAGCTTGTTGTTTGGTGGAATGCTAAGTCTGTTCCAAGGATCTGAAACGTCACGTAAGAAAGTCTGCTGTAAACACGATAGCTGTTGACTCCTGCCCCCGCAACTTTCTTGGAGAGGATCCGGTTGGGCTTCCCTAAGCCGAGGGCTCAGGGATCGGGATAAGGATTTCCGCCGGTGTTTCGATGTTCGCGCTGATCGGAGCAGACTTTCTTCGAATAAATCTCGAGTGAAGATCGCTGGATGGTAACGTATTCGGAACCTGTTGCTTGTTTCCTCCGCCTCCTATATCCACTCCTTCAAGAAAATAAGTCACCTTCCTGATATATCGTCCTATTCATATATTCCCTACCCGTCTTCCCGTTTCCTGTTGAAACTTCGGCGATAGGGAGGGGAATGTTTATTTTCCCCATCCAAAAGATTGGTTCAATAAGTTTCGGTTATTCTATAAGTTGAGTCCGCAGTACATAAAGAATACACATATAATTTATTACTATGGCGCTAGAAAACGATTTCAGGTCTAGCCATCTGCAACCGCTTCCTCCAAGCGTCACGGCCTTGTGCCGACGCCATCCAGTTCCCATTTCCCAGGATGTAGTGAGCATCACATCCCGCGCCATATATATTATACAATAGCTTTTTAAATAATGTATATAGTAAGGTCCATATAAGTCCACAATGCTGACTGTAAGATCAGGACCTCAGTTATTAGTCGAATTAGTGTCAGTTAGTTAGTGTTGTGGTTTAAGTTTTGTAATCTCTTGTAATCTTCATAATAAATATTTTTAAAAACGTTGAAGTGGATCAAGTTTATTTAACTATATCATTAAGTGTATTCACAATCTTCTTATTGAAAACCCTGCTATGTCGTGATGTTGCTATTCGCTGAGTCCACAGCAAGCTGTAGAAAATCAGTCCATTTTCTCAGTGTAGCTGTCTTGTATGGCATTTTATTAGAATGGTCGATCTCGTAGAGGGCTGCCATATTATTTTGTCAACTACTAGGTTTCAAAATGTGTCATTTGTTTATTTTTTAAAGTAAGGCTAAATTGTATAATCCAATGGATAATAAAATGCGGATGATAATAAATAACAAGGCTGTGCTACAAAAGGCTCTTATATAATAATATAAGTGATAACAGAATTATTTCCGTTCACCAAGAATGGGGACCACCGCCCTTTGTTAACATTTCTATAGATTTTTCAAATTATTTTTTTCGGATCTATTATTGTTAAGGGATAAATATAACTAGTTATAAGTTAGTAGCGACTATATCTGTTCTCCCGTAGGGATTATTGTGTTAGTAATGCATAAGGCGATCTTTATTGCCAATTTATTAACAGTTTCACTTTCTCCAGTCACGTCAGGGGGAGGCTGATTATATAAATATTTGTATTGTAATGCTGATTATATATATATATATATATATATATATATATATATATATATATATATATATATATCATTTATCGTTCTTTTTTTTTAATTATTTAAATATATATATATATATATATATATATATATATATATATATATTTGTTTTAAATTTTGAAGAGAAAAGATTATGTCTTGGCCGAGATTCAAACCTGGGTTATATATATATTTATATTATTATTTATTTAAATTATTTCGTTTTTTTAGTATTTTTTTGTATTCTGCCCCCTGAAAATGACCTGCATAGTAAATAGGTTATCACGATTTGGTTTTTACCTCCCCACATCTATATTAATGTGGTTATAAATAAATATATAAATATTAGCGAAGTTATTATCACCATCTTAGAGTTCTCCTGGTATGAATGATTAACCCAGACGATTTGACGACCCGGAAAAATTTTGAGGTTATATTCGAAGAAAGAGGGACATGAATAGTTCCTCATATACCTAATTTCACTATTATTACTGGCCGTGGCAATCGGCTAATGACTACTAGAGATGCTTCATAAGTAATAAATTGTTATTGAAAGAGACCGGAACGTAGAAGGGAGGATATATGGGAGCTAAGCGACGCTGAGAAGGAAGTGATATAGCCGGTGAAGAAAGTTGCCCCATCCCGCTGATTTATCCCCATAATCCGGAGAAGTTGATACCCCCAAGGGCCCGGCTCAGTTGTTTACGCGCTCGAGTTGCCTTTATTTCGCAGCCAACCCCCTGGTTTTTTCTTCCCTTTTCAGCTCCAAATCTGCCTATTGTAGGTCCCTCCAGGTCGGGGATTGGAGCCCGTAGACGACTTCATCCCCTCCCCGCCTCTGAATAAATTTAGAACGGATTTACATACCTACTCCTTGTTGAATTTAAAATTGCTACGTTTCTTAAGCAAATATTTTTTAATCATTTTGCACGTCTTTTGTCTGCTCCATATTTTTTTCCCTCTCAAAAAAATTAAATTTCGGACGTTTGATTTTTATGACTATTAATATCATTTTTTAAATAATTTTATAATAATATGACTGTTTTTGACTAATAGTCAATAATTTGACTATGTTATATTTATATTTTTTACCAATTATGATACATATTAAAATTTATATACTAGAGCTAACCGTTGATTTCCTCATAACAATTATTGCTAATTATATAAAATATCATTTTTTTAGTCCTGAATTAAACTAAATTTTGAAGATATTTATCTATAATGTAAAAAAAAAATAGCAAAAATACCAAACATGGAATTTCTATATTTGAATTAGTTTTAGTAATTATTTGATTATTTTTCTAACAAATTCTTGCAAACAGTATTGGAAATATTTTTGCGGTGAATTATTGAAAATATGTATACTCACGCTTCTTTCATATAATCGATTTAAAAAAAAAAAAATTGTTTTATTTAGTTAATATTGTTATGACTGGGACATACCAGCGGGCTTAATTTTCTTACTTAATGGATGATTATATTTCGTTATTTATTCAATATTAACTATAAATGAAGAATGATAATGTACAGTTCTTTTAAACGTGGTACTGGGCAAGATCCTGAAGGAGCTGTGGAAAATCAACAATTCTGGTGCAACCCTAGGGACTAAGAACAATCCCGTCAAAATTAAATGCCTCGTATATGCGGACGACCTTGCCCTTTTAGCAGAGGCAGAAGAAGAGGCAATTGTCCGAATAAACACCCTCTCGGAAATAGCGCGAAAACAGGCTTACCAATATCTTTTGAGAAAACGGAACTGATGACCACATACTCGGTTTTCAAGAAGAAAATTGTTGAACGTTGAACGTTGAAACCAAATACGGGACAATTAAAGTGACTCAGAGATTTAAATACCTTGGAAAAATCATATGCAGAAGTGGGTCGGAGAGAGAAGGATTTAAGGAAAAATTCGCCATTATGGAGAAATTAAGCTTCGCCACCAGTAATTTTTAAAACAAGAAGAACTTATCTAATAGATAACAGACCAAGATTGTCTTAACAGAGATGAATACAGAAGGACGCTCAAGGAAATAAAGGTTCTTGTGGGGAAAAAACCGCCCCAAAATGGGTCTTGCGTGGTCTGAGGAGAGAAAACTTAGCAAAGCTCATGAAGGACATTTGGGAAAAGAGTAAACAGGTGAAGAAGATGCATAAGAGTTACGATATTCGCTTGGTTTTTAAAGCCTTTTCGTGAACAAAAAAATTGAAGAATGAAGTGAAAATTACTTTTGTGGTATGACAGTATGTTCTTAGTGGATAAATTAAGCGTGCAATAATATCCTTCTATCTATTGTATTATCTTTAAAATTATGATTTTACAAACCAATATTTACTTTTTCTTTCCCCTCAACTTCAGTTTTCTTTTTAATATTTCGCTTAAGTGTCTTTCAATTAATTATCCTTTTTTCATTATTTATAATTAAAGACAAAAAAATGTTAATTACGAAGCTACTTAGGAAGTTAATTTAACCCCCTGCCTATAACCCGAAATAAATGAATTGAAGTGAGGTGGTGAAAGAAGGGAGGGGAGAGAAGTAATTTTAAATTTCATCACCACCGAGCGAGCCCCGGAGGAGACGAGATGAGAGGCTGGGCTAGGTTTTTTCACCCCACTAAGTCGCATGTAGTCGGCTTTGAATTAGGACTAAGTCCAAAACGGTAGCAAAAACTATTGGGTCGGGAAAATAAAAATAAATTAAACAAGGCTCCTCCCCCCATCGCTTAATTAGATGACTACCGCTGACTTTTTCATTAGTGGCGGCCCTAGTTTATTAATCGCTCGGCCAAGTTCATACATTAGGTCTATGTCCCCTACCAATACTTTACCTTTTACTGCGCCTTTTTATAAGCCATTAAATTTAGCCCTTTTCTTATTTAATTTTTTTCTTCCTTTTGTCCTATTCTTTTTTCTCATTTTCTAATTCTACTTATTAAGTTTTCTTATTATGTTCCCTTTTAAATAAGGAATGCCCAAGTGACTCTCTCTACTACATTGTAATAATTTTAGCTTTTCTTTTGTTTCAGGTAAGTAAACCTTTCTCTCTCTGAATTATACCTCCTTTTTGGTAAGTCTTATTTGTAAAACTATTCTGACTGTACGTAAAGCGTTAAAGTTTCTTTCTTCGTCGATAGGATATTAGTATACATGAAATGATTTGAATAATATTTATAATAACTATGATAATATTAAAGCGTGATATATTTTAGATATATAATTATGATTTTTTTCAAAAAAATAAATAATATTGACAATATTTAAAAAAATAAAATATATTGAAAATTATTTTTTAAATATACGTCCTAACAAATAATTTTAAAACTGAATAATATTGAAAGTATTTTTAAAATAAGTAATTTTGAAAATATTTTTAAAACAAATAGTGTTGACAATATTTTTTAAAAATAAATAATATTGAAAATATTTTTTAAAACAAATAATATTGAAAATATTTTGAATATAAATGATATTGAAAATATTTTTTAAGATTAATAATGTTGAAAATATTTTTTAAAATAAATATTATTGAACATGTTTTAAAAAATAAATTACATTGGAAATATATTTTTTTTAAAATAAATAAAATTGAAAATATTTTGATGTATATAATACTTAAAACATTTTTAAAATAAAATTTATTTATACAATTTAATAGTATTGAAAATATTTTTAATGGATATTATTTAAAACTTTTTTAAATATATAGTAATTAAAATATTTTTTAAATATATAATATTTAATGTAATAATAATATTAAAGCATTTCGGTTAATACTTTATCTTCAGTTAATTGTAGAGTTCCAAATTAGTATCTTTTTTTGATCGGTTGTTTTAATTAACAGAGCAAGTATTCCTCAGTAAAGATTATTGAATAGGGTTATGGCTATTGAAGCTTTTTATGTTCAAATTTTAAAAAATGTACGAAAATTATTAAAAGCTCTTATTATGACTTGGGACGATGGTAATATTTTGATTTAAATAACTGAATATTTTTAATTTTACAAAATTGGGAATGTTTCCTAATTACTCCTGGCCTCTGTAACTTATATAAAAGTATATAAACAGAACAATGTTTGTAATCGTTCTAATTCATCTTCGCGTTCTGAATAATGTAGTATATGATAAGAACAATGTGAATATGCTAAATCGAGTCGATCGTTGTGAGAAGTGTTAATTACGCTCATAAATATGCTAGACCTACTTAACCCTAAAATTAATTACGAATTTAATTTTTTTATTGAGAGTGGAGTACCTCCGTGGTGTTACTATACTGGAGATGCTATGTTCAATTTCGGATGTGTCATTAAGTCATTAATCTGCTAAAGCCATATATGGACCCTACGTTATCTTCAGAGCCTTCCGAAACTCACCCATTCTCTATATTATGGATAGCCTTAATTGGAGGAATACAACATGATTTTATGACATTTTATTGATCATTACAAAAACACAATTGTTTTTGTACATTTTTTTTTAATGTTCCCAATTGGGAACAATGGCTTGTTGATTGAGGGATCTAATCAATATAAAAGTCAATTTACGAAATCAACTTATTGTGATAAATTTAGTTTTAAATTGTTTGTGATACATTCCTAATAATATATAAAAATTAATGGATTCATAATCGTAGTTTTTAAAAGCTTAGCGGGAAAATGAGAAAAATTGACTGATTGCTACAAAAAACTACGATTTCAAATATTTTTGGAGTCGATTTCGGTCACTCTTTTTAAAAAGAAAAAATATTTTCATACAATTTAATGTTTTGTTTAATTGTAACTAAATTGATAATGCATTTGGTGAAGCAGAAATATTGTTAAAAAATTCTGAAATCTATGTTCCCAAATGGGAACAATGGCCCGTAAACGGTTAAACTGAGTCAGGATTCGCCTTTCCTTTTAGAATGATTTTGTAACGTTTAATTATATCAATGATTATAAAGTAATTTTGCTAGTCCTCCTGTAGCAGATTAAACTTTCACTCCCTTACGTAATGCCCCTAAGAGAGACAAGACATCGAGCTGAACTCAAACCACCCTCGACAAGAGAGATATGCAGAAGTCGGAGCAGAGGGGCCACTAAACAGGCACATATACAACTTAATTTATATTTTAATCAAGCGGCAGTCCCCACTTCCCGGCCCTTTTCGCTTTTATTAAAGTGACATCTTCATAAAATCTTCCTCACTTCCGGCATAGTTCTGTAGCGGATGTCGGAATTAAACTTCTTTTTTTATGCCTTCTTTTGTAATCATCATCATCATAAACTCTTTCAAACAGCTTGAAGACATTTATTTTCTACTTTTTCTGTCATATACTCATTTATGTATAGTTGATTTGTAATTTTGTTAGGGCTAAGTAATTGAGTAATCGGAATGCAAAATCCGTAGGATACAGCATGGTCTACATTTTTTGAACAATTTTTGAACTATATCTAAATTCAGTAGGTCATTTAAAACAATGTCTTTTCTCACCTGTTACAGTAACTAACGTGACATCTTTTTTAATTAAAAAAAAATGTATGTTAGTGATGAATTCACACAGTTGCCCAACCTAAAAGAAATTTTTGAACTCTACCCGGACCATTTTCCTCTACATAAACTCCATATACTTGGTTTTATTATCTAAAATCTTTTAGTTAACCACGGAATGTTTGTCATACATTTGTGACAAGCAGTCACAAACCGCTTTAGCAACTCAAATTGTGTTTTTGTATCTTAAGCGTTTGTTCCCTTTTAATTAAAAAATATTGAAAGAGTTTTTGCTTTTAGATTTATTTTTAAAAATTCCGAATTGTTGGAGTTAGGTGCATAAGTTTACACCATTTAGAGTTTAGAAGCCGCGAGTCAGTCATGCAACAAATACTTATAACAACTAAAAACTGTTGTTATTCGGAAAAGACCTATTCTAGAACTATTTTATCTGAATTTGTTTTATAAACTACTCTTTCCTTGTTGACGTGCATGACGTTCACAAAATGAACACTATGATTGGGATAGCACCCATTAATTATGGAAATTAGAAAAAAATTAACTACGAGAAATGCCCTCGACGAGGTCGCAGTTCTCTTTGGCTTTTCATCAGAAATTTGGGTCAGACTCTTTTTCATTATTTTAACAGGAGCGTGGTATTGAAGTCTCAGTCCCCATCCTTTCTTCTCCCTTCCTCGTTACTCTTTCGCCATTAACATGGGCCCATTGGGACCCACCCCAACAACCCGACCATAGCAACCCCTTTGGGAAGGAAAACTATAAAGAAGAGCTACTATTTGGCTAGAGAGGGTAATGAGGGGACAGCTACTAGGGCTAATTATACAAGCCAGCTAAATAGGATTCCTCCGAGGGGCCTCACTTTTAATTGAAGGCTCCGACCTAATGAAGGCCCTTTGTGTCGGCGGAGGGTCTGGATTTAATCCTGTCCCATCCTCGTCTGTTTGCCCTGGCTCTGTCCTCAGGATTAGGGTTGACCTTACCCATTGTTGGTCTGGAGTAGGAGAGGAGGGAGGTGATGTGCTGGGTCTGCCCACATTATATAGTCGAAATCATCGCTATTCCAAAAGCTAACGGGTTATATGTTGCAATTTTTTAAGTGAAAATTTCTTTAGCAGCGTTTAGTGTCTTTTCGTTAAGGAAAAAACTTGTGGGTTCGCGTCAGCAACATGCTCGAGACTAGTGACGCTTAGTGGCCTTTTAATAGTTGCCCAAATGATACTAATAATAACTTTAAACATCAATAACTAGTTGAATTTTTCGTTTCCCCTTAAGGATTTTATTTTATTTGTTTTTTTGTTAACCGGAAAACCGGACTCATATTAATAATTTAAATTTAAACTTTAAATAATTTAGACTGTAATTGACTTTATTTATCGAGGTTTTGCAATATTTATCACATCCCGATCCCTGATACTCGTTTCCTCCAATATCTTCCGTACATGCAATCATCTTTTGTCAGACCTCTAGCTGCCTGACCTTCACGTCATCAATCCACTGCTTTAGAGGTCTCATATGCCTTCTTCTCTTCTCAGGGCAGTATTTACGTGCTCGAAGGGGACGCGTCTCATGACGTGTCTATACTATACCAATTTTCTTTCACTGATGCATTGAGAATGTTGAGTTTAGTTCCCAAATTATTTCCTACAATCTCATTAGCCACCTTTAATTGAAAAGCTCATAAAATCTATTCTATTGTGATATTGGTATGTTTTACTCGTCATAGAACCTTATGATTATCCTCACCGATATTACGTTGTAAAAAATATTCTATTGCAAATTCCTGAGTTATTTGCGCATGTTAGATATTGTAAAAAAATAAATCTAATTTTTATGGGCGGAAACAAATTTTAGACGACAGTTGAACTCAAATTTTCACTTCCTGAATTTCAAAAAAGTGGATTTTCCAATATTTGCTAAGGATTCGTAACAAAAAGTATATAAGTAATTACGGAAATTAAATCGATTCATATAAAATAGTATTTACTACGATGTGGAAATCGTTGACCGTAGTTATAATAAATAAATATGAAAAATGGTAGGAAAAATGATCAATGGAATTCAATTCATTAATGTGTATAGCATATTATTTTTTTAATCGTAACAGATTCTGCATAAAATAATTCAGTTTTAATATTAATCCAAATTTAATGGTAATGAACCTAGTACTGAAATTGAAATTCAGCTTTCCAGTAGTACACCGCACCGATGGTACACAGTTACGAGGGACTTCGATTACCCTTGAAATTTTAATAATTACATTCATTATTACTTTACTTGAATATATGACATAAACAATTTTTGTAGTGATAATACCAAACTCTTGGTCTAGCTGGAGAATATTAATGACCGTATTTGGATGGAGGAGATGGAATGGTGTAAACCAAACCATCAAGCTTATTGCTAGCGTAGGCCTTTCTACCGAATTAGTTGTGTGCCGAGGCGGATACTAAACCTAAATTAAAAATCAGGTTCGCAATAATCAAACAGGTGATTATTCAAATAAATTCAGGAATATTGAAGTAATCTACATGTTCTCACTAACAAAACTAAGTGAAACATAAATTAAGTACATAACAATATACATAGAAAATTCATAAACCAACAAGAAAAAACAATGTACAAAAATTATATTTAAAATTTTATTTTACGTTTTACGTTTCAAGATACTAAGAGTACCAAAAATAAACCGATAATAATAAAATTGACAAAAAAAAACGAATAAAATAATATAATATAATAATAATAATTAATATGAAATAATAAAAAAATATAATCTGTTTTTTAGCCCTTTTCCCCCCAAATAACTGCCTTATTTTATTTAAAATTTGATATTAAAAATGATATACAGTTCACTCAGAGAACCTATGAACTCTATATTACAATCAGCCCATAGATCTCAAAGCCAATGATAAATTTCATTTTAAATATTTCAGATCTTTTATTAAAGAAATTTGAATATTTCTTAAATGTTCAGTAGATAGCTGTAAGGATTTGGTTTATAATCATTTCTTACCTAATGAGCTTAAATTAAAGTCGTATCGTTGATTAAGAGTACTGTATCAACATGAGTAATTACTGAATTGTAACGAGACAACGCCCAGTCTCTAAGTTTACTCCCATTTAAAGGTACCCACTTATTGAGGCTGGGTTAACCCCAGGATGGTCTGCTGATCCCAAAGAGTCTGTCTATATCTGTTGAAGACTGAATAATTATATATCTCAGAAATATATGAACATGCTATATTCCGTATAGCAACTCAGCGCTCGACATAGTGAGCTTTTATGTTTTATGTTATTAATTTGCATACGAGGATATAATTCAATATAAGACAATAAGCTAACCTTCTCTGGTCTGGTAAAGACTTCTCCCATACCCTCTCCACAGCATGAGGAAATCTTACAATAAGCCCTGACTCTGTGTATTGAAGCCCATAATCCGAACTGTCGCCGAGTCTTTTACCACCATGCCGAAGAACCCGCTGACAGGACAAATCGCCGAGGATCGATATTGTCTTCTTTCTCAGTCTCCTCGGTCCGTCATTACGCTCCGTCGTCAGCTCTCGAGGGTCCTCTTTGTCGATGGATGGGCGTCAAATCCATAATCCATTCTTGACGGTTTATAGATAGGATCATGGAGAGTGGATTAGCATCTAGATGATAAAACTTTCCGAACTAGCACACAGTATCAAACATGCCACAGAACAAAAAAGGGTTCGCAGAATAAAATAAAAAACTTTCTATTTCAGTCATAGATAACTAAAACGAATGGAAAATGGCCTGACACCGTTCCTGGAAGCTATTCGTTTCCAGGGGCCAGGATATTTTCCTAGAAAGGAAGAAGATCAATATATCACGATTCCCCTTACAGTTTCCAGGAAAGGGGTGCTGTTTTCCTATTCAACCGTACAATGAATAAAAAAAATACATTTTATAAGAATTTTAATTAAAAAATAAAATGCTATATCGCCATAAATATGGTGGAACAATCAAATAAAAATGTTTTGTTAAAAAAAATTATCAACATATTAGGGACATGGCTGTCCTATAGCGATTCAGTATCTATTTATTCATAGATTTGTTTTAACATATTCTCATTTCTAAGGATACATAATCAAAAAATTTTTGGATACATTAAGAAAATATTGTATCAATATTTTAAATCTTCTTGAATTCTGGCCTTTGCGATTAGAACTTATTTTTATCTAAAGTTGCATAAAATGTTTTATTTATAGTGTTAAAGACTTTAGTATTGATGGTATTAAATATGAAAGCAATTAATTACTGTAGTCCACAGATTTTTATTACAAGTCACACTAAGCCCTCCTACTCTCTGGACGGAGAGATGATCTCGTAAAGGGTCTGGAGTATAATAAATAAGTAAATAAATTTAGATTCACAATCTTGCATTCTCATTTTGAGCCTAATTCCTTTTGTTTTGAACAGATTTTAATATTTTAGAAGGAGACGGATTTTTTTCTCCCATTTCATTCCTTGTCACGACTCTCGACGATTGAAAAAAGCTTTTAAAAAGAAAATTCGGCCGAGGCCCTAATTTTTAAATAGCCATGCCGGAGAGAAGAAGAGAGGGAGATACAAAGAGTGAGAGAGAGATTGTGAGGGGGGGGGGGGGCACAGAAGGGCTGGACTGAGATGGCCACTGACACCGTTGTTTCCATATAAATGATCAGCTCTTTTCTGCCTCCTAATCTCAAAATGGCCAACTTTTGTCGGATTTTTCTTTTTGTCCTTCCTCGTATTCTTCAATTGGATGCTGCATTTGCTGATTAGGCCAGTTTCAATTACCTTAATTGCTATATCAAATTTGTTTTGTTTTTTAAGTAGCTCCACTTATGAGATATTGAGAGGCATATACATCGACAGTTGACTGATAAGCCAAACTGTTTAGTTGATAATTGGGTTAAAAATACCTGACAATTTAACTTAAATTTAACGTTGAAGCTCGAATAGATAATCCTAGGAATGATCTTTTAATTAGAACAAAAATACCTGTTTGATAATTAAAATAAAAAATATGCTTACCGTTATAAAAGAAGGAAGCAGCGCTTCAATAAGGACAATAAAAATATAGTAATATAGTAAATGTTTTTAACTTATGATAATTCGAAACTGTTGGTTATTTGCTTATCGATATAGTATCCTGATTAATATTGTTACGGGTACTGGGTGTTAAAATGAATTAAACTACTCCTAAATTAAAGATACTGATATTTATTAACAAAGTGACAAAAAGAGTACAATTAAATTATTAAACTGATATAAATTTACAATAATAATATTCTAAAGATTATAATCTAGGCCTAACTCCTATTTAATTACTAAAGTAATATAATATGTTACTAATTCTAAATGACTTAACTATTTACATAACTTTGTACGAATACTTTAAAATTACACTACAATTTACATCTACTAATTAACATTAACAATTACAGTTCACTAATCAAAGTCTACCGACCGTAAGAATCTCCAAATATAACAAACAGAAACAGTTTATTACACTCACAAACTGTCACAGTTCCTGATACACTTATTACACTGGCCGGTTCAACACTGAATAGTTTACCACACTGACATACATATATACATTGATTATATTGGTCAATAATTATAGTCATCATGATTGGAGTGCTCTACTGTCTGGTCACTACCTAGCTTTAGTAGTGAGACTGATTCCTTTTAAATAAACTCTATCTATCTAGGAATTGAATTCTTCCAGGGCGTGGAGTTACACATCTTCATCCGCATTTGTATATATGCTATTTACTTTCTATATTCATTCGAAAACAAATTCAAATTTCGTTCTTTTCTTTTAACTTATTATCAATTACTATCCTTTGATAATTTTCCGGAGTTCTCCTCCTCAATCACCGGTTCTCAAAGACTAAGCGTTACAACGTTCCCCAGTTTAAGAGTTGTAAAAAGTCCTGTGTTCCGGAGAAAACTAAATTTGTCGCCCCCCCCCGGATAGAAGAAGGCACGAAGTAGAAGAAGAGGGAGTTATCTTCCCTTGATCGCCTCATTCTCTGTCCCTTTCCTCGCTCTCGCTTGCTCCACTTTCAAATAAATTAAATAATCCAACTGTGTGGTCTCTTGTCAAGGCAGCATCTCTCTCTCTTTTAACTTTTTTTTTAATTCCATTTGCCTTTGGTGAACAGAAGAAATAATTTAGCTAGTGTCCTTTTACAGTTTCTTCTGATGTTATGTCAAGCGGTTCCTTCTTTATAATTATTCTCATCGTATACAGGAGATTTTAAAAAATGCGTTCGTTCTTTTTTCTTATTTTGAAATTATTATTTAATTTATTTTTACCACATTCTGAATGAAAACTGTGAACTAATATCTGAAGTAAATGGAACAAAAAAAATAAAAGAATGTGGAAATCTATTTAATTTTTTTGGGTACATGTCGACCCCTTAGCTAGTATTATTTATTTATATTTTTCATTAACTGTAGAGTGAGAAAATATTTGATTTAATGTATTTTGGCAATTTTTTGTATATAACTGCTAATATTTATCTGAAGGATTTAGGGGTCACCTGTGGTCTGGGGGCATGTCATCCTACTATACGCAAGACACAGGTCCTTAATTATATATATATATATATATATATATATATATATTCTTATTATATATTATTATTAATTATATATATATATATATATATATATATATATATATATATATATATATAGTCTGTCAGGCGGAGCCAAGGATCTTCATATCTTCAGCAGAAACCGAAATATAATTATATCTACATATTACTTAAACGAGGATAAGTCATTGCTTGCATTACAGAGCATGTACATTGATATGAAGCGTTCGTTCAGTTGTATGAACAAATTATATAGACGAAGTATTATTTCCGATAACTACTTTATAACTACTTATGGTGTAGCGGTTGGCATAATAACTTACTAAGACCAAGTTTACGGGTTTGCAGCTCGGCAAGTGGTCTCAGTATTTTTAAAAGGGAGTAAAAATCCTTGGTAACGCCGTCCTTTACAGGGGACTAAAAATAACTGCCACGAGATTGTATGGTGTCAGACACTCGTTTAATATCCATATACTAATTATAGAATAAGTAAGAAATTACCTAAGTAAGTAAGAAAATACCTACACAAATAAGTAATTTCATATTCTTGGAACTTTTCGTTATTAAGCTTGACATATATATTTTGTATTGTATAAATCATAAATGCTGTTTTTATTTTCTTCGTAAGATTATCTGCCATACTCTCACCTCCACAAAATATTTTGAGAAATAGAGAAATAAGACCCAATCGCCCTCTGCCGTCATATTGCCCTTATAAAAAAATATCTCTCACCGCCCCAATCTCTGGCGGAATCAGCGGGGTATACGGTAAATAATAAAAAGGAATGGGAAGCGTGTGTATTTGCGGCCAAACGTGATTCGAATCCATGGCGGAGAAACAATAAGAAGGCGAGGTGATAATATGAAGAGGAAGGGGGGGGTAAATATGGGACACTAAGGGCCGGCAGGTGACAGGCAGTCCGAAGGAGGGGGAGGAAAATAAGAAATAAACTGAATATGTAACGGCCCGGGATTAGGATCTCGCCGTTGGATTGCGCCCGCAGCGCTGCCTGAATACTAAACCCGCGCGGCCGTACAGTCTTGCCGGCCTAGTAGTGCTAGTGCCCCTTACCTCGGTGGGGTGGCCAAGTTGTTAATAATTATTAGGTATTTTATGGTCTTTACATTTATGTAAGGTAAACACGTCTTTACATTTATGTAAGGTCTCTTTTTACTTATCAATATTAATACTGTATTTTTTTTTAAATGTTCTGGATTTTTATAATTTCACAATTTTTATTTCTTACTGTATTTCTTATCTTTTTCTACATTTACCCTTATCATTTTTACATTTCCCATTTTTATTATTATTATTCTATTCTTCATTATGTATTTCAATACCTTCCTGGCTGGCACTTTGTTGTTATATACTATACACTCATATATATTAACCTTGTTGTGCAATATTTATCATTTTTATTTTTAATTGCCTGCATTTTGCATATAGCTCTGAAGAAGACCTACAAGGTAGGTCGAAACGTTGGCTACTTAATAAAGTTTTCTCCAAATACAAGAGAAATTTATTGACCTCTACCCGGACCACAAAATCCACAAATGAACTTTTAAAATGGAGGTGAACTGTATATTAAGCCCAGTCAACGATTATTAAAAAATTAAAAGAAAAAATGAATAAGGAAATTAATTTTTGAAATCTAATTTAATTTTTTCGATTGCGAATATTAAACAAAGATGAATACATAAAATTCTTAATTAAGGCTTTGAAATTCAAGTTCTCAAAAAGGTTTGATGTAAATATCATGATGATTATCATTTCGCTAATTAGTGGTAGTCGACAATATTTTTCCCCCAAAAATATATTTTTTTGTCATTAATAATGGTTAAATCATAACCGTGTCTTAGATTAAAAAAAATGACAGTATGTATATTATGTATAAGTCATTAACAAAAATCTCAACGAGACAGCTATGCACAGAAGCAACCGACTGAAGCCGTATATAGGTGACATATTATTTATGGTTAGTTAGAAGATAAGACGCGTGGTAATAAAGTATAATTGCGGCTATAAAGGAGGCCTTTATTTATGGGCGGAGTGAAGAAGCTGTTATTGCCGTGTGCCGCCTAACTTCTATGGTGCCTATCTCTTTCTCTATAGCTTTATCATTGTCCCTACAGGCCTATCTATTAGTTTATTATCTCTTCTTCGTTATCGCAGTAGTAAATGGTCGACAAACAGCCCTCGGTTGTCTTCTTCAACTTTCGGGGAAACTTAGCGGCTTAGTTATTTCTTCTATGTCTAGTCTTTCTTACAACTTTATTATAGTGACAACAAAAAAAAAAAGAAAAGAAAAGAAAAAGAAATGCATAGGTTTATATATTAACTACCGAATTGGAAATTTAGTAAACTGTACCTTTTGTAAAATCCTGTCTATATTATCAATAATATTTTTATTATTGCTTTCACTAAAATCCATCCCTTCTCGGAAGCTGGGATAAATGAGTGATTCCGTTCTAACTGTTATTTTTTTAATAATATTTTTTTAAATTAAGCTTTTTTAGTTTCTTATGAACATTAGATAATTAAATTTGAAAATTATTAAATTTATTCCATCCCGGACAATCCTCCTAGAGAGACTCATCTCGTCTGAAGAGAAGATGGCCTCGGGACCTTCCATTATAGAAATGTCATCAGAGTGCTGCCAGTGGGTAGTGCCTCTACATGTCCTGTCATGTATTTATTTATTCATATTGCCCTTGTACTAGATGTATATATTACTGTTGTACAATTCAATAAAATAATTTAAAAAAAATTTAATTTGTTTATAAAATGAACATTTAGATAAATGTATTAATTAGTTTGAATCATTTATTGCAACTGCATAATTAAGAACTCATAGGTAAATTCTTTAAATGGACATCATTCTTTTAATTTCTTTTTTCATTCATTTCTCTGGACTCATTAATTATTAAATTACACTATTCGAAGGAAGGGATGAAATATGATCTTGAGGATGATATTGAAACACAAGTTTTATAAATCGATTGTTAATGGATGACTACTGTGAGCAAACGGTACAAATTATTTATAACCACGGAATGGAATCACCAATATGCTACCATATTGATATATAGCGAGGATGTTTAAGATAAATGTTAAATTAATGAAATAAAATTTAAAATAAAAGAATTAACGCGATCGTAATTATTCAAATTAATTAATCTTGATAGAACATCAAATTTCAAGCGAGTTAGTAATCAAGAAGAAACCTTTTTAATTATGAATAGAAACTACTCTAGATTTAATAAATGTTGTGATGAATTGGACTGCCAGGAATGATGGAGTAGAGAACTCCATTGGTGGATCATTTCTTCGTTAAATGATCTGGATAGCGTTTCGTGTTAATTTTTTTACTGAAAGTTAGAAAATCCTCACTGTTATTTGAAAAATCCTTATTGGTACCTTTTGTGGTATGTGGTAAAGGCAAGTAGTGAAACTACCCATTGGTAGTACTCAAACAGCAAGTTCAACTTTTTAGTATGGGTCGCGAGGTCAGCTTCTTTTTAGGGGACTCGTAGGATTATCAGGAATTGATAAAGTAGCTACGTTTGAAACTTAGATCTGTGTGGGAATAAGGTTTGTCATGAAAATATTGGCATCGGGTTGGAACAAATAGAACTTTATTTGTAGCGAAGTAAGGAGCGTATAGGATTTTAAGAAGGATTTTGGGTTGTAAGGATTGGATACGAGAGGAATTTGGTTGCTTAAAGCTCAAATCCGTAATTCCTACAGTACGTCCTACAATTGTTATGTTTTTGTAGAATAATTTTTGGCTGAACAATAATTAATCAAAATAATTGAACTGAAATCCATTGGCTTTCAAATTAAACTTCAAAAATTGTCTTCTCTTTCTCTTTTTGGACACTTTTGAAAGGCGTCCGTGGTTATCTGGGTCGACTTTTAATCATAATAATTATAACATTTTTGTCGTACGTTTGTGTTCCAAATTTAAAGGTTACAGCAACTGTTACAAGGAATGAGGGAGACACAGAAGTTCCTTTAATCTCGAGTGTCTTTGTTGTAACAGCGGCAGAAAAAAAAATTTCTTCATGCTCTTTTAGTGTAGGTCGATTATATTTTTAAGCGTCCTTTCGCCGCCAATTGTTCTTCGTTTAGTCTAAATTCCTCCTAAGTCAGCTGAGATTTTGCTTAAACGATTTTAAATGGGGGCCTGAAGGAAGGATGGCCAAGTTGTAGGGCATATCTCTGCGCTTGACCTGCTTATTTTAGTATGCTCCATGTCTAGTACTTTACAATACAATCCAGAAGTCAACAACGTATACCATTTTTATGATTTTGTTTAAAATTTACTCCAATAAATTTGTAGAAATCACTTGTGAATTTTACAGTTTACAGTGTGAAATTATATCTTTTTATTAAAATAATATATTTATGTTAAGTATAGTATATGTCAAGTGTGTCCAAACTGTTGCGCCTAAAGCCCTTACCACATTTACTCCTCCATTACAACCCTAGAGACATGACCATTTATAAAATCACGACTTACTCTTATTAATCGCTGCAAATTTTCAGATTTATTACGTTTGTTAGTTGTTTGTTTCGTTTAACTCCACTTTATGCTGCTATGGTTATTCGGGCGATGCTACCTTTCTATAGAACAGTGGGAGTTTTAAAATTTGCCTGTCCAGTTATAATTAGGATATGGATATTTAACGAGTAACTGATATCGCAGAGGCTTAGCACCACCATTATACGTCTCCTCTGAATGACGGCATAACCAAATATAATATACTCCCTTTAAATATCCTAGGGCCACTTGCTAGGCTGTGATCCCATGAGCCAGGACATCGAAGCTTGTTATCCTAACCACTACTCCACAGGTGACCATTTGCCATTTGGTTTTCATATTTTACTACTAAAATATCCCATCATTATTCCTATCGGTGCTGAAGAGCAGTTGCTTGGTGACTTGTGGTATACACCATATACCATAAACCATGATCCGCCCTGTACCATCCAGCGAAGGTAAATGCCGCTGGAAGACCATCGCCTTCCCCTGGAGCTAACGTATCGAGCACTGCCTGGAGAGCTCTTCACTTTTACGATCGTCCAAACTGTCCTTAGAACCCCTTCCAGTTCAACCCTAAGCTCTGCCCAATGTCCACTCTTACTGTTGCTAACTTATATTAATGGTACGTTTTTATCTTTTCTGACCTGTGTGCCTTTGTCCGTTTCAGATATCATTAAGGACAATAATATTTTATAGCTTCTACAAAATTTAAAAAGTTGCTGTCTACTCTACGGATAAATCACAGAAATGAATTGCAATCATCTCTAATCCAAAATATTAGGTACTTTTTTTTACTCGCTTTATCTATCTATTTTATTTTGAATGTTGCTACAATAAAATATCTTCAGAAGTGTTTGAGTATAACTAGTTGACTTCTATAAATTTTAAATTTATGCTCTTCGTAAAGTCCATTATTATTGTTATATTTTATATTCCCCTATTTCTTAATAAGCTACTGATGGGTTTAATAATTTAAATGTGCAAGCATATTATGCAATTTAAGACGAGTAAGGTTCTCATAAGACTTATATATTATGTTATTAGGTATAAATTATATAATTCCGTAATCGTGGTTTCTGTATTTTATGTTTAACATTATATGTCAGGGTAGTTTCCTTGGCCCAATCCTTTATACAATTTATACAGCTTTCATCCCAACTCATCCTAATACTATCCTTACCAGGTATGCTAATGATACATGCGTATTATCAGTCATCACCAATTCAGTTATTGTATCCCAAAGCATACAAAAATACCATATCACTGATCTTGAAGAATGGTGTCAAAACTGGAGAATCAAAATAAATTCTCAAAAATCTCATCAAATCACTTTTACTTTACGTCGTGAACCAATGACTTCCTGCCCTTCAGTTTCCTTTAATAATATCCCACTGGTGCCTGTAGAACAGATCCGATACATAGGGTTGCATCTCGACAAACGATTAACCTGGAATCCTCATACAAGACTGGAAAGACAAGAAACCGCTCGCCGTTTCAGGCTACTTCAACACTTACTAGACAAACGCTCTAAGCTCCCAATGAATTACAAAAGACTCGTCTACATGACCATCATACGACCTATTTGGACTTACGGAGTAGAGGTTTGGGGCTCCACTAAGCCATCTAATTCCTCTCTTATCCAATCCCTACAATTCAAAATCCTTCATAAAATCCTCAATGCTATTTATTCTTTTAATAATAAGGACATTAATGACATTAATGTCCCATTTGTTGCTGATATGGGCCGAACCCGGTATCTATCCTTTTCATTTTCATTACTACTCAAACCCTCTAGTTTCAAACCTAGCTTCCTCTTCAATTCCTGTTAATCCTCCGAGGCGTCTGAAAAAAAGATGGCCACGTGACCTTCTTAGTTGAACTTGTGATTTGAGTACTATCAGTGGGTTTGTCATTATTGTTAAAGCGTGATTAGACTGAATTAATTTAATAGGAAGCAAATGGAAGTACCACGGGAATTTGAATGAAATCTCAGATATTACCAAAGCGTTTGATTTATTAATTTGAATAACATGCGAGATTTTCTTAAATACTATCAAATATACATGGAAGAAAGGATAAAATTAAATAATAGCGTCTATAAGAATAACTTAACACTAAACATGCAACTTAGCGATCTAATGAACAAATTAATTTTAAACAAAAAAAGAAGAACAAATGATTGGCATGAATTGGAGCGATAATTACCAATAACAGAAATGCTCCATGCTAGCATAATGGCCAAAGATATAATAACTACAAAATGAAATTGAACGATGTAATGTAGATTTCAATAAGGCGCGAAGATGTGCGAATTATTATTATCTTCGCCAGTGATCACGGCATGACGGAACAATGATTATGATATCATTAATTAACTTGAACTGTTCGGTTGGTACCATGTGATACGTTGATCATCCGGAGAAGAATTAGCTGACAATTTGAGGCCTTATGATAATGAAATGAGACTTACAATTTGTGTGATGTAAACCCAATTAGCACCTCAGCATAGCTTCTGGCGAGTGACAATCTTGAAACCTCTGGACGTCCTCACAGGAATAGCGGCTTGAAAGCGGATTACTAGGCGGCAGTGTGCGATGATCTTAGCTGCGAAGGGCTGGTAGAACTAGTCCGCTCGGCGATCTATTAGCAAGTGAAGTGACTCAATAGCGTCGCTCTCCCCTCTCCTAGGTTTTGGCGGTACAGTACATTTTTCGATTTTAGAGGCAAGGATCGGTCCGTTCCATCTGGCGGCAGTCCAGGTCCGCGACTAAACAATTATCTTTTGTCATTATGTATCTCTTAGCCTATTTACTTGTTGTATTATTGTACAACAAGTAATACAGTTGTAAATATAAATAAATTAATCTGGTATATATAAAAAAACATTATATGTGTTTAGTAATTTTAAATCAAAACGTTACAATACATATCAAAGTATAATTTGAGCTTTCTACCTAATTCATAATAATAATCATACCTAAAAATTGGTTTAACTTACCTTTAAGAAACCATACTCACATTTGGTCCAGAAAAATAGAATAAATGCGTTTTTTTTTTAATATAAAATTTTAAACCGTTATATATCATTAAAAGAAATTCAATTCTCTGCAGACTTTTTTCTTTTAATTTTTTTGAAAGACCAAGGGCTGGATATCATCGAATAAGACAAAAAGTTGAATTCTTTTAGCAAATTTCGAACTTAGATAATTTGGAGACAATTCAAGATAGCAAACAACGTATTGCGATTACACGTCTAGTTCAGCATCCTGTTGCAGCACCTTTAGTAAGCTTTAGTATTTTATTAATTGGTCTAATGGTTACAGTGTACTCGTATGGTGTCAGAAATATTTTGAACAAATTATAGTTGTTTAGTTTAGCTTTATTAAATTACACAGTTATGAAAAATGTAATTACTATGCTAAATGGATAGTCCTTTATAAATTTAATATTGTGTTAGCCATATAACGTTCGCTAATCCTCTTTCCATTTCCGATGGGGTTAGGAACTGGCTCGGAGTTTAAAAGTTTCCCTCCCGAGATGATGAAAATGAAGGTAAGCATAACTTCTCCATACAATTCCTCCCTCGCTAAAATAAAGTACAAAAAAAATGCTTATGTTATGGAGAAGTTTTCCACTGAGGCTATCTACTAAAGCTAACAACAAAAGCTCCAAGGAAAGCTAACAAAAGTTACATAATAAAAAAAAAAGGAGTTCGGCGTAAGTATATTGGATTCAATGTCCATTTTATTTGATCCGCCTCCCCCCTTCGGAATATTTGCCATATTCTTACCTCATTTCCTTCCTCGAAAACAAATAATTTAGCGATAGAATGGACCCTTAGGCCGCCGTTTTATCTCAGGACATTTTGCTGGATGGGGAAGCCTCGCCTCCTTCTGTTAATCAAGATTCTTCTCCAGCTAACAACATCCTCGGATCTCCTTTCGCTAGAATTAACTGTCAAAATAAAGTTCATGTGAGCCGTCCTCATCCTGCGATTTATTTTAATGCTGTTTTCTCCTCTCTTAGGACAACAATCTCATACAAACTCAGGAGGCCTCCCAGTTGCTAGGAAATCGCTTTGGGAGTTTTAATTAAGTAAAGAGAATTGTTGTGATCAAGGGTTTTTCGTAAGGCATATCAGCTTTTTAATTTTTTATAGAATTCTTTTAAATAACAATTACTTTCACAATAAAACCTTAATAGAAAATATATATGTCAATTCACAGATAACCGATACTTTATGTTCATCTAAATTATCTCGACGAAGTGAGAATGAGCTCCGGCACCATACAAAACTACAAATTAAAAAAAAAAGCAACACCTAAACGAAATTTTTAGCGGATTAACGCTCTTGCAAAAGCGCACCTGATTACAGAAATATCCTCGAGTACCTGCTGATCCCGAACATTAGGTATCTTGGATCAAGACTGATTCGTCATTGTCCTTGAACACGATTTTACGTCTCTGGAAGGTATACTTGTTTTATCTATCGCAGAGAGACTGGTTGTAGAGCTCCTTATTTTTTTTTTTTTTGTTTCGAATCTCCATTTATTTATATAAACAAATATTTACAATATATATATATATACAATACATAAATA
Source organism: Arma custos (assembly GCA_037127475.1). Taxonomy (NCBI): domain Eukaryota; kingdom Metazoa; phylum Arthropoda; class Insecta; order Hemiptera; family Pentatomidae; genus Arma; species Arma custos. Next base: position 80,447,542 of record CM073763.1, on the reverse strand, counting down.
TATATATACGGAAATAATTATAGTACTTTTTCTACCCGGAGGTATTTTAAGCAATACATAGAATGAGTCCGCTGAAGGCGGGTTCTCTAAACCGGCCAAGGCCGCTGATTCTATACATTCAAAGCAGGGAGAGACCGCTTTAAGGGATTAGGTGATAGGAAGAAGAAAGGGGGGAGAGGAAGGAAGAAAGGAAGAAAGGCTTGGACAAGGGAGTCCTCACCCCATCCCTAGGCCAATGAGAGCACGTCGACCAAGGGGACACTGCCTTGCCACCTCCCAGGTCTGGGAGGGGGAACTATGTCTCTAAAGAGTGGGTTGCTACACGCCTTCAGCCCATCAAAAAATTTGATGTGCCTCCGGCTAATGTAGTTCGGTATAGACGGGAGTTTCAGCTCCTCATAGATTTTAGTATTACGCGCCCTTTGGAGCGACGTGCCTTTAATTATACGCCTAAGGATGGAGTTCTGGAACTGCTGTAGACTTTTTAGTGTGGTTTTGTAAATATGTTTAAGGAGCGGCGCACCATGGAGCAGCGTTGGTCTAATAATCGACTTATAAATTTGGCATTTAAGCCGTAACGACAGTTGGGGCGAAGTGAGGAGGTGGTAGAGCCTATTGGACTTTTGTCGGGCCAGTTTCAGCCTCCCCCTGACGTGACTCGAGAAGGTAAAATGCCTATCAAGAGTGACGCCAAGGTAGAGGATAGAGTTAGATACACGACGATCTTCATCTTCAATTGTGAAGGTCGTCGGGAGGCGCTTTTTGCCTTCCTGAAATGACATCACGATGGCATCCGTCTTAGACGGATTCACCCTGATGCCATTCATCTTTAAATCATCAATAATTGACACCGACGCCTTTTGTGCCTTTTTAAGGGCATGACGGGCGTTGGCACTTGAAGCATAAATCCCTATGTCGTCCGCATAGGCCGCTACCACCGCTCCTTCATGCTTAACCGAGACCACGGGTGCTGTGAATATCACAAACAACAGTGGCCCCTGTACAGACCCTTGTGGTACTCCACAGGCGGTGTTGCTAGAAGTCGAGTAGCTTTCCCCGACTCGCACGACGAAGGATCTTCGGCTAAGATAACTTCGGATTAAACGGCATAACGAGCCTGGGAAGTTAAACTCTTCCAAGCGTCGGAGTAACAGTGTGTGAGACACACTGTCAAAGGCCTGAGTGCAATCAAGGGATATAAAGGCCGTGGCTTTGTTCATGTTCATCTGCTCTATGGTGTGCGCTTGGAGCTTTGCCAGGTGATGGTCACAGGAAACACCTCTAAGGAAACCAGTCTGTTCTGGGGGGATAATGTTTTCCTCTCTACAGTGGGTCAGCAAATGGTGGTGGACAAGTTTCTCGAAAATTTTACTCATATGAGAGAGCAAGCTGATCGGCCGGTAGTGATCAGGTAGTTTACCAGACTTCCCCGGCTTAAGTAGTGGTACTACAACGGCTTTTTTCCATGCTTCAGGAAAGTATGAGATTCTCATACAGGTGTTGAAGATGTTCAATAGGAAGGCTTTACCTTTTCTAGGGAGCATCTTCAACATGACATAAGGGATGTTGTCTAGCCCAGAGGATTTTTTACCTTTAGTGCGCCGTAGTACCGATTCAAGACCTTTGAAGGTGGAAAAAATGGGTTTCTCATTGGGGCGGGGAAGTGGTCCCTCAGGGATTGGTGGAGCATTTACCAGCCGAGCAGCATCACTCGCCTCGTATGCCTTCGCCAAACGTTCAGCCTGTTCCCCCGGTGTCATCAGTTCGTCTCCGGAAGTCAGGTGCACTGTCCTTTTTTTAGTTACGTAGGTTTTGACGAGTCGCCAGAACTGGCGGTGGTCATCATGAGTCCTAAGTAACTGTTCGTGCCAGAGGGAAGTTTTCCAGACTCGCATGAGGCTGGCTATCTGCCGGGTCATCGCATTGATGGCCGGTTTTAACACATAGTCATGAGAGCGCTGGAAAATGTTCCTCAGATGATTACGTTGGCCAATGAGGGCAAGAATGTGCTTTGGAGGTTTCCTGATGGCGTTGGGTTGCGGACTAAACTTCGGGATATGCTGGGTAGCTGAGTCCAGTATGGTAGTGGTGATGACTTGCACCGCCCTATCCACCTCTGCCTCTGTACTCAGGCGATCGATCACGGGGAGATTTTCCTCAATGCTAGCCCTGAATCCTTTCCAGTCGGCCTTGTTTAAGAGGTACTTGCTAGCAGTCGGGGCTGCGGAGTAACCTCCGAAAATATATGCAATCGGCCGATGATCTGACGGACCGAATGGGAGCGCTATACAGCCCGTTATGGTGTGCAGATCCCTGGTTAGGAGGAGGTCTAGAGTTGAGGTATATCCGGGTAGGGAATCATGCCGGAAGGTATGAACCCCGGGGTGGTAGGCTACTAGTCCAGTCTTGGTAATGTACGTCCCTAGTGGGTCATGGTTGATACATAGCCAGGCAGGGTGTTTGGCATTGAAGTCACCAAGGACTATATAGCGACTGACTGACTGGGCGTGTAGCAACAACGATCTCACAGCTTTATGAACAGCTCTCGGCCTCCTATAGACGCAGCTGAACGTGAAACGGGTCTTGAACCGCACGTCAACAGTGACTATATGAGTGCCGGCAGTTGAACACACTGGACTAGAAACCCTCCTAGATGGTACATCATTTCGGACGAGGATGGCGACGCCTGCCTTGGTTCCCATTGCACAGGTCTCCCTGTACACTGTGTAACCATGGAAATTTATTCGAGCTGAGGAGGGTAGCATGGTGTCCGTCAGCGCCACCACCGATGGACGGTGCTGCTGTAGGGGGATTTCAACTTCGGCCAACTTCGAGAGAAGGCCTCTGATGTTATAATTGATGACTAGATGTTCAGTCATGTCGCCTGGTATCCATCACCAAAGACATCATCTGAGACATCATCTGTGTCATCATCTGCATCATCAAGTTGAACTTCTCGAAGAGGCAGGAGAGGGTGAGGTCTTGTCCTGGTGCCAGCTGGTAAGCTGATGGTACCGAGGGGAGCTGTGTCACTAGAGGTGGTTCAGGTGTGGGGTGGAGGTAAGCAAGGTGGTGGGGGGTAAGAGAGGAGTGGGGAAGCGGTCCCTTACCTGATTGGCTCGGCTGCTGTGCAGGTGTTCCTCCAATGAGTTGAGAATAGCTTGTGTCCTTGGTGGCTAGGCGGCTAGGCTTCCTTCCTGATGCTGGTGTGGCTGCTACGGCGGCTTCCTTCTTCTTCGCTTTCGATCTTAGGAGTTCTTGTCTCTTTGGGCATTCCTTCGAGAAGGCTGGGTGGGGGCCCTTGCAGTTCTGGCATGTGGCAGTTTCTCCGCGATTTTTACACTGGTTCAGCAGATGGTGCTCGCCGCACCAGGCACAGTGGCATGTTCGACCGCAGTATTGCTTGGTGTGGCCGTATTCCTGGCACTGGTAGCATTGTACAGGGCCACGTTCTTCTTTAAAGGCAGATGCGGTAAATTTAACACGACCTGCATACCTTAGCTTCTTCAAGTCTTCGATTTTGACTGTGTGGTCAGTTATTACCAAAATGCCCTCGGTGGGTCGTAGTGTGCCCGTGGGGTCCTTTCGCATCAACTTCTTAGCAGATTTGAACCCTGTTAAGCCTATCATGAGGTCCTGAGTGATGGCTTCCATGTCTGCGTCGATATCGTAACCGTAGAGGACAAACTTTTTCGACCTCTTGGTACCTCTTGGGGCATAGGTGTGGTACTGCGTCGTGCCATCCGTATTTAGTAGGGCTCTGGTGGCATTATGATCTTGGTAGTTAAATAAATAAACTCTCAGTTCTGCTTCAGATGAATTGGTGGCATAATTCGTGATATTTAATTTGTCCATCCTTTCCGTGAGCTCTCGCTGCGAGATCGGAGGCCTGATCACAATCGGAGGAGGGAGCCTCGTCTTAGTAGCTGTGTTGGTCGCCGATGTGCTTGGTTCGCTGATATTAGTTAAGGTACCAAATTTGTTCGCAACTTTAGTGGGTGTAGGTCCCTTGTAGACTGGGGGTCTGGAACTGAATTTCTTAGGTACAGGCTGGAAAACTTCCTCTTCGGTGGGTCCTCCTGACCTCTTCTCTCCTCTGTTGTCGTCAGTTACTTCCATCGAGGTACTAGGTTCTTCAACAGGCACTGATCCGGTAGCCATGGCTGGGAACGACGTGACGGAACTAGATACGCCGAACCGGACGGGCCGTGACGTCGGGACGAGCAGTGGGGGGGCTCTTGCCAGCGCAAGGCTGCCCGTTTGGCTGTTGAGGTTTATTCCACTGGATATGTGTGGACCTCGTCAGCTTAAGGCGCAAGCTAAGCAAGATGAACAGCGCACAATACACAACAAAGTGAATGGTAGGATAGGTGTGTTTAATAAAGACACCTATGCAAAAAATTCAGCAAGCAAGTTGTGAGTGAAACTCCACAATTCCAAAATGATGAATCTGAGAGCTCCTTATACTTTGTGTTTGTTAGATATAGTTAGGGAAAATACATTTATAATGTACGAGAAGGACATCGTTGCTTTCGATATTCATGGGATTGTGTACATTCACTGGGTTCCTGAAGGTCAAACTATTAATCAATACTACTACCTTAAGGTACTTGCAAAACCACGTGAAAGAGTAAGGAAAAAACGACCCGAAATGTGGAAGGACAAATCATGGGTTCTCCGCCAAGACAATGCGCCAGCTCATTCCGCGTTGTCTGTCAAGAGGTTCCTAGACCAGTACAGCATCCCAGTGTTAGAACATCCACCTTATTCACCAGATCTTGCACCATGTGACTTCTATCTGTTCTCTAAGGTGAAATATTCATTAAAAGGGACGAGATTTGAGTGCGTGGAAGCTGTAAAAGAGAAAGCGGCTCGCGTCCTGAAAGAGCTGACAGAAGTTGACTTCCAGCACTGTTTCCAACAATGAAAAATTCGCATGGAGCATTGTGGGGATAGAGAAGGGGTGTATATTGAAGGTGATAGTAAGTAATTATGTATAAAATAAAAATAAATTTTATTGCAACGCCAGTCTCGTTATTTAATAGCCACACCTCTTATAACCTCCTATATAATTGGTGTGAGAAGAGGCCATATTTTTAGGATATAATAAAACGAGCAAAGATTGCTTTAGCTGCTTTATTATTAGCACTGTTATCTGTATTAGTCAAAATAAATGTGTAATACACATTTTAATAAAATCATATACATTCTTATAAAAATTTTTTAATTTATTAAACTAGACTTAATTCTTCATTATTTGTTCATTTGTTTTATTGACCGTGCAGGACAAATGATCCCCAAGAATTTTAGAGAAAAAAATTAAATATAACAAATAAATTAAATATATCAAGAATTTTTAGACTTGTGACTATGCAAAGATATATAAAGGAGTTTTTAAGGATGCAGAGAGAAAAATATTGAAAATGACACCATAGTGCCGAAACGTCTTGAATAATTTGAGAATCAAGAATATGCATTGACTGGAAAATATTTGTTTTTCTCTTCCCCTAATAAAATAATATATTAAATGAATTTACTAATCCATTTCTGGTAATATACTAATTCTATTCTCGCACCTTCTGACCAAACGAACAGATTAATTAAAGTGATTTAAAAAAAAACACTTTTTAAAGTGTTTTTTACACTGTTTTAAGTTATAATCGACTAAGCAAATTTAAAATATTTACTATTATATACACAAGAGCGATATCCTAAAGAAATGTTGACAAGTGCCAAACGCCGCGGACGTTTGCCATGCAACAAGAGGGCTCAGCTAACTGAGTTCCCTCACTAAGAGTGGATAATTGATGCTTTGTTGCTGCTCCCTGCTCCCAATCCCCGCTCGTGTTCTCTTCTGTTTGTTCATCCTTGGTTCGTCTCGCTTTTACTTTCTTCTAATATTTACGATAATAGTTTTGTTTCTCTCCTATATAGAAGTTAAAATGTCTTTGGATTTATTTAATTAGAAATTCTCTGAATGAGAGGTTTTGGAGCTCAATAAACAAAAATCTTAAAGCAAAATGTTTATTTCTAACTTTAGTAAGGCATTATATTTTTTGTTCATTTTCCTTTGTTTAAATTATAATATTAAGACCGTGGAAAAATTCCAACGAAAAGCCATTAAGTCTCCAAACTAAAACAGAAATAGAAATTATCTGTCCAATATTTCGCCTATTCAGGCATCCTCAGGTTAGAAAGAGAATAACAGCAAAACAATACATGAATAATGCATCCAAGAAAAATCCCACCACCTCCAAGGCTCAAATGCAACTAATGAATCATAAGGAAGGTTACTCGACCCCGGCTGGATAAGGTTAGTTAAAAACAGCTGATAAATTCTGCAGAAATTGAAAATGCAATATACACTCACCAAACTTCAAACGCATAATAGGAAAAATAGATAATAGTAAACAACATTAAAACATAAGACAAAAGACCTTATAAAAATGAAAGTAAAAGTGCTAGAAAAAAAGAGCATTATCAAGAAACCAGTGGACTTATGGCTATTCCAAAAAATATATTAATATTGAAAAGGGAAAGGTAAAAAGAGACCTTACATAAATGTTAAGACCGCGGAAAAAATCCAACGAAAAGCCCTTAACTCTCCAAACTAAAATATAAATTGAAAATATCTGTCCATTAAAAATTATATTTTTTTCTTTTTATATGTTTTAGAAATAATTCATTACATAAATAGGGAGCGGGGTTGCTCTGTGTGTAAAGTACTGGTTTCCTGTGCTGGAGATCGCGTGTTAATTTCTGTAATTAATCTGTTAACAACCCTCGATGGTCCCTATAGTGTTTATAGCACCCAGTCTTTATATTGGGTGCCCTAAATAGGGAAGAAAACCAGGTGGTTAAGTTTTATGGATGAACAACATTCCTGCACATCCGTTATCCTAGAAACATTACAGTCTCTACAACGTACTGACCCCAAGACCCTTCATGGATTGTAATAATCAATAAAATAATATAATAATATTTTCCAATGTATATGTCTGGCTTTAAAGGGATCACTACCCGCGTCAAAAAAACATTTGGAACAACCATGAAATACTGTATTCATTTCTGGAACGATAAACAGATTAAACGATATGTTCAGATTCAAATATAGTTTTTACTAATAGCCATTTAGTTATATAACATAATATTATTGTTAATATTGTTGATAATTTGTGCTATAGTAGTCGGGATTATGAGGGAACTACGAATCCGGAGTTCCAGACAGATATTCGGTAACATAAAAATGTTCTGTCATCATTCGTGGATTAACGCTCCGTGACAGGGGGAGCCTTCTGCTGCTCATTCGGCTTTTACTTTGGTTTAAAAAAAAATATCTCAGACATTGTACTCCTCGATTGGATAGGAGTGTGTTCTTGGTCGGAATATCTCCCTGCTAACTATACCTGTTGTTACTAACTATTTAGGATAATTGAACCACGGACCCTTCATATCTTTTTTCTTATATGAGTGATATAAAACTCTCACATGACATTTGTCAGTTTCCTTGTTTTATCTCTGCGTCATTTTTAAATGTCGAGGAATTCGAAAAAAGAATTTGATATTTATGTGCAATTTTTTTTTTCCTTGGTGTAACCGGACTTGCAGATTTCTAGAGAAAAGAAAAGAAAGCGTTTAAGAAAATTATCGAGGAGTCAACCTACAGCGCAGCGTCCAGGAATTCATGAATAAAAGAAGGAATATTTTTATTCTAAGTTATTCAGTTTTGTTTTTCAAACAATTATCTAGTTAATGTCAGACATAAGCTGGCTATTACATTGTAAGTTGAAGGGGAGCGCTTGAGGATTCTGTGAACGCACTCCAACTGCTGTTAGGTTAATGGCCGTCCATGTTGATGGTTGCTGCTTAATAATGCCGACTGAATTTATTTGCCTCCCGTAGCTGGTCGGAGTGGAGGAATGCATCGGTTTGTACATTAGCGACGTACAAGTGTAGTGTTGTTTGTCCTAAACGAGTCAGTGAGCACGGCTGGGTTTATACGTGAAGTCTCAGCATTATATATTGCGAGCTCTTGAAAGATTCCACTTCACATCTCAATCAATCAACTATTCGAGTCATTGGATGTTGACGAAGTAACTTCGGCAGTAAATCAATGCTTTTCCATTTATTCAACATCTTGTATTTAAATTACTCTCGTCGGCGTAGGTTGGTGGCTACAGGAAGGGAGAATTTTTTATTCCTCTAGATACTTTAAAAAAGTAAATACATATTTAGAATTAGTTTCTTGTTCTTAGGGGAATTGAATGGTGTTATTTTAGTTGTGGATACGTGGCTAAATAAGGTATTGGCTTGTAATATTAGCAATCAGTCCATTTCAACCCCAAAACTACGAAAATGACTCGTCACCGCTTCCCTCATACAGTTAACTAACACGAGGCTATGTTCTTTTCAGACACCTTGGAGGGTTATCGGAAATTTAAGAAATAGCTAGGTTTGAAACTAGTGGTTTTGAATGGGAATGAAGTTAATCGTGAAAAGACTGATATCGGGTTCGGGCCAAATCAGTAACACCTGGGTCATTGATGTTGTCATGGATGTCTTTATTCGCAACCAAGTTAAAAAAAAAGTTAATACAATTTTTTTATTTAGCCTAGCATATATGCAGCTAAGTAGTAATTAAAATTGTATTCCAAAATTAGTTTCTTGTACTTAAGAAAGTGGAATGTTGTTTTCGTAGTGAACAAGTCTGGCAAAATCAGGCATCAGCTAAAAAAGGAGTTATTACTTATATTACAAATTCATTTCAAGCCAAAAACTGCGAGAAAGACAGGATTACGTCCTTCTTAATGCAGTTAACTCTTTCTGGACAAATTTCGACTTAACCACTTATTCGCCGTGCCTTCAGATATAATAAAATCAAGTATTATGAAGCTATGAATACATTTTTTTTTCAAACTCTTTCATGATGTATAAGATTTTATTTTTTTCTTTTAAGTTCATTCAAGTTTAAAACTTTTTTATTTTATTTTATGGTAAGCTCATATTTTCGGCATTACAAAAAATACAAAGGAAACTGGAATGTGAATTCGCAGAAAGGATAACAAGGAAGTTCGTAGCTTAATTAGGGAGTGCTAAGTTTCCGTATTACTCTATTGAATTGTTTTGTATTACCATTCTTTCATTAAAAGAAAAATGAAAATCGATTAGTTTAATTATGGTTAAACTTTAAAATATACGTGTTTAGAAATGTTGTACCTATATAAAAACTTGAACTATAAGGTCTCCTTGTTCAACTCCTTTTTGTATCAATAAGTCTCTGGAAATATTTCCCTGGACCTTTACCGCACCGCTACCATACTGTGATTCCATCCTTATCAATCTGATAAATAATGATCGCATTACTTTCCTTACATCCATCTTCAGCGTTATTATGAAATAATTTTATTGTTTATATTATTATTACCGGAAGGCATCTCAGTAAAATTCCATAAGTGGTTAATTGTATGAATTAGCCTGAATCGTATTTTACTATTTTTTTTTTATATTTCGGGCTTTTACAATATTTGGTCATAAGCCGAAACCTTTAACCGCCAGTAATCTCTGCCCTCCCAATCTCCCTCCGATGAGCCTCTTGCTGCCTTCATCTCTTCAACTCCTTGCAGCCATGTTTTCCTTGGGCAGCCTCTTTTTCGTCTTTCCTCTGGGACAATGTCAGATATCTTTTTTGGCCATCTCTCGTGCCACATTCTTCTCAGATGCCCCTACCACTTCAGCTGCCTAGTACGAATGTTGTGCATTATCGTTTTATCCACCTTTACGATATCTCATATGTCAGAGTCTCATTCGTTCTAGTCTGGAAATGCGATAACTTCTCCAAATATCCATTTATACAGTTTCCAGCATTTGTGCATCTCTTGGCATAACTACTCACATTTCCGAACCATAAAGGGTTAAACCTTCAAAAAAGGAGTGAAAAATTCTCTTTTTGGTTTTTTAGCGAATCACTTGTTTACCATGACGATGTAACCTTCTTTCCCTTTGTGATCTTTTCCTTTATATCGGTATCAAGTATTCCCTTGCTATCTATGTACTCTCCTAAATACTTGAAGAGAGCATTCCGATTAAACTCGATATGGTTATTTTAAATGGGTTTCCCCCCACAAAGACGCGCATAAATGTCAAGTCCGAAACTTCCCAAGAGATTTACTATTTCATTGAGAGCCTGATGCAGAAGTCCGTAGAAAATTTGTATAAAAATATATTCGAAATAAAACTGCGAAGTGGAGATGAATAGTTACTATAATTGAATAATATTGATAATGTTCCTCCGTCCTCCTAATTCGCCCGTTGCCTTGCTAAAGGGGATCGGACCCCCTCATTTGGGAAGGCGATGAGCGAGCTGGATGGATTATTGTAATTTTTGTAGAATTTTCATAAGGCCATTATCCAATCCCCCGCTTTTCCATAATCCATAACAGCCTTTCCTTAATGATGTTAATCCTTAGAGAACATTTTTCAAAGTATAAGCTTTTATATGCTCCTGACTCCTAAGAGCTTATTCCAGATCTCCCGGCGAGGGGAGTCCTTTGAGTATTTATTAATTGAAGAAGAGATAAGAGAATAGTAGAGTAAACGGAAAATCCTCACAGGCCTTATCGTCAAGGACATTTTTATTATAGGTAATTAGCGCAGGTGGTTAATTAATAACGTTTATATTAATATTAAAATGGATTCTGCCTTTAGTAATGCTTTTGTGTTAACATTTATCAAATTAACAGTTAACATTTTAAACTACAACCCAAGAATTTCTGGTGCCAGTGCATGGTGGGGAATGTACTGTTTCTTGGTCAAAAGTAATTTGAATATCAAAACCGAATTCGAATCCTGATTTTTAAAATATTTTCTATCAAGTTAAATGAATGGCGATAAATAGGACTTATACACTCGTAATGATTATCGCTTCAGGTCAAATAGGATAATTACAGGATGTAAATGCCAATCACTTAAGAGCTATGGTCAATAAATGTCTGTTTGATTAATACTTAATTTATTTTGAATATATTCATTTCCTGATGAGAGAGTGCCTCAGAAGAAGCTGGTCGGTACGAGTATTATTTTGCGTCATGCTCCGTCACTCCTACGTCCACTGCCAACGAACCAACGAGCGCTGAACAAATAACAAATGGCATCGATGCATTTAAACATTGAATGCATAATGCAAGTGAGTCAGGCCTGACTGGTTTTCAATCTTCCATTGCGGCGTTTTGTTTTCTTATCATCATTCTTCTCCTCTTTCTTTATATTTATTTATTTTTTGGAATTCATAGTCGTTTTAAGGAGGAAAAAGGTATTTTCAGATTTTTTTTCACTTTGAAGGTTTCATTGGCAGAGCGATAAAAACCTATAAAAATCACATCAAGGACATTTTGAGAAAGGCAATATATATATATATATATATATATATATATATATATATGTGTAAGTATATATCTTTAAGTTTGTATTATAATGCAATTGGGAAAAACCACAATGCAAAGCCTTATGTTCAAATTTCTCCAGTAAAACACACACTTACCGGTCGACGTTTAGCCTATTCAGGCATTATCAACACAAAAAAAAAAAGTTATGTGAATCACATCTCGAAGAAGAAGGTGCAATATATCCCAGCGATCTACAGCCCAAACGATAGGCGAAACCTCGACCGATAAGTGTGTGTTTTACTAGAGAAATTTAAAACATAAGCCTTTGCATTGTAGTTTTTCCCAATTGCATTATAAAATAGGCGAAACGTCGACCGGTAAGTGTATGTTTTAGTGGAGAAATTTGAAACATAAGGTTTTTCCAAATTGCATTATAATAAATAATAGTGTTTCTTTTTTTAGTTTTTGGCTCTATTTTATTGATTTAAGTTTGTATGTTCATTTAATTTTTTGTGACTAGTATTGGTTTTCAAACTTTCGATTGTAAATAATTAATTTCCAAAACCATATCAAGGCATGAGTACTGTACTACTACACTCTATTTCTTGATCCCGCTAAACGTTCCCTCCCTGTTTTGTTTGTTGTGTAAAGTCAGCGGCTTTGAGCCGGTTCGAGTAAAAACCGCCTTCAGCGGACTCAGCCCATTATAACGCCTTAAAATACCGAAAGGTAACAGAAGGCTTTTGGTTTATATCAAACCATTTTCCGGTATTTATTGTAAATTTCTATTATATTTTAAATAAAATCATGGAGGATGCGAAAAAAAAACGACTACATCCTGCGATATTTCATCGGTTAAATATATATATATATATATATATATATATATATATATATATATATATATATATATATATATGATAGGATGATAGGAGACTGTATCTTTATCTTTGCTGTTACAGCTCTCAACTGTTAGGTTTTTCCCACTATTATAGGTGCTGAGTGAGCCTTAATTTAACCAGTCATATATGTTGAGGTCTGAGTCAGCCTCTTATTGGAATGATATCTGCGTTAGCGAAACCTTAAATAGTTTTCTTATTCTCCTGTTGATTCTTTTGGATTTGTATTTGGGTTTAGCTACTAATTTATTTATTTAATTGTAAATACAACTCAGGAATTTATATAGTAGACGGGGAACACTATTTTTTTCCTCTGCACCGAAGATATAAGGCGTGCAGTGTTGCCATCAGTTATAGGATGGTTAGGTTTACTAAATTAATTTATTTATAAAATTTTAGGTTGCCATTACTTACAGTCAGCAATGCAAACTTCCTTGACCCCCCCTCCTCTTTTATATGTATATTTTCCACCTCTAAAATATTGTAAGACTATTCATATAGAGAACTGATAAAAGAGAAGTGAAAGGGCAGAGATAGGACTAGAGTATAGTATGAGTATAGTTAAGCGAGTATTCGCTATCTTAGTTCATAATTTATGATATCAACCTGTAGCTAATCATCGATATAGTTTTTTTGTACGTGAAAGACTCTTTGTAAAGCGATATTCGATCATTAGATTTGACAGTTAATAGATATCTCTATTACAAGTCAAATCGGTACACTCATACAAGACTGAAAAGACGAGAAACTCCCCTACTTCACCTACTTCAACATTTACTGGACAAACGTTCTAAGCTCCCAATTAATTACAAAAGGCTCATTTACATGACAGTTATCAGACCTATTTGGAGTTGAGCTTTTGGGCTCCAAATTTTGTAAAATATGAGTTTATGAATACATTTTAAGTTAACTAATCTTTCTTATTGTTTCCTTAATGGTCAACCAATCCTTTTTGCTACTTGAACTCAAGTCATGACCTCTGTTCAACATCCTTATGATATTTCATTTAGGAATTTCATACTAAAGAAATATCAGAAGAGAAGATCATTCTGAAAAGAAGATGGCCTCGAGACCTTCTACTATAGAACTTTATTGGAGTGCTACCGATGGGTAGTTTCTTCACAAGTGTTTTTTGTTTTCATGTCATTAGTTCATATTAGCAATTTTATTTGTTGTAATATTATTACAGTTGTAAATATCAATAAATTAATCTATAAAAATCGGTACAAGTGATTTAGCAGGTCGCTGTGTACTGTTTTCTGCCATTTTTATTACCTCACTATGCTATTTTTAGACCACTCTAACCAAGTTACTTTTCTTATGGCATTTTTTTTTCTCCATTTCATCTACTTTTCAAAATCTGTTTGATAAAATGTTCAAAATAATTTTACAGCTTAATACAATAACCATTTTACAGCTTCTTCTTCCGAAGAGGAAAGTTCTCAAAGTGTTATCCAAACCATTTTAAATAGACTATAAAAGTTTTAATAATACTAAAAATTTAAATTGAATAGACAATAAACAAAAGTCATTAAAAACCTATATCGAATAACAGTAACGCACAGAAAAATAACTCAATCGAGACTACTAGAAGAGGTTACATGAGATAAGAAGGTAGTTTTCATGGCGAATCCAACATCGAACAAGTACCGTCAAAGTCTCTGTTCTTCAGGATTCGTTTGGTGATCTTGTTATGATGAACATTTATTACTAGTTCCTCGCCTCCCTTTATATGTATTAGCAGGTCATTTAAGGAAATTAATTTCTATTAATGGATGATTTGCCTTAACTGAGCTATATTATTTTTTTTCTTCTGGTATTTATTTTTCTCTGGTAAATATGTAGATGGGGAATGCGGATGCGGCTTGGAAAAACATCCGTTAGGCTGCATTAGTATCGATTCCAGGCCGAGATTGGCGCGGGGAAGCGGGAGCAGTCGGAAGGGTTCGCCGACGGTAAAAGATATGCGGCGAGCATCGCCCGTAAATCGCGCATTGACAGAAGAGCATGAAATAGATGCGGGGGGGGGGGAGCGAGGGGTCAGGACATAAACTACCCCCCTTCCTCTCTCCGCGGCTTCTCACTGTTTTAAATTCACAGCGGCTATATCTCCTTTCATATATCTGTCATAGTGGCTCTTCTTAATATCTCACTGCCTTCCGAATCACTTTATTTATTCTCAAAGGTTTCTACATATATTTCTACACGAAAGATCTTCCTTAATCTCAGGTTCTTTCTTGGAACCTTTTATATTTAAAAAAACATTCTCTTGAGGTTCGGATATAGCAATATTTAATTCTCCTTTCTACGTTTCTAATAAAATCGTGATAACACAACAAGGAAAACCAACTGCTAATTTACTATTCTCCGACCAAGTTGGGCATACGGACTTGAACTGTAGGGGACCACAAACCATTGAAAATCGAGCGCATCCAAACCTTTCAATTCAAAGTCCTAAGAACCATAGTTGATGCTCCATACACCAACCATAATAAACCATTCACTGCGACCTCCATATCCCCTTTGTACTTGACCTTATACCAACCAAATTTTTCAAATTCCACACGAAGTTATCCTACCACCCAACTCCTCTGTTAAAATCCTCCTCCAGCACCTCTCATCCTTATAATCCACCCCTGAGGTTGAAGCGGCAATGGCCTAGAGACCTATTGTTAATATGTCATTGGAGTTCTTTCAGTTACCAGCGTCTCCGCTCATGTCCTGAGCAGCCTCACTAGTGTTTTTTTTTTTCAGTTTCCACTGCTCTCAACAGTATCGCGGCTAGGAATGAACCACTTGGATCTCTTTGGCCCGCTGCTCTCCACATTTGGAGGGTGGAGCTGGGCTATAATGTAAACGTAAATAATGTATTTAGTTTGTGAGCTCATTGATCACTTAATACTTATTTCCCTTATGTGTGGCAAATTGTCCCCTTTTTTTTTTTTATTGCTATCCAATGGAAAGATCTTATTATATGATGCCCATATCATTGATAGCCCATCTCACACCAACTGGTAAATTAATTAAAAAACACATATACAAAAACTTTGATAAAGTTGTTAATACTAAGGACCCTATACCTAGAGTATTCATTATGCATACCTAGGACAGGTATCGATGTAATATATTATCGAATGGTGTCGACGACCGCAACACGACTGAGAGAACATTCTGTAAATAGTTGAATGGGGCAAAGATTCAGAGCGTTACTAATCTAATGGTTGAAATAAATCTGTGACAGAATCTCTCCGGCAAATCGGTCGATCACCTTTGCTCCTCAGGAACGACGAACCCTTTACGGTTTGACCAACCGCAAACGGTCTGGTTGTGGAGAGGTCTCCGTGTCCTTTTTTTATAATATATAATCGTTTGTTTTTAAAAAGAAAATCGTCACTTTCTCATAAAAAATGGGAAAAAACCATTATCCAGTCAAAAATCTCATAAAATGCATTTTTAATATCTAAATTTTTTTTTTTATAATATTTTCTTTGAGATCAGCTATCCTCCGTGGTCAATTGTTAATATATCTTTTGTGACTTTTTAAAGTTATATATGATTATTAATTAATGCAGATTAATTGTTTGTCGAAACGTCATTTTAATAAATTAAGAATATACACAGACTGGATAATTGTTATTTCCCATTTTTTATGAAAAATTGAAGTTTTAAGTCCAGTATTTTACATCGTTTTTTTAAAAAAGAAGATCGTATTAAATATAATCTTGGATTGAAAAAATAAATTTAAAATGGATGAGAAATATTTAAATTAAAAACTGCTTTTCGATCCATGAAATGTATAAGGTTCAGTAAATTTAATAATTCTTGGTCCAACGGATGTTCAGAGAGGTGATTCGGTCGAGATAACTCAACTTTGAGGTAACCAGGTTTTTTTTCCCATTATGGGTACTCACTTGATGAAGATTAGGTGAGCCCCAGAAGTGTTCGCTGAATCGATTCACGGTTGTTAACTATCTGTTGTAAATCTGCCATAGCCGGTGTCGAACTCCCTACCCTCTTTTATGGGGGGGGGGGGAGGATAACTTTAGTGGTGGAACTGGATCTATGACAAATCATCTCCCTACACAACCGTTGGCGTTATTGCAAATCCACCCATAGCCACGCTCTGAACCCGAGACCATTTAGGTTGTAGTGGTACAAACCGTTATATTCTGCTATTTACGTTGGTGTTTCTCGTTTATAATAATATAAAAAAAAATTACATCTAAGGCCTTAGTCTGAATAAGTGATTTATAAAATGTGAGCTCGGCTTCTTAACAAATGTTCCATTGACTTTGTCTTCATAATATATGCGGTATTGATAGCAAACATTTGGCTAGCTAACACATCTATTATTGGCTCTATGTTAATACATATGGTAATCAGAATTGCCAGTTGATTTGCTACGGTTTGTCTTGTCTCTGATTGCGTTGGTATCCTAGAACGGATATCTCATTAGTGTCTTTGTCCTCTATGATAAATGTCTTATAATTGATTACAAATTACAAAATTGATTTATATAAAAATTAAAAGAGTATATGATAAAATTCATATCAAGACCTCCCCAACAAAGCCTTATCATACTTTATTGTTAGTCTATCTCTTGACAATTTCTTCTCTATTTATTTTATGGTTTGCAAAATGCCTAAAATGTTTAAACTAATTGTATTTATATTTCTGTAATATTAAACAGATCAGTTTTGGATTGATTTGTGGAGTTTATAAAATATAAATTTAAAAAATAACTAACTTTTTTGTTGTTGATTTTCGAAAACTTACTTCTTATCCAAAACTTTTCTATTGTCTTATTACCAATATATTAAAACTCTGAAGTTTATTACTATATCATTTATTGCTAAATAGTCTAAAAGTGTGTATGTATATATATATATATGTATATATATATTATATACATATATAATATCATTTTTCCTTATATCCTTGGTATTTTATTAAATCGGATATAGCGGTCTGATCTGACTTCTATTCGACCTCAATCCGGAAACAAAATGGCGATTCAAGAGTATCATCCTCGTATGATTGAGATTAGTTCCAAATCAGCTCAGTGGTCTCGAAAATAAAAGCTTCATGCAAACGACGGACAGAAATATGCGTATATTTATTTATTAAATAATTTTATAAAAACGAGCACGAGCTCAAAAAAAACAACAGAGTTTTTGTTGAACGTCTTTAGTAAATTTGCTGTCAATGATTAATGAGTCCGTTTAGACTGTTGATGTGAGATGTCATTCATTTGATCAATATTGTTGCTATTTCTTTTTTTTTTTTTTTTTTTTGTTTGTCCTGAGAATGCCTGGATTCGGTTTGATAGCTATTTTCCTTTTTTTTAAAAGAATATTATTTGGTTTTCCAGTTTTACATTTGAATTTTAATACAAATATATTATTTATGAGTTCGTTTATTTACTATGATCGAAGCGTAAAACTTCAAACTTATTTGGAAATAGAGTTTTTTTTCTTCTTGATTTATCCCAACGGTTCATTTTTTAAAATGATAAATCCAAAAATGTAGTTGTTTTTTTTTCTATTGGCTTCCTCAGATTGAGGTTTCCTTCAACCAAAAATTTCCTTTAATTCATTTTTGCATTTTGTCTTATCTTGTATATCTTCCTCGCTCACACCATGACCGTGGATACTTTCCTCAATTCCTTCATGATCTTCCTTCCCGTTACCTCCCTTCAGCGGTACAATTGAAAATTGGGCATTCTTTCTTCCTTCATTCATCTGGGATGACCATTCCAATTTTTTTTTCTCTACATTTTGGAGGACGTTTTGTAGAGCTTGCATTCGTCCTCTAATTTCGGCATTAGTCCTTCTTTCTAGTCAGAGTACCCTGGCAGCTCTCCTCCAATAGATCATCTCAGTAGCAAGTAACTTTTTTCTTAGGTAGCAATATGATATCAATTATGGACTTATAAATGAGCTTCTTGTTATCTTTCGTCAAATTATTGCTACAAAGGACCGAGTTAATCTTACCAATTGCTTTGCGGTTGTAATTATCCTTTGTTTCATCTCGTTTTAAATAAGTGACTCGTTAATAAGCTGTTATTCTTCGTAATCAGTTCTTCGGGTATAAAAACCTCTCCAATGTACTTAGTAAAAAAAAGGCATAAGGTGAAAAATAATTAATTTGTGGGTATTAATATAATTAATTAGGGTCTTTTACACATTTTTGTTTATCTCTCATCGTTCTCACGTATATTTTTTCGCTGGCCATATCGCGGATATCTAAACATGGTAGAGGGGAAAAACTCTAATTGTTGAACAACTGGTTTGGATGCCCGCCCAGATTACTGAATTCACTATTCCTCGATATTGTACTCTACTAACTCCTTTCCTTAAGTTTACTTAATAGTTAAATCATAAACACGATAATGCTTTTAGCCATGAGTAAGTTTTTAAGAAGGCTTTTCGGCAAGTTGACCGCCGAGATATTTTATGATGCAAAACTTCCCCCCCTAGGTAATAATTTTAGTGTTCAAGTTGCTCGAGTGTAAAAGTTTCAAGTTTTGTTGTTTTTAGTGCACCTTTATCGAAAGGAAGGATTATTAAATATTAAAACGCTTTATTACTTCTTGGCTATTAATGGCTGTTATTCTCAATATTTTCAAATATATTTTATTATTAATTAATTTTATTAATTATTCGTATATTCAAACTTAGCACTAAATTTGACGTTTTGTTTTATTATTATTTAATAATAAAACATTTCAATTTATCAAGAAAATTTTGTTAACCCGCTCCTCTTCAAAAATCGAGGCATTGTGATTTAAGAGATGTCGAATACAAAAATTGAATTGAAAAACATTCAGTGCCAAGCATTTTAGGCCGACTTTTTTTAATTTAGCATTGAAATCACCAGTTTCTCCAGCATGATGGCATCCTCATCATCCTGATGGCATAGTTGTACAACGACAATGCCATCAGCCATTTAAGATTGGGCATTATAAAGATACAGCCAGGTTTCGTTACCTGCCACAATTTTTGTTTCTACTTATCTGTTATAGAAAATATATTTGTACATATTTTAAAATAAAATAAAACAAAATAATTTAAAAAAATATAGAAAATATATATTCTTGATTCTCGAGTTCAAGTTCTTAAATTTCTATAGCAATAAATAATACTTATATAATCAGTACTTATGTAATCTCAGCATCATAAAACTCTCAGCCCTGGCATAATTTTGATTCCATGTTCATAGCCAATAATCGTTATTATTTAAGAATTACAATATGTTATTAGTATTCGCTTTATTTCAGGTTTGATTTAATTATTTCTATAGCCCTCCTACTTCACATGATATTAAAATGTTCTTGTTTATTAAGTGTTACCAGTATTTTTTTTATTAGTATTAGTTTTTGCGTTGTAAACAATTCCGCTTTTTATTATACTCTCACGAGGAGGAATTTAATTAGTGCCCGTAAGTGCGATCTTTTATTGCAGCCGGCACGTGCGCTAATTGCGCCCTATAGGGCGTAGGAGGGGGCAGGTGCAAACAAATCAAAGCGATACCTTTCATTAGCTTTGAGCCGGTGCAATATTGCACATGTGTGTCCTCTCGGCGCGCGCGCGCGCGCGCGCGTGTGTTTGGCCGTTCTCAATGGGCTTCCGATCGCGCCAACCTGCTCTTAGGTATACTTGAATTATTCAATATTATTGGGTTGGGGTGTTACGACGAAATAAATAAAACAGTAAATTGCTAAAATATTTTATTAAAATATATATAATCTTATATAAATTTAGTATAAAATAATTATTATCATGATATTGATGTTGCAATCCGCAAGCGAGGCCTGACCACCTCTTCCTACATCAATCTGCTAGCTCTTCTGCCGTTAGCTGTCATCCTGCTTTCTTGGCATCATATTTGCTTCCGAATCCATCTTGCTGTAAAATATCGCATAAAATAAAATAATCTCCCATGAGTTATGGAATAGGTGACCAGAGTATGAAAAGATACAGGGCGGAACAATGAATGTCACGGAAAAAGCACTAATGATTTATCTGATATACCAAAGTTGGGTGAAACTAGAAAAAAAAGTGTATGTGTATCTGTATAGAATTGTATCTGGCCAAGATAATAAAAACGTAATAAAAATCATATTGTGTATACATTAGTACTGATTTGATAGATATGAGCTAATAATTATAACTGATTAGAATACATAATTTTGGAAATAAAGGGAATTTAGGAAATGAATACGCTTGAATGAGGATAAGGAAGAAGCATGGCGGATATTAGGTCGCAGCAGGTTCCATATTGTGTTGGAGCGGGCGGAAAAGGACTGCTCCTATTGTTTGGTTATTGAGAACAGCTTGTAGGACCAAATGATGGATAATAATTAAAATGTTCGAATTTTTCAGTTTTAGTTTCTCTAATTTGTAATTTTGCAAAAATTTAAGAATTGCAATGTAAATTGAATCCCTGAGTACTGGTTCACTTTGCGCTATTACCCCTAAGGCAACCTAATCAGCTATAATACTATCCTCTGAAACTATCTTTATGCTAGATTGCCTTTTGGTATTATGAACTATCATAATGTTTTTCAGACGTGATATGCCAACGATGTTTCGATACACATCCTACTATGATAATGGTAATTTCCCCTCCACCCCCAACTGCCTATACCTAAACTGCTTACTCCAACCGAGGCACTCAGTATTTACGACCCTTCGCCCTGAGGATAGAGACTTTAGGTGTCAATCGCGGGGGAGATATATAAGGGAGCGGGCATAAAATATTTTTACGACGGTAGAGAGAGGAATACAAAGGACTCGGTAGATAAGGAGACCCACCCTCGCAGTCTTTATACGGCCCAGCAGATAGCCTCCTTGATGAAAATCTCGATTAATTATATAGCTGTCTTTTACTGCCCTCTCCGCTTCCGTTCTCATCGCATCGGCTGTATTTCACTCTGCCCTGGCCTATATGCTCCGAATAGTGATGGCTGCCTTGGTCTCCTCAGCACGTGTCTTCTAGTAGTTTTTGTTTATTTGTGTATTCATTTAACGTCACTTTTTGTTGTTATGGCTAATCGTATGATGCTGCAATGGGAGTTCTATCCAGGGATAATTAAGTTAGGAATCTTTAGCGACGATCTGATATCCGACTGGCTCTGAACCGCCGTTTAACGTTTCCTTTAACGGAAGGACGGCATGACAAAGCATTTTCCCTTCCTTTAAGAAATCTTAAGACCACCTGCCTGGCTGCGAACCCGCGACCTTGTGTGTAGTAGATTGTTATGTAACTAACTACTAGGCCACAGATGACTGATAAAAACAGTATCTCATTGGATTTATTGTTACAAATTCTTTCACTTGTCGTTTCCAGAATATATTGTATCCTTATTTACGAAAGAGTTATAAAAAAAAGGATTCTTTTCTCTAAACAGACGATGTTACAGGCCTAAGCTGCACATATACAGGTACAATTAAGATAGGGATTATCAAATTGTGCTTAATATAGCACAGGTTGGGGTCGCCATTTTACTTCCTCTCTTAAGAACAGCATAACTAAGGGTTTTTCAATGGCTTAAACAATCCTAAGGCTTCCTGCCCGGATGCAAGTCCTGTATCATATTTTACGTCTTTCTTTTTAATTTGCTTAATTTTTAGGCGTTCCAGCACGGGTTACCTCAACTTATCAGAGCTGAGCTCCATGCATCTCAATCCAGTGATCTCTTGATCTCCGCCCATCCATCTGCTTCTGGGGCCGTCCGCGTCCTCTCCTTCCTGGTGGAACCCAATCTCACGTTCGTACCATCTTAGGCGTGTCCGAACCTTTCATTTACCGATGCGTCCACATCTAACCTGTGTCGAATAACTTTATTCCTGATTAAACAAAACCTGGTGATAAGGAGACGCCTCCTGAAATCCATAGCTGCCACCAGCACCTTTGGTAGACTCTACTATGGCTGTGAAAATTTAACGTTTGGTCTCTTTGCAAATCTCCGTATTCCAAAGGGCTGGTATAATAGCGATAATTGTGGTTGAAGAAAGAAAATAGCTAATTTCATAACTAGATCGCTCGTATTTTGAATCATTAATTAGTAATGTAATATGTTCAGTTTGGTATTTTGGGGTTCGCAAAGAAATCCGCACGACAAAACACATCACAGAAATCAAAACGGTAAAGATTCACCACTTTTACTTTTAACCGACGGCACATAAAAACGTTTATGAAAAAAAAGATCTATATTTGTTATATATTTCAAGAAATCTCTAGTTTTTTTTCCCGTATCTGCATTAACATTTTAGAACTTAATATCGATTCTACCTTACGATATAGTGTAACTGGTGGTACAGTATGATCTACCGCCCAGATCTTGGACCGCAACATTTCCCTCCTATAGTAAATCTTTGAAACCACTTCCTACCCCTTTCCATCACTATACAGAACCTTGCATTGCTGTACGCCGAATCTTCCGACTATATGGCCCTACTTCTGGAGCAGATGCCTCTATTGGATAGTCCAATTACATAGAGGATATTCGAGGACTCAGTTTCAAACGGCTCCTGTGGAGCAGGCTCGCTTAATTAACTGGCAGTAATATGTAACCTAATCAAGAGACCGCTGTAGACCTGCCAGTGCGATATATCTATGGCTTATAACTAACCCTCTGTGGCAAGTATAGCCCGTTTAATGCCGACACTTGAACCTACTTCTAGGGGTTTAAAGATAAATCGTCTTATTGTCGCGATGAATCAAGAGGTTAGGTGACTAGTAGTCCTGAATTAATTATTAGGCTTTTTAATTTAAATTGAATTTTAATTACTTTATGTACCAGTATAGTATATGTAGAAATATGTATGTATCAGCATCAGTAATATTCCAACAATGCTTATTTTAATTACCATACATATTTACCTTACATCCAGCCTTACATATATTTTTTAATAATTATTTTTTTAATTTTACCATGATTTAAAAATGTGGTTTTCTTCTCATGCAAGAGACACCCCTAACTGTACATTATCAGCATATTTACAAGAGAAGATATAAATATATAAATAGTTTTTTTGCATATAAAAGAATGATAGTAGTTTAAATATAAAATATATAAATAAGTAAACAAAATTTAAATACATGTAGTAATAAACAGAACTATAGTACTATGAAACGGAAAACCAAAAGAAAACAGGATTATGTAACAATTCGTTATAACGATTAATGAGAAAGGTAATAGAGTTCACATCAGAATATCTTTCAAGAGGTTTTAGTCTTGAGGATGAAATAGGTTCGCCTATGTTGAATGCTACAGCACTTTTGACTGCTGGTAATCCGGTCTTGTAACGTATCTTCATAAAGATAAAAATCTGGAAAAATACAGCCTATTATCGGAAATTTTTAGTTTTTCGAATAAAAATTCCTAAGAAAAAGCCTTAAGTATCTGAAATAAAGACAGGAAACAAAAATACCTGTCATTATTTCGCCTATTCAGGCATCTTTAGGACAGAAAAAGAATAATTGCTTAGAAAGTAAATAAATAAAGTACATCAAGACCTCAAAATGCAGTAATGCATCAATCAGACGAAATATCCCACAACCACCAAGGCAAAAATGTAACTATCGAATTATAAGGTTACAGGACAACAGCTGGTCGATAAAAAGATGAAGTAAAAATAGAAAATACACATACTAAAGTTTCAGAAAGCACATAGGAAAATAAAGATAAATGAATCACAAAAAGCAAGACAAGCAACCATATCAAAATGGAATGTAAAAGTGCAAGAAGGTTTAGGTTCATTTTGATATATTTTGTTGTCTTGTGTTGTTTGTTTGTTCATTTAATGTCACTTTATGCTGATATGGCTAATCGGACGATGCTGCAGTGGGAGGTCTAAATTTTGCCTATCCAGGTTTAATTAGGATAGGGAATTTTAACGAGTACCTGACATCGTACAGGCTCGGGAACTCCTTTTGACGTCCTTTCCGAAGGACGGCGTAACTAAGGATTTTTTATTCTCTTAAAACAATCCTAGGGCCACCTGCCGGGCTACGAACCCGCGATCTTGAGTTTATTAGTTTGTTACGCTAACCACTAGACCACAGGTGACCTTTGGTTTTGTTGTCTTGTGTTTTTTTATTGTCAATTCATTGATTTTTATTGTCCTTTGTGCCTATTGAAAGTTGGGTGTGTGTTTATTCTGATCTTTATAACGTAACATACAGATGTTTTCTAATTAACTACTAAATGCTAATAGTATAAGTCTTTAATTCTTTGATTTTTTCATACTATATAAATGAATTTTATATTAATGTGTAATGTGTGTATTAAACTGTAATTATCAAATGCTGATTTTTTGTTGGTTTTTTTTTTCAGGTAAGTTCATTTATCTCAGTTTCTTTCATTGCGTTCTTGAATCTTTGGTAAGTTTGTTAATTACTATTAATTCGCTCCGAAATCAGATTAGTAAATATGAGCTTTTTCCGAAAGAAAACAACCGATTTTGGTAAGTGCAGTCGCTGATGGGTTCCGTTATAGATGGACATCTTTGTAATCAATTTATCTATAAGTTCACCACTTATGTTTATCTTGTATTTACTACTCTGCTTGATAATAGATCGGTTTTTGTATTCGTTATGGGTGCATTGGAATATATTTCGTTGAATCTCAATTCTTCCTCTATTATTAGAGAAGAATCGTAATCGCTATAGTAGAGCTTTACCAACTTTAATTCATATTATAATTACTATTTTTTAATAAGTGTGATAGTTTATAATTGCAGAAAATATATTGCAATGAATGTGATTGTGGTTTACAAAAATTGTTAGTAGTTGAATTCAGACAATTAAATTATCAATTACAATTGTATGCAGCAAAAAAAAAAAAAAAAAATTCCTAGGAGATACGTTTCAAAAGAGTGAGTTTCTCTGAAGGGAATTCAAATTTTTAAGAATTGCGTTAAAATTATTTATCTTGTTTGTTATCTATGCTTGGAATTATGTGTATTGTTATTAATTTATTAGCTTCTGTTCAAA
Source organism: Arma custos (assembly GCA_037127475.1). Classification (NCBI taxonomy): domain Eukaryota; kingdom Metazoa; phylum Arthropoda; class Insecta; order Hemiptera; family Pentatomidae; genus Arma; species Arma custos. Next base: position 80,422,260 of record CM073763.1, on the reverse strand, counting down.
TCAAAATGTAATCAGATATGTTCAAAACTTATATTACTCTTGAAGTCAAAAAATGTAAAATATTGCCGTTCAATATATTTCTTTTATTACCTACAAAGAAGCAGAAAATACATTCCAGTGTCGTCTAACTCCCAAGTATCAATTAGGAAGTGTCTGGTGATTGTAGGCAACTTAATTGACAGAAAATTAGCGAGGGACATTCTTAATTCATCCGACGTATTCACTAATTAATGAAGATCCTGAAAGTGATTTCTTGATTGTTAGCAAAGCACGGATCCAGGAACACGAATAACAGTGGCAAGTCTTTAGCTGGGATGTAATATTAAAAGCTGTTCCCGGCTTGAGTTGGCAGAAGTTCCTTCCCGTGGCAGAAGACTATTTTATAAGGTGTGATTAGCCTTAATTGAAAAGAGGTTTCTTTAAGTTTCGAATGTCACGTACTATATATAAATATGCTATGATTCAACATTTTAATTCAGTTTGAAATGAAGAACCTCCGATATGACCCGTGAGAAGCCATGACCCATTCATTACATGACGCAGTGGAGGATCGATTGTCGCCTGTTAGGGTCAAATAATGAATATTTCATTATAATTATATTCTTTAGAATATTGGTGAAGGAATATTTCTTATTCTGAACCTTCTAATTATGGTAGCATGATTTGATAAGGTATATAAAACAATGCTTCTTCTATGGGTGGAATCTATAACGTCAATTAAAAAAAAATTAACAATGAGCATTAAAATAACAAACAAATGTGAAATATTTTCTTATTTTTTCAAATTACAGTCAGACTCATAATGTGCTTTGGTTCTAAAATACTGAAATTAAAATAAAAAAGTTAAATTAACTTGGCTGGAATGGGAAGACGAGACTGCATAATTAGGGAATAGTACAAATACAACTTAATAAAAAAAAAATCAATCGATGTAATGACTGGTGATTGGATTTTGTATTATCATTTACTTTTTTTTTTTATACTTTTACGTTTTGGCACTTTTACTAGTAGAAGTTATTGGTTATTGTTCAGCTCCTATAGTCGATAGAAATGCTAAAGAATCGAAAGTTTGTTTTCACTCTCCTGAAAAGTTTTGCAATTAATTTTCAGGAGAGTGAAAATAATGTTTCAACGTTTTTTAAAATCAGTGCGTATCATCAAAAGTACTGAACCCAAGACGTTATATGTGGTTTTCATGCCTATATAGATGACCATTTGAATTTTATATCAGTTATTAATTCTATTGGAATATACAAGATGGAATTCGGAACTTGCTTCTTTGAGTTGGTCTCAGAGTTCACTTATCTTGGATCCCAAGTCTCATGTACTAACGCCATCATACAACCGTGCCTATTTCGGGCTAAGACAACACCTAGCAAGTATTGTTTTAACAAGGAAAATAAAAATCATCCTATACGAAGCGCTCAGTGCTTACATATGGTTCGGAAACATGGACAATGACAAAATACGCTTACTGCAATTTTCTTTTCTCGAGCGCTAGATCCTCCGAAGAATATTGTTGATGGAAGATGGAGCGGAAGAAAAAATACGATCTCTTTGGTAAGTCTGACGTGGTCAGTTTTATCAAGCGTTTGCTGACGGAGTTCATCTACGGACGGAGGAGAGTCGGTCTACCAAGGCTGCGGTGGATTGGCTGTGTGTGGCTGAGAACGCCAGGAGCCTGGGAGTCCAGAACTGGATGGCAGCAGCACTCAACAGGGACTAATGGCGGAAGCTGATTGGGGAGGCCTGGACGTCAACGTGTTGTTGTGCCGAACCAATAATAATAATATTAATTCTAGAGCAAATCATTGATCTAATACGAAAAATGTGTTTTTTGTCTCATTCAATACTATGCGCTTGTATCGAAGATATAATTATTGTTGAATCGTATTATTTCATGATTCGACGAGATTGGATAAAGAGAGAAGATGTCAGTTTTAAGCCCGGAGGTATGCTTGGCCGAGACAGATCGTACGTAGGGAGGCGGGAAACTCCTCACCACCCGAACTGAAGTTTGTTCTCCGCCGGCGAGGGCTAATGATTCCAGTTTTGTTGTTCAGTTGGTCCTCAAACTCCAGCCCAACTAATTAGTTCGCGGTTATCATCTTGCCATATTTTACCACACGTAATTTATTAACCACATTTGAATGGTACATCAGCTCTAGCGCTAAAACTTGTTTAGCATAAGTTTGATGTTTGGCTGTTTGGATACTTCAAAATGTATTTTTATTTTCTTCTTCTTTTCGACTTAGATAACTTGGGACCACTTGCCAATTTCAATTCTCCCCATCCTCTTCTTTCATCCTTTCACTTCGCTGCTTCATTTTGTCCTCAGACCCCCCCCTTTTTTTTTTTTTTTTTGGTTATTTTTCACTGTTCCTTCCATACTCAAAAGTCTCTTCCTAAGAATATCTCATATCCCCTTGCATTATGTCTTTATAAATCTTTCTTTCATCCTGACTTTCTCTTTTTCATTTTATTATATTTTTTTCGGCAGTAATTTTCCCCATTTATTACCCCGATTAAGAGTGTTAAAGAATGCTCTGGGTAGTTACAGTGCAATCTTGTGTCTTGTACTCAGCAATAAACCATAACACGTAATAAAAAAGGATGTTCTGAACAAATTTCTATTTTTTAGGCGCAATGTTTATTTTCTTAATATAATATAATCGAGGATTATATAATTTATTTGTTCTGTTAACAGATTGATACGGTAGGCCCTATGAACCCTATAGGGACTTGCCGGCCTCAAAAAATGGATACCCTTGATTGGGGAGAAATTCTAGCGGTTGAGCATAATCTAGGCGTTAGCCTAGGCATGACCAAAGACGTGAACTTCAAATAGGACCGATTTCGAACTTTTTAAGCAAATTAATAACAAATACTCCTTACAACAAATACTCAATAAATTGACCAAATACTCCTTAAACTTCTTATCCTTGAAATTCTTAAATTATTAACTCCTTATTGCTTACTATTTCGTTTAGAAAATCATAAATCGAAAATAAGATTCTTAACGCGGAACCTATGAGAAATGTAGGGCGAAAATACAGAATACTACTATTATGATCCGTCTATTATAGTTCATTACGATGATAGCTCCAAGGAATTTTAAAGCTCTTATAGTTGAATGTTTTTTTATCGAGTCCTCACTGTTTTCTATTTTCACTTCGTGGTATTATTAATGAAAATAAAAGGATTGAATCGTTATGAAATATCCCATTCCGGTCTTCGTATTACTTATATTTTTTCCAATCAGTCATGTTAAAAACTGTTATTTAGATTTGTATTGCATCCATTATGTATTTATAAAAACTTCTGCTGGTACTTGCTTAGAGAATATCTTCAATTTAAAAGCATATAAATAATTCCAAGGGAAATGGGCTTTCGCAAATAATTTCGAGGCATTAATTTACAATCCTTAAATTAAATACGACTGGTGATTTAAACTGTTGGAGGGTCATCTGTCTCAATTCTAGGCATAAGTTAATACTGGGCTAGAGGGATAGGAGGGGGGTAGAGATAGATAGAGAGAGGGGAGGGGAAGAGAGAGAGAGAGCGAATAGAGGAGGAGGGGTAATATTAATGAGGACATTAAACACCCGCGACTCTTGAGAGGACCCCGCCAAAAATAAATCAGGATTATAGGAAGGGGGGGGGATAATGAGGGGTTGTGGCATTATATTGGATAAATTGTCTTCCGAAATAGAGCAACAAATAAGGCGGATCTCCTCCCTATCGTTAGCTGTGCATCGCTGCTTCTGCTATATGGCTCGCCTTAGCATAAGTAGCAGCAGATATTATGACCAATATCAACTATTTGTGGATGATGTCTTTTCCGGATCCATAATCAGTAGCACCCGCATGGAACATGATACCGTTAGAATCAGTTCGATATCTTTATTTGGTCCTAACTTTCTAACAGTTGAGATACGCATGAAGTTATCTACTCTACTTTCTGCACAACCGTTGACTTAAAAACAGTCTCCACCATGTAACTTAAGCCAAGACCCTGCCTAGGTTGTTGTGGACGTTTTTTGATTTTATTAATGTTGCTTTAGAGTTCTATATTTATTTATTTATCTGTCTACCTCTAAGGAAGCATAAAGGACTCTGGCCTCCTCAATAATTATCCTCCACTCAAAGCAATCCTCCGCAGCTTCTCTTTACCTTCTCTGTAGTTCAGACACGACATCTTCCAGCCACTGTAGTCCGAGTCTTCCTCTTCTACCGTCTGGGCGTCCCTCCAGTATCTTCCATGGTAGTCTTTCCTGATCCACCCAGTGAACATGTCCTAACCATCTTATTCTTCTCTTTTTGATTTCTAAAACTAAATAAGGATCTTTATACAGTTTACTTTGGTTTTATTTTATATGTATTTTCGACTTTGGTTGGACCATATGTATTACTCAGGATTTTTGATCCTTTTAACCGTTAATGTTCTGTACTTACAGTTTTATTGTAGTGGGCATTTAATAATCTAAAAGAACTTACATGGCCAAGTCATGAAGTTCACGTAGACAAGTATACTTGATCATTAATTAATTATTAATAGTAATAAAAGGCTTATTGAACCGATAAGTTATTACTAAACAAATCGTCCATCCCATTTCCTTACGAAATGTTACAAGAAAATCTGTCTTCTTCAAATATCTCGTATCATCCGAAATTGGCGAAGTCTTCATGATATTTTACCATTTGCAATGGACGTCCTTCATTTCGTAATCCGATGTCGAATGCCATTAATTATAGGTACTTGATTTCTTTCTACACCGGTTCCATCTTGTATTTCCTCACCGATAACCATTTCAAACTGATACAATTAGACTATTTTCTTGCATTTGATAGTCTCTGTTGATTGGCCATTATGTTTGTGCAGGCTACAATGTGTTAAGCCGTTTCTCGGTTACCTCGGATTCAGGTTTTAATAATTATCAGTGTAACAAAAACTCAAATATATTGATTCAAAACAAATCCAGTTCAGTAAGGTAGATGATGCTGTAATCGTTTGGCCTATGCACTACAATCGTACCTTCTCTCTACACAGAACCTACTGGAATTGGCTTTGTGTGTGCATGTTTAAAGGAAAGTGTGTGTGTGTGTGTGAGAGAGAGAGAGAAAGAGAAGGAGTGAGTGAGTTTGTGTGTATGAGAGAGAGAGAGTGAGATGGGAGGGAAACGCGGACCACATCGATCCGAAAACGGCGCCTCTGTTTCATCTATTTATTGAAACCCCTGCCGTTTTTATCTTCATTTTTTCCTTATAGTTAGGTTTTACATTGCTCCCATATATCTAATATCCTTTGTTGACTTTCCAGTTTATCTACGCTCGTTTAAGTCGGCCATAAACTATGGAAAATAAATAAAATCCTCTATCAGATTTTTTGATCTATATTATTGCTTTCCCCCCTTAACGTAGCTAACTTGGAGCCCGTGATTCCTTAGCCATAAATCGAATATACTTTGTGAGTCACATTTGTCAGAGTAACTACCGCGATGTTATGCATAATGGATCTGCTTTAGTGTGACAGATCGAGGTGAAGATCTTAAGGGATCGTAAAAACGGATCATCAGGGGAGTTAGTGATGATTTACGCGTTTATTTGTATTCTAAAATATTTTATAATGCACTTCTGCCGAGTCAATAAACTAACGCCTTTTGTTTTATTCTTCTAAATTTTTATTCATATATTTATATTAAAAAAATTGCTTTCACCTAATTCTGGGATACTCTAGATCAATCATTAATATTCCGTGACTTTCTCTCCTCTCGGTATCTCTTCAGCTGTTTGAAGTTGTCAATGGTGTCTCACCTCAATTAAAAATCAAAACTTCTTAAAAAATATATAGTATTGCAATTAAACATAAACCATTATGGTTACTTAATTCATCCGTAATATTGTTAATTGTTATTGTTCGCAGTAGTTACAATTTGTAATCATAAGCTTAATCTGAACCAGGAATACAGATTTGTTCTTGACTAATGAATATTAATTATTATTAGTAATTATACTAATTAAAAACAGTAAACCAGTGGTTAATAATTAATCTTCAAAAACTGTACTACTACAACCCATGAAAGACCTTGGGTTCAGTACGTGGTAGTGACTGTGCAGTTTCTAGGTCAACGGTTGTGCAGAGAGGTGATTTGTTTTAGATCACGCTCAACCGCCAGGTTTTCTCCCAATCAAGGATACCCTCTTTATAGAGACTGGGTGAGCCCTAAGAAGGTCTACAGGTCCCATCTATGGGCGTTAAAAGATTGAAAGATTAAAAGTTGAAACACAGGACCTTCAGTAAAGCGATTCAATATTTTACACGCTCAGCTACACCGCTCCATACTTCGACAAATAAATTATGCTTACTTTTAGATGTTTGTATGTATGCTCTTTAATTTTTATTTTAAATTTTTCGATTAAACGTGTTATACAGTGTTAATAGGCGAAAAATAAATACCGTACTCTATGATATCGAGCATTCTGTGTTAGAGCGTTTTTGTCATGGCAGACCTTTTGTTAAGTTTGATATTTTAAACTCTATATAATCATTTGTCTGATTATCTTTTATCAACAATTGTTGATTTTATTCTTAATTTAAAAAAAAAAGAAACGTTAGAAGGAATATTAAAGATTTAGATATAAAATTGGACCTTGAAGTTGATAAAAAAATAAGTTGAAAACTTTAATGAGAATGAGATGGGGAAATAATCGAAAATACTTTATTTTAAAAGTGCCGACAAAGTTCTCCTCCCCTTAATCTAGTCCTAAAACTCTGAAACGAAAACTAATGTTTTCGAGGATTTTTTCTGAAAAGAAGCAATCAAAGACAGGAAAAGGGAGAAAAATTGCCTTTTTCCTCATTCCAGTTGGACCAAAGCGGATTGGCAAAAAGTGAGTGATTACTTTCTCAATCAGTCCTGATAGCCAACTCATGGGCCATTTATAACCGAATATCCTCTTCACGATCGCGCCTAGTCGCACGCTTTCAGCTTTTATACTTTGCCTGGTCTAAGCAAAAAAACATTTTTTTTTTTAAATTTATTTATTGATATTTACAACTGTATTACAATAATACAACAAGTAAATAGGATACGTGATACATGACAGAAGAATGACAAGAAGAGAAACTACCCACTGGTAGTGCTCAAATCAAAGTTCAACTAAGAAGGTCACGTGGCCATCTTCTTTTCAGACGCCTCGGAGGATTATGGGGAATTGAAGTGGAAGCTAGGTTTGAAACTAGAGGGTTTGAGTGGGAATGAAGTTTGTTATGAAAGGATAGATTCCGGGTTCGGGCCAAATCAGCAACAAAAGTGACATTAAGGTCATTATGGATGACTTTATTCTTAACAAAGTAAGGAGCATTTAGGATTTTACAAAGGATTATGGATTGTAGGGATTGGATACGAGAGGAATTCAATGGCTTAGTGGAGCCCCAAAGCTCTACTTCGTAAGTCCTAATAGGTCGTATGATGGTCAAGTAGATGAGTCTTTTGTAGTTAATTGAGAGCTTAGAGCGTTTGTCTAGTAAGTGTTGAAGTAGCCTGAAAAAGCAAAAAAACAAAAAATAAATTATTGCAATATTTAGCAATAAGAAATTAATTCCAAAATTAAAGTACAGTATTATATTTTAAAAAATGTACACTACAACCCGTGGAGAGTCTTGGGTTCGGTATGTGGTATAGGCTGATGCTTCTTGGTTGTGCAAGGAGATTATTTTGTTTTGTAAACATCGTTTGTATTTTTAATGTAAACTTTGTCAAATATCTTTAAAATTGATGGTATAAATTGGAATCTCTTCTCGATTTTTGTAAACATTTGTTTTAACCAAGGACTTTTTTGTCTTGAATACAATATTTCAGTTTCGCACTAGTCTTTCGGTTGAAGAACGGATTCGAAGTTTATCACGCTAAGAAGAAGTAAAGATGCAAATCTATAAATCTAATAAAAGCTATGTTATTTTCTTATGTTTCCAAAAACATTTTAGAGCCATAAAAAATTGTTTTTATGGCCATATATTCCCAATGAAGAAGACGTCGATTCATATAACTGTTGTTATTCCACTGTTGAATGCTGCCTATCTTAAAATTAAGATGGATTAAATTTTTTTTAATATTAAACATCATGATCTAATTTCTTATATTATTGTATTATTCTATTGTTATTATATATCTTACAATGTTAGATGGTTTGGGTTGACTTAATGATCCAGCTTATTATCCAGCTTGATCGAGACTAGTTTTTCATCTGTAATCCAGAAGTAAAGGACTCCATTTTTATAAATTTTTGTATTTGTTCAGGAGAGCCAGATATCCATAACTTTTGTCTATTAAAATTCGTTTCTTCTTTATTTGTAGAAACAGTATAAAGAAAACTGTTCGCCTTGTTATTGGCATTGATAAGAAATTAAGGGAACTGGTCATAATATTTATTTATGATAATTTACCTAAAATATAAAATGCCTATTTATAGTGGGGCACACAAATTATTCATTATTTTCAGTTAATAAATTATTTTCGAATCGTTTCTTTCCTCTTTGACAAAGAGAGAAGCAGATTGGAGATTGAGAGGACTCGCGAGAGTAGAGAGCAGAAGGTAGAGTGGCTAAGGACAGTGGAACGAGTGTCGTAGAGCGCTAATGAGAACTCTCCACTCCAGACACTCCACGCTCCAGATCTTAACGTCACTAATACTTTCCAATCCCCTCTTTCCATTATTCCAGGAGGCACGCTAGGGTCCCACTCCACTCCAAGAATTAAGGGTCGCCTTTTTATTTCTTCTTCTTTTTTTTAGTTAGAGAAAAAGGATAGACATTTCTTTAGGGAGATGATATTGTTGTATTAAAAACTACGGATGTTTGTTTTACTTGAATAATTATTAATTGACTTCTCCTGGCTTTTGTAAAAGTGTAAACTTTCAGTAATTAAACGGAATTCGGTAGAGGACGTAGTCTGCTTTTGTTGCTTCGGCAAGATCATTGTAAGATAGTATATGTTATTCGGTAATGAGGCAAAATCCTGGATAATAGCTCCTCAAATTATTCAGTTGTTAATAATACCAGGATTACAATATTTATAACTATAAATAATACTTAGGAAGCGGAATGGCCCAGTGGTAGAGCTGAACTACTGTGGTGAAGGTCTCGAATGTATATATCCACCCGTACCGAAGGTCCCCAGCGGTCGCAGAAAAATTCTTTTATCTGTTATAAGCTATGGATGGCCCCTTTGGGATCTGCAGACCGTTCTGGAGCTCACCCAGCCTCTATAAAGTGCTTAACCTCAAATAAGGGAAAATTGGAATATTGGCGGTCGAGCTTGATCGCTAACAAATTACCTCCTTTGCAACCGTTGTCCCCGGAAACAGTATGTAGTTGTTTTCTTTTATTGAATTTGTGAAAAGGGTTTAATAATTTTTTCCTAATATAATTAAAATTCACTTACAAAAATAGAACACCCTCACACGCGGGCAGTATTAGTTTTTCTCTTAAATTTTAAATCAGTCTGTGTTCCATTGCTTCTTTTTTATTTCTGTCTCGCTGTTTCCCTGCCTTTCCAATTCAACCAGTTCTCGAGATCCCTTGCAACCCCTCTCAAAAAAAAAAAAAAAAAACGATAACCCTTATCAGCATAGAAGTATGTACATATATTTCATGGTTATGCATCATCTGATGCGCCCCAGTTTCCCCCGACCCAAGGAAATGGAACGAACCCCAGAACAATCTAATTTCTTGGTCAAGGTCCAAGATTCCGCTTTATAAAGTGGCCGCTAGATAGGATACATTTTTTTTATCAGCTTCCCGGAACTTGTTCCTGTTTTTATTTGTCACCGTTCCAAATTCATAATAACCGCTATTATTTATATACAGTTTTAATTAGTTTCATAATTCCATGACATACGTTTTATTCTCTGGTCAGGGATGATGTATAACAATAATGTTCATTTTGTTAAATTATTGTTTGATGTATTGTTATCATAGTTCATTTGTACATTTACATTTTTTTATTAGTTATTTATAGCGTTTATAGTATTTTTTTCCCTTTGTTTGTAAAAAATAAATAATTAAGAAATGTTTTTTATAAGAAATGGTTTGTTAATTCCTTCAAATGTAGTATAAAAACTTAAAAGGGGGCTAAAATGACCCAAACGACGATTTTCAGAGGGTAAAATATTTAAATTCGAAAATATCGTCTAAAATTTTCATCTTCGTTTTAGCCTACTGACCATAATTTCGCGATAAACTTCATAGATTTATTTATTTTTTTAAATTTCACTTTAGAAATTAAAAAGAGTATGGTCCTTAAAGTAGGAGAGTTTAGTTTTATTTTAATAATTGTTATAACTAAGTTTAACAATATGCTATAAATGAATGTAATTTATGAGAATTGGTTCATTTGGTTCAACAAATACCATCAAAGATTTCTCAGTATTTTTAAAAATTTATTATTAAGCTGATAAACTTCAATAATAATCACATAACGATAAGATAAACAAATATTTATCAAAACAGTCGCTTGATATTAAATCTAATTACCTAATTTTTTAAAAGCTTGGACATCTTTCTCAATTATCATCTACAGTATCTAAAGCGTGTTTTAGAATGACATTAAAATTTTATGTTTTTATAAAATAAAATAAAATTCTCCTAAGCGCTATAAAGGACTAAAGGACCTTCGAGACTATTTTAGGCGTCTCCGCCTTAGATTAGATTGTAGGTATTCTCCTGGGTGGATCCTGTACAAGAAGTAACAAGAGACAGGAGACATCGGTTCTTTAGTAAGCCCGAGGATTAACTCTAATTGATTGCTAAGGAAGATTACACGCTGGGGGCTTTGTCTTCTAATTGAGTTTATAATGGAAGAATTAGGTATCTGCTTCTTCACCACGAGTCTGCTGCATGCAGGCGGGGCGGGGCGGTGATTTCAAAAATCGTGTTTGGTTTCGAGAAAATGTTTGGGCCTTTAAACTTCATCTTTGATTAGACTTAGCGTCAGGTTGAAATACGAATCGTATAGATGGTGTCTGACAAACTTTATAGACCTTCGAACATGTTTTGTTATCTTTTTTAAAAAACAAATTATTTATTGAAATTTTCAACTGTATTATAACAATACAACAAGTAATATAATGGCAGAAATGATACATAATGATATAGATGAAAGCAAGTAGAGAAACTACCCAGTAATAGTACTCAAATAACAAATTCAACTTAAAAGGTTGTGAAGCCATGTTCATATCAGACACCTCTGAGTATTACCTGTTGAAGAAGTAGCTAGGTTTGAGTGGGAAAGAACTTTTTTTATGAAAGGATAGATAGCGAGTTTGGCCATATCAGCAACAAATAGGACATTAGGGCCATTATGTATGACTTTATTATTAACAAAGTAAGGATCGTTAAGGGTTTTGGAGGATATTGGATTGTAAGGATTGGATACGAGAGGAATTCGATGTTTTAATGGGACCCCAAAACTTTACCCCATAAGCTCATATAGGTCTTAAAATAATATTTTAATAATATATTTTGTAGTTTTAGAATTTCCCAATAGGTTCTGAGATACTATAAAAATATATATTAGATGTGAAAGATGATGGTCTAGATAATTCTTTTAATAAATTAGAGTGCGGGCCACGATGACTGATCTCTATAGAACAGTGGAACAATAAATTGCTGACTCTATTTTAACTCCGAAGTGGGACATGAAAGTTGAGAGTCCCTTAGATCCCTTGTGGGTTTCAACTTTAACAAAAAATCAGACCTTATGGTCATGCTCCGTAACTAACCATCAGAGAAATACTTAGGCATCACAAAAACTGTTGTGGAGATAAATGCCTTTTCTGAGAAAGGGAAAAGAGGCTGGGAGAGGATCGGACTAACGCCAAGTCTACCTCCTGGTCTAGCCTAGCACACAATAATACAAATAACAGTCTCTGACTTTAGGTATATGTATTGTACATTCTGAATGTATACATATACATGTTTTGTTGTTTAATTATTAAGAGGAATTTGCTATAATGTAATGTTGAATCAATATATTCTGTACAACCACGTTTAACCACTACAACCCTTGAATGGTCTTGGATTCAGTTCACGGTACAGACTGTAATGTTTTTCAAGACTACTGCAGGCAGATGATTTGTCCGACATCACGCTTAACCTCCAGGTTTTTCTTCCAATTAATGATGCCCACTTTATAGAGGGTGGATGAGCCCAGCCCCTGACTGTTAACAGATTAAATAATTTATCATCTACAGCTGGATCTGAATCCAAGACTTTTAGCACAGCAATTCAGGGCGCCACAAACTGATCTGCCCACTCCTAATATAGTAAATATATGTTGCATACAATTTTTATCGACTTTATTTTAGACACGGATCATTTTTATTTCATTATGCATATTACAAATTGAAATAAAATTTATGATTATTTAGCAAACAATACAAATATACTTGTGCTTTGGCATCTTCTTTATTACGATCCAGAATGTTAAGAAATTAGGCCAAAAGTATACAACAAGTTCAGCCTCACATGAAGATGTTGGTAGTAGTACGGAGTTCTCTTAATGTGAAGGCAGAAAATACCCCTTAACTCTGAAGGCAGTTACAAAAGGATTATGTCGCCTTTAGGAGAAGGGATCATTGGAACTGGCTCGGATAAGCCTATCGAAGGAGAAAAGTTAATTAACGAAACGTCTAAAGAGGAAAAGCAGCCAGTAAAAGAGAAAATCTCTCGTATCCTCTAATACTTTATAATTGCAGCTCCTAATGAGGGACGCGTATGGTTTTTATGTTCTTAGCTCTGGTGCCTCAGTGTGTGAAGGCACTAATCCGTGTTTCCGGGCTAGAGACCAGCTTTGACCGATAAATGGTTTATTCTTCGGAATCCTTCTTGGGGCTCACCCAGTCACTATAAAGTGAGTACTCCTTAATTCGGAGAACCTAGCTGTTTAGCGTTATCTCGTCAAATTCACTTTGAATTACAAACGTAAGTGTAGGCACAGAGTTACTGAAACCATGGTATTTTTGCGGTTGCAGTGGTATTTATTTATGCCTTACACTCTTTTTGTTTGAGGATTTTATATCATTCATATACCTTTTTTTTTTAGTTTTACCCAAGTCTGGGGTACTCTGTATCTGCCAGTCTTTGCTATATCGTATATTTTTATCCTCTCTGATCCCCTATTCCTTTCCTCATCCCAGATTTTGACCGTTCGCTTAGTTCTCGCCTCAAACCTCATCCTCTTGCTTTGAGTTATGCTTGACAGTTTCATCCCTTAGCTTATCTTCCGTAACCCTTTCTTGTCGAATTCTCTTGTGCCACTCTGCTTCTTTAAACCAGTTCTGTTTAGTTTTTTTTAATTTCTAAATGAATTAAATACCGTTTTCGTTAGCCTATTTTCATTCATTAGCTTGATATGTCATTAGAAAACAACCCTTCTTTTCCTCATTGTGGCGGAGATTTGTTCTGTTAAACATTCTTTTAAATTGTCACGGACAATATTTTTAATTCATTATTTATTTCTTCTGGTTTCGACTGAGTCATTATATCGATATAGCTTCCTCAGAGCTTCATCCTAAATTTTCTTCTTTACTTCGATATCTATAGCTTTTCGGGTCCAGAGGTGTAGCCTATTCTTCCAGTGATCTGATTGCCTTGGCTCCGACCGGGTGTTATCTAATAGGGTGAGCCTCGACTGGCTTGCTTCTGATTGGTTTGTCTTAAGATTTTTGTTTTTGTTTGTGGTAGGTTTGGAAGCCGTAAATCTTCTCTAGTGAAATGTATTCACAAAAGGTTGTGCCAATGCTGATGACTTGTCATCCATGTTATCGTATGCTTCTAATAATGATATAATTGTGATGGATAGCATTTCCTCTGCATAGAGGTCTTCGGTGTTTGATCAACGCATCGTTATTTTGAAAGATGTATTATAAAAAGCTGAAATGCTATTATATTGATTCAAGCTTATGTACATTATTTGCCATTTACTGTAACGTACGCAGCAGATCTTCTTTGTGAATCCTTTTGGCTAATTAATACCACTCAATAACACTCATGTCAACATCCTTTACAGAAGGGCGTGAAGTGATAAAATATGTAAAGATGGGATGCAAACGATGGCAAGACGAATCACCTAGTGACGAGACAAGACAATGAGTGACACCCTGTGGGAATGGCGACCGTGACGTCAGTGTGACCGATGCTAGGACCAGTCCCTAGGACCCTACAGCCTCATGAATAAGTTAACCGTCGGGAAAAATAGTCGCTCATTAGTATCCTCGCCCCATCCTACCGGTTCCCTCCTGATTCATCGCCTCGGTCCCGGGATTGCCAACAGTCGCAGGATCTGCGGAGAGTCGTCTTGTTATCTATGTGGCATTACTACTAAAACAGTGATAACAGTGGCGTCAACTAAAACAATAATAAGGCTTGGCGAACCCTAAGGGCCTTAGAATTCGTTCGTTAAAATGCCCAGCGGCTTTAAAAGGACCATCTTGATGTTTACGGCAGTAACAGTTATATTATATGTACATTCTTGGTCAAGTCGATTTTTTAATAACAATATGGGTTTCTTAAGAACTTAAAGAAGCTGAATTGTATTATTTTCGTAGTGAATAAGCGGCTAAGTCAGGACTTTAAATAGAGTTATTGGTCTACGATAATGATACGATTCCGCTTCAATCAATACATCATACTCACTCTGGATAAAATTCGACTTAACCAATTATTGACCGGGGCTGTAGATATATTGCACCGTTCTGTAACATCACAGATCCTACAGTGGTCTTACCCTTTTTCGGACTCAACATTCTATTATTTTTTTTTTTAATAGACATAAATTGTTCATTGGACACGTTTCACATCCATTATGAATAGATGGAAGAATGATAGTTCTCGTGATAGTTAAATATTAACAAAGGACCGATTTATAAATTTGGGATAATAGGCCCGAACTATATAAAGTCGATACCTAAAAAATAACAATTTTTTACTTACTTTGTGTACATATACGAGTACATATCTGTTGCCCCGGTGGATAAGTGTCAAGTCGAATTTTGTCCAGAATGAGTTAATTATATTGAGGGATGCAGATTCATTAGTTATTCCTTAACATTTTGGATCTCAATAGACTTCTATCAACAATTTAGGTTCGGTTTTACTTCTATCAAAACAGATGAATATTTTTACTGTAATATTATCCATATTTTATATCTGCAGCCCCGGTGAATAAGTAGTTAGGTTTTATTTAGAGTTTCTCGTGCTTAAGGAAGCGAAATCGCCTTATTTATGGTCGATTAAAATAGCTGATTATTGAAAATGTATCAAATTTGGATTTATGTATTTATTCCTCCTGTTTTGACAGAACTTTATGTTATTCGTCTGATCGTCTTAAGCTAATTAAAAAAAATTAGTGGAGCCTATAAAATTTAAATTGTATAAGATTTTCGGTATCTTATTAGTATGATTAATCATATGTTTCGAATTGTTAGTGGTGTTTTTTGCTTTAAGTACGCCAGCTACTTTTACAGATTATTAAGTAACCGTTTTTATTTTTATAATAATCATCTCTTCTAGGAGATCTATTATTATTTCTCAAAACTAATATGTTGGAGCTATATTCCTTGATTCAAAAGCAAAAAAAGGACAAAAGACTTTTTTATAAGTAAAGAAACATTGATAGAAAAGGTGCATTGCAGTGTTGGACACTTGGAACTTTCTGGAATAAGTGGAGATGTAATTAGAAAAGTTATAGTTAGATAAAAGGGACGCCTCATTTTTCCTTTCAAAATATATTATTTCATTAATTTTATTATAAATATATTGATTTAATAATCTATGCATATGTCTCATATTAACACATACTGTTCACCTAGCGATCTATAGTCACCTATCACCTATAGTAATTAAAAAGTAACTCTTAATTTAATTTAATAATAGTAAATAATTAAAAACAGTTATTTTTTACCATTTAAAGTAACTGGAGTACCTAAAGCTTAAAAATAACTATTATTAGTTACATCTGACTGTAACATTATCGTATATTATCATGTACTCACGCGAGACTCCTACAATTTTCATGTAATACTTGGAAGAGCTTTATACGTATTGACATTCCATGAAGGGAACGGGGGGGGGGGATTTATGTGGGTGGTGTTCTTTCCTCTTCATCTTTCCTCTTCCACGTATAAATTTCCCAAGTAAAGGAAAAAAGGACAGAGAATAACAAAGTTATACTTGAGATGTATCTTGGGAGTTTATATTTACCCTTGAGAGAATTGGTGGGAAGCTCTCCTCTAGTTAGGGGCTACTATTCGCCCGATAACATGTTTTCCACGAGGTAGGGGAAGGGAAGAGGGGAAAACGGAGGGAAAAGGGAAACTTTTCCAAGTTTCCTCCGGATCGCCCTCTGTTCCCGCCGCTTTTGTTAGCCTCGATTCGCTTTACATAAACATGCGATCATCGGTTCATGAAGTAGCTAGTGGTGGTATTCACGAATACAGGGAAAACGAAAAAGAAAATATTAAAGTAGAAAATAGTTTATTTTATAGACATCGCGAATATGGAAAAAAGATTTTATACCACTTTTCAATAATAAAAGCTCTTAAACACATCAAAATTTCTGATTTCATTCTTTTTATTATAAATATATTCACTTAATAGGCTATACAAATGTTTCATATTATGATATACTATTCATTAGGGATCACTATAATGACCATAACCATTAAAAGTAACTGGAGTACCTAAAGCTTATTTTTTGAAGCTAATTATTACCTAAAGCATATTATATTATTATTAGTATATTATTTTAAATATTTTTTATAAATATCAAATAAAACCTTCAACAATACCTTTATCTTTATATATATATATTTATTAAGATGCCGGTCAGAACAACTGCTACCACCACACATTGATAATACATTCAAACGTATACAGTCAGTGTAAAAAGTATTGGGACACCTGGAAAGGTGATTGAAAAAACGGTACTACTATAATTGTATGCATTTATTTAATTATAAATAATCAACATGTAATTAAAAATATATTCAAAATATAAATATAAGGGTTTATATAGATTAACAATGCGATAACATATTTTTTAAATAAATTGATTGAAAATGACTGATGAATAACTGAACAATAAATATTGGGACACATGAAAAAACATTAGATACACATTGAATAGTTCTCTTTTTTTAAAACATTAATATTTTGTCGGATACCCTTTAGCATCTATAACACTCTGAAGTCGCCTTGGCATTGATTCTATTAATTTTAAAGTAAATGAAGGATCAATTTTTTCCCACTCTTCCTTAATTACATGTTTTAGGTCTGTTTTATTAGTGATCGGTCTTGTTCTAATTTTTTGTTCCAAAAAATCCCACAAATGCTCAATGGGATTGAGATCGGGTGACTGGGGTGGAGTTTCTAGGCATTTTGGTGTGTTATACAGTAGCCAGAGCCGAGAATCTAGGGCTTTATGCTTTGGGTCATTGTCCTGATAAAAGGCAAATGACTCGGAAATTCCCAATTTTTCTACTGATGGTTTTAAATTTTTTTGTAGAATTTGTACATATGGTATTGCCTGTGGTCCATATTTCCTTCGACAAATTCTAATCTTCCAACACCGGCAGCACTCATACAAAATTAATTTGTATGAGTGAGTATTAATTTGTATTTGTAGTACACCCCCAGACCATCACTGACCCACCTCCATGTTTCACGGTTGGAAATAAATTTTTTTTCTCCAGTTCACAATTCTTCTTTCTCCAAATTTTTCCTTTCCCATCCGAACCGAAAACATTAAATTTACTTTCATCTGTGAAAAGGATGCTGTTCCAAAACGTTTGAGGTTTATTTTTAAATTCATTTGCAAATTTTAATCTTTTTGCCCTATTTTGTTCACTGACAAAAAATTTTTTCCTTGCTACACGACCATGAAAATTTGCATTTCTCAAAATATTTCTGACAGAGCTCACAGATATTGGTTTTTCACTGTTAAGATTATATTCTGTGGCTAATTTCGGAGCAGAATAACGTGGGTTTTTAGCCACTTTCCTAACAATTGACCTTCTATCCTGCTCAGAAAATACTTTTGGCCTTCCACTTCTTTGTTTATTTTTATAGCTTTTGGTTATTCCATACCTGTCTATTATATTCCACACAGTCATTCTTGGAATCCCAACTAGTTTAGATATTTCTCTTATTGTTTTGCATTGGTTGTGGAGACGGATTACAATTTTTCTTTCTTCTACACTAGTTTCTTTTGATTTCCGTCCCATTTCGAACACTATTGTTAGGTTTATAACAAATTACTGAAATAATCTTCAATATAAACATTAGAAAGACGATATAGAATAAGAAAAAGGGATTAGTGACGTAAATAAATATAATAGAATTATAGATCAACCTTTTGTCCCAATACTTTTTGTTTGTTATTGTTTATGTACTATTCCATTGAACATTTTTCGGTCAGTGTCTTTTTCGATACTTCAAAACGCGAATGATAAAATTTGATCATAAAATTATGCACACAGAAAATATGCTGTTGGAATTTTCGGAAAAAAATATTTTCAATACATTCCATTTATTTATTTATTTATTTTTTTTAAATTGGACTAGGTGTCCCAATACTTTTTACACTCACTGTAAATACGACTTGTAAAATTGAAAAAAAATATCAAATAGAATTCAATAGAGCCCTCTATAGGTTTAAAAAACACATTCTAAATATGGAAATAAAAAGCGCAATATTTAAAAAGGACAAAATAAACAAAGACATTGAAAACTACAAAACCGAATTGCGTAAAAAAATACCACAAAATATCTACGAAAAATTTTATAATACAATCAATAATACATACGAAAAAATATTTAATCAAATAAAAGAAAATCAAATAAAAAAGATATCAAAAGTAAATAATAAAAGATCGGTTAATATAGGAAATGAAAAGTGGTTTGTTAATCTTACTAATACAGTATTTCCATCAGACGTGAAACAGTTTTTATCTCTCGGCCCTAAATATTGTATAAATTATGAACCTAATCAATTACCCGTAACATCTATCATTAGTGACATTGAATATATAATACAAAATAATGTAGAAGAAACTGATCGTGATGAAGTAAGAGGCAAATGCGTTAATATAATTACAAATTACAAAAATATTAAACATAATAATAATAACAAGAAAGATTTTAACATACAAAAATTGAACAAAAAAACCAAACAATTTTTAAAAACACAACCTAATATAATAATCACAAAAACAGACAAAACAAACCAAACTGTCGCGATCAACAGAGACGAATACATAAATAAAACTCAGTTATTGCTAAATGATGCCCAAACTTATAAAAAGGTCGGTTCCAATCCTACACATAAATTGATGACAGATACCAACATAACTCTAGGATTATTAAAGAAGAATAATTACATTGATATAAAAACATACAAAAAACTCATTACCAATTCCCCGACTTCCCCTAAATTATATACAGTTATAAAAAATCATAAACCCGGAAACCCAGTCAGACCTATAGTATCATTCATAAATTCACCGACGTATGAGCTTTCAAAATACTTAGCCGAATTGTTAAATCACTTATCTACAAATAAATATAATCTTAAAGATTCGTTTGAATTTCATCAAAAAATCACAAATATTAAAATTCCTGAAGGCTATAAATTAATTTCATTAGATGCCTCGTCTTTATTTACTAACATATGCATTTCCAAAATAAAAACTATAATAGAAAAAAATTGGAATAAATTAAAAACGCATACAAAAATCCCCAAAAAACTATTTTTACAATTACTGGCCCTATGTACAGATAGAGGATATTTTCAATTCAATGAAAAATTTTATATCCAAAAATTCGGCTGCCCTATGGGATCTCCTATTTCACCTATCTTGGCTGATATTTACTCAGAAGAACTGTTAAATACAGTCATACCAAAAATACCATTTAATATCCCGTTTCTATTTAAATATGTGGATGATATAATAACAGCGATACCAACCGAAAATAATGAAAAAGAAATAATTTTAAATGAATTTAATAAATATTCCACTCGATTAAACTTTACTATTGAATTTGAAAAAGATAATAAAATACCATTTTTAGACGTTTTCTTAATCAGAAAATCAAACGGAGAAATAGAAACTAAATGGTGGCAAAAACCTATTCACTCTGGTCGATACATACACTACACAAGCTAATGCCCCAAAAGATATAAAATAAATACCGCTAAAAACCTAATAAATCGCGCGAGAAAATTATCATCCCCAATACACCAAAAAACAGCCGAAAACAACGTAGTGGACCTCTTATTAAAGAATGGTTATCCACACAGCCTCCTTCGCAATTTATTAAAAACAACAAAAACACTTTCTAACCAAAACAACCTAAATGAAACCAATCCTAAAAAATACTATACATTACCTTATATACCAACACTTTCAGAAAGACTAGCAAAAACACTCACCGGTAATAAAAGTAAAACAGACTCCGCAATTACTTTCAAAAACACAGCCACTGTGTCAAGACTATTTACAAAAACCAAAGATTCGGATAAATTAGAGCTAAAATCAAATGTCGTGTACGAAATACAATGTGAAGATAAATGCGGTAAATCCTATTTCGGAACATCGGAACAATACTTAAAACGTAGAGTGTACCAACACAAATATAGTTGTGATTCAATAATAAAAAAACCCAATAAACCAGATCAAACAGCTCTCACTACACATTTTAGAAATACACAACATACCTTTAAATTTGATAAACCTAAAATAATACACCAGGAGAAAAATAGTTTCAAACGGAATATAAAAGAAATGATAACTATAGAGAAGTATAAAAATCGCGCTGTAAACAAAAAATCGGATGTTCAAGGTCTTAGCTCGTTTTATGCAAATTTAATTAATTCATAATATATAAAAATAACAATATCTAATATGATTCAACAATTAAATAAACTGCTGTTCCTAAAAAATGGATTACTTACTCATTGATCATAGCAATTGCAATACAAACATTTTATGCTGTTTTGCGAGGCAACTGATTAATGAAAAACTGATTCATTCTTTGGAACTTGTAAGTACACCCTATCTATTACAACTTACACAGGTCATTTTACATCTATTTTAGTGTGCTATTTAATGTTTTTACTAAAAGCTCATTTGTTCATTGTCAGGGCATGAGTATGAGACTAACCTAGTCTCGAAACGTCGCCTAAGAAGTTCAAGAAAGACTGAAACTCAAGAACTAAAATACAATATAATTTCCATAACAGTCAAGATAAGTAGAAACCAATATATATATATATATATATATATATATATATATATATATATATATATATATATAACGGTATAATCCTTCTTTTCGTTTCCAAACTAAACGGTTGGACCTATTTTAATGTGTGTGTTCAAGTAGGTTCGATAATGACTTTGATCCACAATAATGTTTTTTAAATTTATTTAGTTTCTTCTCATTATTAAAACAATATATATATATATATATATATATATATATATATATATATATATCTGTCATACAAATTATTTGACTTTTTTCTTTCTTGCTATTCATTAAAGCAATTTTATGCTTGGTACATTTAGGCATATGTTAATTTACCTAGCCTCGGAAAAAAACAGTGTAGGTTCGTCTAAGCTAAAAATGACATGTGTGGTAGAAAAGCTTATAGTATAAAAATATACTCACGTGATTGATCTGCCTAGTTGTGATAGATGTACGAACTGATTGAACCCCAGACTCTTTAGGAGTTGTAGCGGTACATGGCCAAAAATGGCGGATAGGAGCCTATGCGGTGTCAGTTGCTTGTTCAAGATACATATCCTTATTATGCCTGGATACGCAAAATCTAGTAATCCCACTGTAGGATCCTGCGATTAGCCATAAAGTGACGTTTAATTAATAAACAATTACATTCTAAAATTTTGAAGATATAAAATATTTATTTTTGGTGGATTACAAAAGCCCATTATTGGAAATCTATCTGAGTAGGAATTGACTTGTCTTGTTTACTTAACAATTGACGATATAGTTGTCCATCATCGTTTTGCCTCGAGGCTATATATATACAGCTCTGCCATTCCGTTATGTATTAAGGTATATAAATATGTATATAGGAGAGATGAGCTAATAAGATGGACTAAGGAAGTGTAATTTATTCAAAGGGTACTAAAAAGAGGCTAGAGTAGATATTTATAATTAACTAGGGATATCGATCCTCAGGGCGACAACTGACTGCATAATGGATGTCCTCTAATGAGGGGCTAGGCCGGGCTCGGGTACTTAGCTTCTCCAGTACCCTCGCTATGGCTCTTATACAGTCACTCTAAAACAGCTCATCTCCTCTTGAGTAAACCATACCAAGCAGAGAAAAAAACAGATATATTTATAAACATTAAGTTGATTCCAGTAAAGTTTTGGTATTAAATAATTACAGTACATGCCTTTATAAATACCTAAAATGGCAGTAGTTTGAATGAGTTCATTGTATTGTGGAAAACGGAATCGTGTCATTCAGTCTTTGGAATGGAGTTAAAACAAAAGTAACTGGCTTGGCCAACTTGCACTACGAGAATAGTACGATTCCGTTTCTGAACGAAATTCGAATTCATCGATTCACTCAGGCTACAGATATTTGTAGGTATTACTTGGCAAAGTTTGTTGCAGCTGTGATAATTGTATACAATATATTCCCAGAAAACCGATTAAGAACAAGATGTAGAAATACATACGGATAAGACGAAATGTACAACTGATTAATTGTCATTTTAAGAAGGCTTAAAACAAGAAAAAAAACCTAGGTCTCTGAACTTCCAGCAGAAAACAGTCCCGATAGTTTTGCCGGTTCAGACTTCATCAGGACAGAAACATAAAGTCAATGGTTTCTCAGATACATTATCCACCTTTAAATTCTTAAATATTAATTATTAATTTGAATTTTGGGGGCTTAAAATGAAATTTTCAATTTTAAAATGATAAAAATTTATTTGAATGATCCTGTTTGGCTTATGATCTCCTAATATATTCTCTGGAGAGTTTAACTTTAATTTCTAGTACGATGTAATTATTTTAAAATTTCAATTCGTTTACTTGTATATTATTTTAAAATAATCTAAAAAATGTAATCCTTATGAGATCCTTCAAATTTCCATTATATATTCTTAATTGGTGGGCGTGGTAGCTTGACGTGTAGAGAGCAGAGTTGCTACGCTGAAGGTTTCGGCCTCAAATCCTGCTGAGAAAGGTAAATTATTTAATATATTAAGAGCTAAGGAAGTACCCTGTGGGGTATAAAAACTCTCCTGGGCTCACCCGGCCTGTGAGAAAGTGGCTACCATTGATTGGGGAGGAAACCTGTCTGTCAAGCTTAGTGTTGGATTGATCACCTCCCTGCAAATCACTCTACCCTAGGCCTTTCATGGGTTGTAATGGTACATGTCAAAAATTATATTCTATATTCAAGGCATTTTCGATCAGTAATTTAAAAAGACTCAAGACATTTGACTCCTCAAGACAGCCAATCAAATATTTTGGAGTAAATTCAATAATCATACTTGGGCTTCGGCCTGTGTATAAATGCAGTATACAAATGAAATAAAGGAATTTATATAATAGAAATAAATTGTTGTCTAATTATTTAGCAATAATAACCTTTATAAGAATAATGATACTTCTGTATTTTGTACTGTCTCATTATTATTATTGTCTCCTATTATGTATGTTTTTTCCGTCCAAATAGTTTACATTATGAAGGTTTTTTTTTGTCGGGGTATAAACAGAAGTGAATATATGACTCAAATAAAAGAAAACAACAACAACAAATTGATATATGCTATCAACAACACCTTGGACGACGGAATAACTAGAAACAAAAACTGACAGGATAAACTTATAACGTGTATAAATATTTACATCGAAATCATCACAACCAAGGCTGGTAAAATCGCTATCGTTCTATTTAGAGAGGAAAGTGGTTGGGGTTATTTGATGTAATGTCAGAACCTTCTCTTCTCTTGTTATTTTTTCTCGCTCTTATTACAAGTTTAGTTAAAAATTCTTTCACGTTTATTCTAGAATATTCTAAAGGGAGAATAGGCAACGATGTTGTTCTACCGTTTTAACCTAGTCGAGTGCAATAAGGAAAACAAGGCCAAGGGATGTTATTAAATTGTTAAACTCCTCTTCATTGGAATGGGTTTCTACTATCTTATTTACATTTCCTAATAATAGTTTTTTCTTTTTTCTTACTGAGATAAAAGGGCCGTTCCACCGGGATGAGAAAAATAATAAAAGAGAGAAAAGGAAAAAAAAAAAACACGTGGCCAATAGGAAACTGACAAAACTTTTTTCATCAAAGGTCGTCAAGATGCAAAGTGAAATTGCTCAGAAATTGTTTAATTAAACTTTAAATTAAAATCTGTAGAATGGCCGAGTTTGTTTTAACCAAGGAAAGAAGCTTGTTCCGATGGTACAATGGCGAAGGTAAATTACAATAAGTATTCTAAAGATTATTGCTCTGGTATTTGCTGATTACTTCTTCCATTCGTTTTCTAGATCTTCACTGAAATCAATATAAATTAAGTCATTTTTTTTGTTTAGATATGTTTATGATCCTTAAAACATGTTGAGTAAAATTATTTATATTAGGATTTTTTTTTTTACTTTAACAGTTCTTTAAAAATTATTAACCTTTGGTTTAATTTTTTATGTGTTTTAAATTTTATTTTAGATTAACTACTAAATGTTAAGTGATATTTTTCCAACATCTGAATAATCAAAAAAAATAAATAATATTTTTGCTATTTATAAGGCTTATTAAACATAATAATAATAAAAATATTTATTTGTGAAACCATACAAATGCCATTTGTCACATATTGTAATTAAACATTGAACTGCTTATTTTGAATACAGAACTGTTATTTTAAATGTTTTCTTTTGCCGCTTAAGGTTACTTCAACACTTACTAGAAAAATGCTTTAAGCACCCAATTAATTAAAAAGACTTATATACATAACTATTATAAGACCTATTTGGACTTACAGAGTAGAGCTTTGGGGCTCCCCTAAGCCATCGAAACCATCCCCTCGTATCCAATACTTACGATCCAAAATCCCTCGTAAAATCATTGATGCCCCTTACTTTCTTACTAATAAACTCATCCATAATGGTCTCAACGTCCACATTGTTGCTGATTTGGCTCGAACCCGATACCAGTCCTTTCTATACAAACTTTTTTCTCACTCAAACTCACTAGTTAGCCTACAATGTTTAAAATATTTGTCTTGGGAACACACTGAACATATAAAACAAAATTTGTGACACACCTATTTTTATTATTATTTTATTTATTTTTTATTCTTATTACTCTTTAAACTTTTTATTCTTATACTACTCTTTTTACTTACCTCATTTATATTTTTTATATATAATACTCCTATTTTATTATTATTACTATTAACATTTTATGAATATAAATCTACAAGTACCGGAAATAGATTTTATCGAACACATCTTATTTCACAAGTTAAGACTTGAGATTCAAATGATGGATGACGTGTGCTCACTTTATCTAAAAATCCTGTGGTAACAAAAATGCTAGAAATATTATATTCTTTTTAATCTACCAACTCTATGTAATAATTAATACATTTTAAAACCTAGATCTGTGCGTCATTGGGATGCATTACTTTCGTGTTGTAATATCCAATTATTGAATAGTATACTATCGATATTATTTGTGTAAATTTTAGAGTAGGGCTGAATGCCAACTTCAGATTTAAAGTTGTATATTAAATAAAAGGCAACTTAGATTGTTAGCGCAAGGTCAGAGGACAAACTTAAACAAATTGGGGTCGGAAGAAGGCAGTTTGAGTAAACTATCTAAAGTGAAACAGTCGTTTCTTCCTTTATTAGAACTAAACGCTTCCAGAAATTATTGTATTGTGTTATTTAACCTTCAATATCAGTCAATTTTTTAGAATAAGAATTAAACTTCTTTTCTTATTTGATCTAGAAGAATTTTTAATATTTCTGTAGGAACTTGTTAGATGTAGTGATTCATTCAATATTTAAATATTTTTTTCGAACCACGAAACAGGCCCGTGATACGGCAGAAATCCAGGGATTTTTCCTTCCATAGAGATGATGCTGTTAGGATAACTTTGGAGCAGCCAAAGCCTCCAAACCTGCTGGAAGCTATTTATCCGCCTCGACATCAATATCTTCCGTGCTCGATGAAATATGTAGCAAACTGTCCATAATAGAATCCTTAATCATCCTTCGGTCTCTAACCTTGTTCCTCTGGGGGTCCTTAAATTTGTCAAGTTAGTAGTTGATATTAATTATTTGTGCATAATTAGTTGGATTTTAACTCTGACTTGTTATAAACAATGTTTTTATAATATTTTCTTTATAATTATGTTGTCATACTATTATGTACGATATTACTACTATGTAATATAATATCAGTAATCTGCAGATTTGGTTTTGGATATCCTGTGATCTATTTCCGGCCAGTTTCAGATCTTTTTTGATTTCGCCAATCCATTGCATTATGTCTGATTTGTACTGACGATTTTTTTCAAATTCTTCTTGTATTTGTTTAGTCAGGCTAGGCTGCTTTAATTCATCATTTTCATATGTACACAAATCCAATTCAGGCAGAACTTAATAAACAAATAGTAGAATTGAAAGAAAAAAGGAGGCAATACAAAACAGACAAAATGAAATGGATTGGAGAAATTAATAAAATATCTGAAGCTGACCGGAACTACACCAAAGGATATCCAAAACACACAATGAAATGGGTTGCCGAAATCAAAAGAGATATAAAACTGGCCGGAATTAAACCAGGGGATATTGAAAACCAGTTAGCAGATTAAAAACTCATAAGTGCCAAATTGACCGAGAGGAGAAATCAACGAAGAGAATGATTCTCAACAGTGAAAGAACGCCATTAGCAAAAGAATGTTAGAAGTTTGGGCGCCAAAAAGGCGTACATTTGCCTTCGCATGATAATAATAAAAACATGTTTATTTATTAATAACTGTTGTAGGCCATAAAATGTGTTATGTAACATGCTTATGTTTGAGATTTGTTCATAAATAGTTCAAAGCATTTATTTATTTTTGGTGTAATATCTGTGGCACCTGTGCATAGTTGGCTAAGTCGAATTTTGTGAATTTCAAGCTATCTACTTAGAATCGTAATTTTTTCTCTTTCCCTGTGTCTAACACGCTAAGTGTCACATCCATTGCAATGGAGGATATTCCTTTGTGAATCGTGGGCTGATACTCCAATCTTGAACTTCAAATAAGTTCAGAAAAATTACGATTCTAAATAGATAGCTTGAAATTCACAAAATTCGACTTAGCCCACTATGCACAGGTGCCACAGATATATCGTCAATGTCAAAACAATACCGCCTATGCAAACTTTAGGCGATTTTACAGGAGAGAAAAAAAACCGCGCCGACTTTAGACTTAGCAATTTTTTTCAGAACTATTGAAGAGATATATCAAACAATCATACTCTGCCATGTTGTTGGCCTTAATTCGTCCCTTCCATAGTGTGTAATTCAACCTGTAGATTGCGTTAACGTTACTAACTCATTTTCGTAACAAGTTGTAGATAGGCGGTATTGTTTTGACAGCGACGATATATAGAATAACTGAATCTTTCCCAACTATTATATTTAGAATTTATTATGAATTTATAATACTAGATTTTCAAATAAATAACAGCTAACATGGGTACAAATATTCCTGCGTTAGGCAACAATAATATCAGCCATAGAACCGTAAAAAAATAAGAATGTATAATTTTCAGGTACACTAGGTCGAATTCTGCGAATGAATTTCATAGCTACGACCTCAGGGAATTCGAAAAGTTTTTTTTCATTTCATCAGCTTTCCGATGATAGGACTTTCAAAGTATGATTGGACACAACATATGGTTTTCAATAAATATTTTTTCCTCGAATATGGGTTTTTAGTTCTGAAATATTTCAATTACAAAACTTTTTTTTTTATGGTCGCTTTCCCTAGAATCTTTTGTCCTTTCAACTGGTGGGTAACCTATTGTCGGCTACTATGAACAGTTATTCTAACACTGCTTACAATTGTACTTACTAAATGTTATTTTATTGAATCCTGTTTATACAAGGACCCCTTTGGCCCGATGACAGAGCAAGTAGATGGGCCCTCGTTATGCAAGCACACCTTGCAGCTATCTCTGGGCTGGGGTTCACCAAACAGCATAACATTAATATACCAAGAATCTTAGCATGCGACTCATGTTTAACATACTGTTAGATAATTATGTAATTATTATTACATCTACAGGTACGGTAGATAAGTGGTTAAGTCGAATTTTTTTCAAAATGGAATCTTATAACTTCCGTAGCGAATAAGGTGCTAAGTAAGGCATTGGCTTGAAATGGAGTTAATGCTTGTATTAGAACTCCATTTGAAGCCAAAAACTACTAGTATGATAAGGTTCCGCTGTCCTGAATAAAGTTAACTCTCTAAAGAAACTCGGTAAAGAAAACAAGCAGAGCTACAAATACAGTGGATATAATAAATACATATTACATTCTCTAAACTGATTCCCACAGAAATTCATTTAAATTTGTGTTTTTTTAACTAATTCATAAAGATAAAATTTGTCATGCATTGTGATTTTGCATAGCTTTAAATGTTTCAGCCTATTTCCTATTCTTCTTTCTGATTAGAATATTGGTGTTTATCTTGATACAATGAATCAATTAAAGTTGTTTAATAATAAGGTTAAGGCCATCTGTTGTGCAGTGACTAGCATAACAACCGTTCTATCCAAAACAGCCTCGCAGCACAGCAATTTTTAAAGGTTGTAAAAATCCTTAGTTATGCTGCCCTTCGCGAGTGACATAAAATGAGGGGCCCGAGATTGCGCGATGACAGGTACTCGTTTAAGATCCCTATCCTGAAAAGATCCTAGATTGACAAAATTTAGAACTCCCACTGTCGTTCGTCAGATTAGCCATTGAGTCAAAAATTTTGAATGGATTAGATATCCATTCCTTTGTAATCTACCACAAAGGGTTTCTTATAAATAAAACAAAATTGACACGCCATGAAATAACAATTGACAATATAACTGCTCATTAAGGTTTTATTTCGACAGTGTGTAAACCTGAAATTCCTTTATATATCAAGATAAGGTATATAAAGATATAAACAGAATATAGAATTAGTGACAGCGGCATAAAATAGGTTAAATAAATGAACAACAAATAATAATTTATGATACAGTTACACCTTTGCTAATTAGCAATGTGTTTTATGGATTATTTTTAACAAGTCATGAAATATCGTGACTGAATTGTCATTAATTTTTAGTATTTTTTGTTTTAAAAAATTAGGGTTTTATTTAAAATTAAACGCTAAAAACGACGCTTCCATGAGCAAAGATATACGCAGTTATGACCAATTTTCAGGACATAAGATTTTTTTCCTCGTAATTTTAGATCTTCTGTATGTAACTCAATAATGATTTTTAGGAGGAAAATCCTTGCAACCTTTCCCACAACAACCCAACAAACACCACAGAGTTTTACGAATAAATCCTTTCTTTATTTTTATTAATTACCTTTCGGTTTGTCGGGAAACGATATCAATTTTATTCCGCTTTATTAATTAATAATATCGATTATTCCTGGTAGGGAATACAGCCCGCACCCGCGAGTTAAATGATACAGAGCATGTCCTTTATTATCAATTCTCTACATTCCCCGTATCATGTAATTATTCGGGGCTTCATTTGGTATGAAGTTCCGTAATGAGAAATTTGATAATTTGCCGATTTAATTGTTAGTCGGTTGGTTTCCCTGCGGAGATAATTCTTTATTTTTCATTGTTGAAGCTGCTCAATTTTTTTTTTGTTCTTGTTGGAGCGATTCCATTTATAGTTAATTAAAATTAATCGTTAATTTGTCTCCGATTATTTAATGATTTATGTCTTACTGTGAGGGTGCACACCCTCTTACGCTGAATCGAGAGGTTTTTCCTCAATTAAGAATAACCACTTTAGAGAAGCTAGGTAAGCCCCAGGATGATCTTGAGATCCCACAGTCTTCATCCCCAGCTGTTTAAAATTAAATACATTTCCTTCTGACGTTCATTTGCCTAATGAAGTCACGGAAGGCTCGATCTAACGGTTACTGATGCCTGCATTAATGTTAGCTACTGTCGTAAGGTGGCGTACTATCATCTGGGGCCGGTACTGAAATACTCCGTAGTAAATAAGATATTCATGTTTACCTAATGATTATGCATTACTAAGATTGCACTTCTCCTCTTGTTCCAATGGCATAAATGCGACGTTCAGGATCAAAACAGGATCACTCCGAAGTTTCAAACATCATCTTTTTCATACTTTTCTCTAGTTTATTCAAACAATGCTTTATGCTCCCGCAATTTCAGGTTCAGAAGCGGAATAAAACAATGAGAAATTAGATTATAAAGTGTCCTATTGGACAAAATTATTTTACTAAACTAGCAAGAAATGAGAAAAAATCAATTTTCGGAGTTATTCGCTTTTGATTCTGAACGCCTCGATTATTCAAACCATTTGAATTCCCATTTCTGTATGATCGTTCTACTGCATATCATATGTTTTGTAAAGGAAATATTTAAGACTAGCACTGTATCATCGTACGATTAACAATGTAGGGACGTTAAAGAAATAAAAAATTGTTGTTCAAATCATTCGAACTCATTTTGTTTTATTATATCTATTTTTTTTCCTTTACAAAACGCATTCTCAGTCATCAGTCAAACTCAATGTTGAAGTTTTGACTGAACAGTTTTTCATTTTTTACACTGTTTTAAACTGAATGTTATTTTTTAAAATATAGTTTTAAAACTTTACTTCTTTGTTTTTAAAGGTACTTTTTTGTTTTTTTCATAGCTTGCTTGTTATATAGACCCAATACTTAGGTATTATGTACAATTACTAGAATACTGCAGTCATTTAAATTTATTACACGCCGGAAACTTTTTTTTTTTAATAGAGAGATATATTTTATTATTAGATTATCACTTGCTATATAATATTATTGTGTGCTAGTGATTTGCATATATAGTTATATATTTCCTATATCAAGACCAATAATACCGACAGTACGCAATGAATACTGCTAGAAGTTTATTTGGTTAGCGAATTTCAATATAGAATATGCATTCAAATCAGGCATAATTAACGCTATATATACATGTTTATCATTATTCCAATAATTAGGGATACAATTGTATAAACAAAGTGGCTAATTTGCAGAGGTAATTGTCTCTCTCTCTCTCTCTCTCTCTCTCTCTCTCTCTCTCTCTCTCTCTCTCTCTCTCATTCTCTCTCTCTCTCTCTCTCTCTCTCTCTCTCTCTCTCTCTCTCTCTCTCTCTCTCTCTCTCTCTCTCTCTCTCTCTCTCTCTCTCTGTCTAAAATTTTACCGAATAAAATAAGTATAAGATATGCCTTCCACAACATTTCAAAATTAAACACTTATGGCGATTATTACGGAAATCAGAAAATCTTAACAAGATAAACCCGTAAGCACAAGCAAACAATTGGTTACAAAGTCTTTAAGCATAAGAATCATTTTATGAACCGCATTAAAAATGCGAAGATTACTGTGCTCTATGTTATGCTAGATTAGGCCCTAGCACTTACTGAACTATGTTCTAGCACTTACTGGACTATGTCCCAGGACATACTTGTCTAGTCCCTAGCACTTACTAGATTATGTAAAAGCACATACTTGACTGGACCTAACTAACATTTAACTAACTAACACTTACTAGTCTATGTCCCAGCACTTACTGAACTGGCCCTATCACATACTGTCCCCACAATTACTGGATTTTGCCTCAGCGTTTACTGGATTATGTACTAGCACATACTTGCCTTGTCCCTAGCACTTACTGGCCTATGACCTAGCACATACTTGGCTCGACCCTAGAGCACTTACTGGACTGGCCCTGAACACTTACTTTACTAGACTATGTATGTATAAGAACATACTTGACTTACTGGATCCTAGTACGTACTGGTCTATGTCCTAGCACTTACTGGACTGGTCCCAACACTTACTTGGCTCGCCCCTAGCACTTATTGAACTATGTCCCAGCACTTAGGTTTTTTTAGGTAGTAACCTTTACTACAACCAACCAATCCGCGCGATCCTGCGCTATTCTCCTCTATGCTCGTACACCCATCAGCTTTAAGTCCTCTTCCACATCGACCAGCCATCTGATCCGAGGAGTTCTACTTCTTTTGACGTCTGGTTTTCGATACAGCATTTTCTATGGTATCCTGTGTTCTGGGAGATCTTATATAGGGATATCTTATGGGTCTCCAAAAAAAGAGCAATTTTCAATTATT
Source organism: Arma custos (assembly GCA_037127475.1). Classification (NCBI taxonomy): domain Eukaryota; kingdom Metazoa; phylum Arthropoda; class Insecta; order Hemiptera; family Pentatomidae; genus Arma; species Arma custos. The sequence goes on along the minus strand of CM073763.1, from coordinate 80,389,804 downwards.
GATTTTCAGTTATTTTGTATGTAATTCTCCAGCGCTTTAATCTTAAAAGTTGTTAATTATTATGTAATGTTTATAATTAACTCATTTTTGTTCGCTTAAAAATTTGTGACGCTCCTCCCTGACTCGGTTACCGAAATCTCTCCTCTCCTCCGCCGTTCCGGAACCACCATCCGCTGAGGAATGCCTCCCCTACTTATCTCCTCAAATAGATGTAGGTGGGCCCTAAGGACGGCTGACCGGACTGCATATCAAAACTGCCATAAAAGCCCTTTCCCACGATAACTGTTTTATTGTTCTTCTCTTGATCAGCTCCTGCCAAGTCACGGCGGGTTCCTTACTCGAATTAGGCACTCTAGCTTCGAAGACTTCGAGACAGAAAGTATGTCCAACAGAAATCGTTCTCTGAGGTCGTTCACTCAGCCCTGGAGGACGCAAACTGAGTAGTAATCATACATTGTAAATTTTATTTCAATTTTGGTCCAATCACAAAAATAAATAGCATCATCAAGAATAGTTTTGGTTTTGGTAGGCTTATTACATCATAGAGACTGAAGCTAACGTTAAGGCAGGGAGATGATTAGTCCCAGGTCATACTCTAGTGTCGGGTTTTTGCCTTATTAAAGGTGCCAGATCCCACAGGGTCGTTCTACAGCTTTTAGCAGGTTATATAATTTATCTGCATTAGTTGTATTTACGTATTAATCAATTAACTAGACATATGTAAGGTTCGATGAATGGCCAGAAACTATCTGTTGATTTATTTAACAATTAGTTAATTATTTTTAATAATGATATCTGTAATTTTTAATTAAGACCTGACTGAGACTTGGGAACATTAAAATCGACAAAAATGCCACAGCATTCAAAACGGTTATATCAATAGTTCCGTTTAATATGTTTATAGTTAATCATATATTATTCATTCCAAGGATAAAACAATATACTGATGTGTTCGTATATGTGGTTTAGAGATAAAGTCGAGCAAACTTAACTTTATCAAATATTATTTAATACTACTAGTGAATAGACTCGGATGGATTTGGAAACCATCCAGGAGCGCACCAATTCTGATTACAGTTAGGCTCATACCGCTCAAATGATCTCCCTGCACAACCGTTTACTTGTAAACAGTAGAGTCTCTTTCTTGTACTGAGCACATGACCCTTCAAGGGTAGTGCTACAGGTTTTATTTTTTCTTTCAGTTTGGTCTTCTCACTACCCAAGATACCCACATTAGAAACTACACGAATAGCAATTGTTGCTATCGATTCCTATTAACAATCTGAGACATAGAGATACGGTGGAGAGAGTGCAGATGTGACCGGGAGAAGACAGACTGTGACAAGAGAGTAACGGCTTGGTGACAAGAGAGGCAGCGACCCGTGACTAAGCGGTCACGCCTACACGCGGCTGTCGTGGGAGGCGAGGGGTCACGTCACCGGCTACCGGAACCTGTTCCCAGTCAGTCGGTTACATTTAATATGTGTCACTCGTCTTGTCCTTTCTGATGTAACCACTTCAAGGGCGTGTGGGGGTGCATAAACATTGTAGTTCGGTAGCCGAAGGGTAGCTAAACGGCCTCAAAAGTGGGGTCAGATGGTCCTAATGAACCTCACAACGAAAACATATCAATACAACTGTACGCTATTGTTTATAATAATAATAATAATAATGACTACAATTATTATTATCACCAGCAACTTAAGAAGGAGCATTGGACAAAGATCAAGGCTGAGAGAGGACAGTCATTTGTAGGAAAAAAAATGTTAATAATAATAATGATACCCTGTCCATAATAAATACTCTTCATTGTATAATTTAATTGATGGATAGAGTCGTTTATTCAATAGCCAATAAGTCTCACAAAACGTACATTTTTTTTTAAATTTCTGTATTTAAAGTGTGGCATCATTTTTCGAGCCAGATTCATGGGAATCTTGTTTGCCTTATGTATTGAAATAGTACAAAGAAACCTTCCAGAACAGATATATTTATTAAAAACTTATGTACAATTATATTATTTGATTACGATCCTTTATTTTCAGGACTATGAGTATTATTAATTTTTTAGTTACAACTTAAGTATAAGATAACTTCGGGACACTTTTCAAAGTTCTAAGCTAGTTCTATCTTTATTTTTAAAGTTAAAATGCCTGAAAACATATTAATATGTACGGCCAGTCTTCCTCTAACAGAATATGACAGACAAATAATTGTAGAAACAAGAATATTTAACTTAAATTTTAAGGGGAAGAAAATAAAATAAAAGGAAGAATATGATACCTATCATATTCCTTCATCTCGACATATTCCTTCATATAGGCATCTAGGAATATGATGCCTATCATATTCCTAGATGCCTATATGTATCATTAATTTGTTTGTATCTTGTATATTTAGTCCTGAAGAAGACCTACATTGTAAGTAGAATCGTTGACTTTCCATTGAACAGTTCTGTATAAGAGAATTTTTTGACCTCCCCCGGACAATTTTTTCCTCACATAGATATAAGGTCAAATAATGTTATTCGCGAAAAATATATCAAAAACGCCAAGAAATATTACTCCACAATATTGTATAGGCTCATTATTTACACAATAATTATATTTTATCCGACAATATTATATTTCTTAAGCGCATAAGAACAATAGATTTCTATTAATTGAAAATCGTATTTTTTTTTAACAATTAGGCCTTGAAACTTTACTAAACAAAAGAAAAATATCACAAACATTTTTCAAACACTCCGTACAATTTAGTTTTTGTTAACTGAAACCAAGAGGTTTCTATAAACTTGCAGCTCGTTCGTTTAGAAATTGTCTCGTCTGCAATTTTAAACCGGCTCTTCAATCTACTGTGCAATTTTGTCCTTTGAGTAAAGAATTTCATCAGGAGTTGAAGGACATTCCCAATCAGAAGCTGATTTCTTCATGGCCGATCTTATTAGTTCGCCGTCACTTTCGGGTTGAACTAAAAAATATATATAAGTACAGGTTTTAATAATGCCACAAAGGCAAGCACAAAATATCAATAAACTTTCGATTTCGCAAAAACATAAAGTGTTCATTAGTATACTAATTCTAATTGAGGGTTATTTTTTTAAAAATATTTTTTCAGACGATCTGTTTTACATAAACGTTTACTACTCTCGTAGAGCCGACATCTGATCTCCGGACCGATTTATCAGACCTACCTGTTGAAAGGCGGCCCTGCTCCTGGGAGGACACGGACAGATGTTGGGAAGATCCGTTGGAGGACACGGCTATAATGTTTTTACACTTAGAGGAGAGTGCTATTGTTGCTGATAGACTAGAGCCTAGCATGCTATCCGCTGGCTGCTACATGACTAATGACATGAGCGGGGTTAAGTGTGTATTAGCATAGCCATTAATAGCCGCCTCTCTGGATGGTGCTACCGTACCTTAGTATCATTTGTCATCCTTCTCGCCTCACCAGTTGCTTTTTTTCTTCCATTTTCCTCTTTGCTACCACTTGTATCCTATCAACACCCCATTATGCATTTGATTTATCTACCTTATGAAGTTTTACTAATGTGATATAATCTAGTACGGGAGCCAGTTATGATACTTTTGAATTATTATCGAAGCAGCAGAGCATTTCAAGGCTCAATCTAAACGTTTCTCTTATCATTAGAGGTGACTTTTAGAGTACAGTTGGTTTTAATTATGCAGGATCCAAGTAATAAATTTTAATAAGAATTTGTAATAAAATAATATCTATCATGAAACTAATGAAATAAATCGAAATGAAACCATTGGAATAAACAAGATATAAAAGTAGAAATAGTCCTAATTATGAACTCTACAATAAGAGAATTTTTTACATAAATAATTCAATTTTAAATATTTTTTTATCTTGTCAATTTAGACCAGCAACGTCGTTTTCTAATACATAGTTTATCACTATTTAAAGAATTGTTTAATTGGCTTCCACCCGGACCATTTACTTATCCTTAAATATTATATGATCGACATAGACGTTTCATCAAATGGTTTGAATCTGTTGCGCTTTGGATCTCAAGTTTGAAAAATAAGTTTAAAAACAACTAGGCTCTAGAAAAACACATTAAGCGATATTCTAAAATAATGCAATGGTTAGTCATAAATGTGAATACAAGAAACTTCACTCTTTCTAACGACGAACTTCGTTATATTAAGCCTCAAACGGAAACATAATATTCTGGCTTAAAAGTGTTAGGCCTATAAATTAATGATTAAAAAATATAATTTGACCGAATACTAATTTTTTTTTATCGTTTATATTTTCTCTAAGACATCCTAAAAGAAAAGAATGTTGGTTTTATTATTCTCAAATCGAGATATAAAATAAAGCAGTTTTATTATAATTTTCCCATCTCCTAGGGATGAAATAGAATTATTTCAAATAAAGAGATTATTGAACTTGGGTTTTTTCAATCAACATATTATACATGTAAGACAATATATAATAATAAAACTGATAAAAATCCATATTTATTCTGGGGCGTTTCTTTACAATAGTGATACGGAACATAAATTATAAACAGTAATGCCTTACAGTTTACAGTTACAATTTAATAAATACATGAAGGAGTTAGCTCGCAATAACAAATTAAATGAAAGAAAAAATACAAATACCATAACAATAATTAAAAAGAAGAAGAAACTGTTACACTGTTCAAATAAAGAGATTATTGATCTTGGGTTTTTTCAATCAGAAATCGACTAGGTTTCATTTTTTGATAAAAATTGGCAACGGACACATCGTGTATTCCCTCAGTTAATTCAATGATAAGCTTGAAATGAATCATGGTTAAAAATAGAATAAATAGAAAAAATTCTACTGAATATTGTTGCTATGTCATTTATACGTTCAAGTACTAGTTATTCAAGATTATATTGAAAATAAATTACGGTGTTAACTAAATGTATATCAATGTAGGGTCTGCCAAATCGTTTTGTGGTTATTGCACGTTCTGATGGCAACGCACGGAGTGCCTAGTATTGGATCTTTTTTTCAAATTTAGCTTGAATTTAGTTATCATTACCAACAAACTGGCTGGATCCCAGACAAGATGTTAGCTGGTATCATCCGGAAGTGTACAGAAATGTTGTGAGAGAGCGAGGTATTTTGTGTGTGTGTGTAGAGAGAGAGAGAGAGAGAGAGATATGCCGAAGCAGGGAGCAAACAATAGCCTGGAAGGGCCGGCCATTTTTAGCCCGCCTAGGGCCTCTCCTTATCGTTCTTATTTAGCCGCCCCATTCTGCCTCTCTTCTGCTGCCCCTTCTGCCGCCCCCGGCTTATGGCCCACATCGCCATATCGTCCGTCGTCTTTTCCGGGGCTATCTCCTCCGCGGTTGTTATTCCGCTCTCGGACCAAGCTGTTCTCCCTCCTTACAACTGCCACTGATAAATACTACATATATCCTACAAGTAGTGCTGTAACGAGGTCAGAGTCCCCTGCAAGGACGTACGAGAATTAAACCAGTCATTCCTAACCGGTTTTAAAAGATGCAACGACAGGATTATGGACCTGAAGAATTCCTGCACAGCCATCTAAATCCTAAGAGCCTAAGTTTATATCATGCTTTGGTGAAAGTGGGAGACTACTATAATAACATTTTCATAGAAAAACCATTACGAAATATATAAAATTTCCTATTTATTACTCCAGTTTCCTTAGTTGAGATGATAATAATTATGAATTATTAATAATAATTATTAGTTGTAATAATTAAAATAATTATTTCTACAGAAATATAAGTATGCATTTAAACATGGTTGACTTTGCGATGAGTTCGTATCGGTTTTAATGATAGTTTGTATTTTAAACAGGCACTTTATTTATTTCACGGGTACATATTCTGAGAAAGAGTTTCTAGTCGAAGAATGAAGAAAAAGAATGATAAGTGGTAGTAATAGGGATTAAAGTATGAAATATAAAGACGTGGGGAATCTATTTTATAGAAAAAGCATAGGGAGGGTAGACTTGTAGTAACAATATAAGCCACTGATACAAGCAGAAATAACTGCTTGTATCTGTGGCTTACCTGTACTCCTGCTCAGATAACCAGTGTGACCAACTGAACTGATGCGACGGTACACACACTCACTTCGGACTGTCCTCAGTTCGTCTCACCGAAATGATGAATTTTCATCAGTCCATCAGTTCACTTTTTCGATTTGAGCTGACATCAATTTAGCCTACACACGGTCAGTTCGATGTGGACACACCAAACTGACCGTGTGTAGCGGCCTTTACATTTTCCCTTTTCTACACACCCTTAACAAGTACGGCCCAATGCAAGAACAAACTGCATACATGAATTAGTAAAACATAATTTTTTAGTAGTTGCAGTTACTAGATACATGTTTGTTCTTGTGTCACTATAGATATTATCTTATCTCTTATAAGGTTCGCCGCCCCCAACATATTTCTTCTCCTCCTTCGATTAGGAAATGGCCTTTGATCCTGCGCCAACCCCCCGAGGCTTTATAAAACGGGTACGTGACCCGCCGACGGTAAAGAAGGAAAACTTATAGGTCGCGTCCTGACTTCTTGCAGGTTACTGAGGAATAAGAGGAATTTTAATTAAAATTAGGTCTTTAGTTATACTAAATTTTTACTTATTTTAGTTTTCTTTTAAGATTATTTAGTAAATTTTATATTAGTTACAGTAATTTTATAAGGCATTATTGGGAATTTAAGAGGCAGCTAGGTTTGAAACTTGTGGGTTTGAGTAGGAATAAAGTTTTCATTAAAGGGGTGATATCCGGTTCAAGATAATTCAATAAATGGGTAATTGAGATCATTAAGGATGATTTCATTCGTAACAACTTAAGGAGCATTAAGGATTTCGGATTGTGAGAATGTATTTGGCAGGAATTGGATGGCGTAGTGGCGCTCAAAAGCTCTACTCCGTAATTCTAAATAGGGCAATTGTTTGGGAGCTTAGAGTGTTTGTCTAGTAAGTGCTTAAGTAGCCTGAAATGGCGAGAGCAAATATAATTAAAATTAGCTCTTTAATTTTACTCTATCTTTATTTATTTCCGTTATCTTAATGTTAAATATAATTTTAAGATTATTTAGTAAATTTCAGATTAGTTGGAGTAATTTTGTAAGGAATTAATAATTCTTTTCGAGCCCCTCCTACTTTAAACTCATTTGTAGTTATCAACTCAACAACATTTTGGGAAGGAGTGTAAGTGCGTTTTTATATTTTTATCGAATCCTACGTTATTAAGAAATATTTTCGCATCTATTGGAAGCAATAGTCTTTCTATTGATGGATGAATTGATGACATCTGCACACTGTTTGGTAAAAATTATAATAGACTTAAATCATGGATGTACATGTACTTCGCTATCGGTCTAATTGAGTGCTTCATTTCTAGTACAGGAAAGTTAATTCTATTTTTAAATGCTTTTTGAGTAAGAGATAATAAAAACCATTTTCCAGTTGTTGTTTATTCAGTTATTATCACTCCTAAGAAACGTTTCGACACTATGGTGTCATTCTCAATCCTTTCTTCTCCTGCATTTTTAACTCTAAATAAATAAATTAACAATAATCACAATACTATAAATAATTTAACATAAATGTCCAAAGATAACATACTATAAGTATAAATACCTGGAAAGTCGTAAATTTTAAAAATTCTTAGGAGATCACTAGTCCTCCATGGTCAATAAATAATATTGCATTACAAAACCAAACTTTGATCTTTGAACCATCAGACCTTTTTCTCATTTCTGTGAGTCATTAGACTTTAGTATAATATAACAAATTATGTTCTAACAGCACATCAATAAAAATAATACAAAGTAAAAATTATATACTTTTTGATTTTAACTTTGATATAACCACTTATTACATACTTATATTAAACAGTCTATTGTGTTTAAACTAAATCGAATCAAGCATTGTCGGTTCAGCCAGCAATAGTTGTTTAGCACAGAATCGCGTGCCCTACCGAAACCAATCACCATCTTAATGCCGCTGTTTATTCCTTTTGTAGCATTGTGCCGCCTCACATTTCCTTCTTAACATTTTTGGTTCCATCCTGCTTAGGAATTAGCGAGAGTGTTTTGGGATCACGAGGATAGGGGACAGTTTTTCTTTGGCGGGCAGGAGGACGATAAATAAGGGAATGAAAGGAAGATTTAAGGTTCATAATTCTTAAGGCCGGCGCTGCTCATCCCACTTCCGATAATTGGCCCTAGCATTGTTGGTCCAGCTCCAATGCCCTATGATGAATAGTCCCTTAATAAATTTCACTATTGTTTGTTTTCTTATTTTTATTCAGTTATTCCGAGTACTTGTTATGGTTATTCTTTACTCTAATTTATTGCGGTGTACTCATATATCTTCACCCGGCCTACCATTTGCTTCATTCGTTGTAAGGAAGAAGTACACTATTCTAATGGCCAAAACAGGAGGTCATTTCTTGTGTTATTCTGTTTACTCAATTCAATTTCACTTTTTGCTACTACAGCTAATTGGAGATACTACAGCGGGAGCCCTAAATGTTAGCCTATCCAGGTATGATTAGGGTAGGGATCTTTATCGAATAGGTTTCTGATTCTGCACAGGCTCATGACCCCCATTTTACGTCTCCTCCAATGATTTTCTGATCCCTTTATCTTGCGTTATGGAGTGATCCATTGTTAAAAGAAGGGACAAGGAAGTTGGTTGCTCTGTGTCTTAGGCACTGTACTGATAATCCGTTGGTCCCTAGTTTGTGGTGATAAAGAATTTATCTAATCATTTTATTAATCAGGGGATATCTGCAGGTCCACCACAATTTTTTTTTACATCATGAAACAACTTTTTTTCTATCCTCATGTTTTCTTCTTTCATGCGGGAGTTTTCTCTCTCTTCACTGGCTTTTTGATCCTGTGAACAGTTTTTTCCAACCTTCTCTGGTCTTTCTTTATCTTGAATTCACATTTTTGTTGGTTTATTTTATATTTTATTACATTATTATATAATAGAAGTAAAAAATAATTACTGCACTTGGATGTTACTTAAAGGATATCATGAAACTAACAAAATGTATTAAAGAAGTTGTTTTTTAAATATATTTTTCCTTCATCTACATTCATTTAAATTTAACTTTATTATACAGTTCATAGCATTTCCGACCTCGTCGATACAAATGCAAACTATGGAATGTGAATTTTTTTTTCGGTCTATAGCGATTGCTTTAGAATTGGTAATTGATGTAAAGTTCATACCATAGAGTTATATGTAATCCAAGAAACGATGAGCAAGGTATAGAATAGGTTTGACGATATGAACTGATTTCGAATCAACCTTAAATCAATTTTTTTACTATCGATTCTTTGCATTTATGTTGATGATGATGTACTCTTGAAGCTGGTGCTTCATTAATGTTCTCGTCCCAAATATTTTATTTACATATTTATTATTTATATTTTTATTTTAAATCGTTACACATAGTTCTCTGTGTGTAACGTTATAGGAAGGGTTTTAGGGTTGTTTTATTAGATGATTTCATACTATAGGTGTGTTAATTTGATTTTGCATTTTCGATATTGCATGTTGTTTGTTTGAATGTTTCTTTTACTGCCATTACTATAATAAATATTTTATGAAAAAATTGCTTTTCTTTATTATCTTTTTCTTTTTTTTCCAGAAGAGTGATCGAGAAGATCGATCAAAGCGAGTTCGAAGGGTTCGAGTACGTGAACCCGCTGCTGATGTCCCTGGAGGACTGCGTGTGACCAGGGTACGACTGGGGATACTGCCCCATCAGGTGAGCCCCATATCCGCCTCAGTCCAAGTCATCAGCCTCACTTCAGTCCACTTCAGCCTCATCTTCAGTTCAGTCCGACATCTCCTTCATTATTCAGGCAGAGCATTCCAATTAGGTCCCTCTTAGGATATAGTCATTGAATATAGGGACAGTATAATCTTCGCTTTATCTCTCTTTCTCTCTATCTCTCTCTCTTTCTCTTAAATATCCAATATTTATTAATCATGTTAATATTGAGTCGTGTAGGCTACTTTGATAACCTTATCTTTGGAATATTCTCGATAGCGATATTGTTATAAATCGATACTTATTGTCATTTTCTCGATGCGATGAGAGGCAGTAGGACGGCCCGGGAGGGAGGAAGACCAATGTAGGAAACTCTTCGCTTCATCGAATGTATTATGTGAAGATGCCTGACTTGCTCAAAGATCGTAGCAGATTTGTTGAGAAGCTTTCTTTGTTTTGATCAGCTTCAGTTACTTTAGGCTTCCCCTGTTGAGTTGATAAGTATTGTCCGTTCCTCCACCACATATCTCCTGACATTCCAACCAGGTTTCGGCAGTTCAAAACACTGCGTCTGGACCTATGTGATAAACTGAAAGTCATTAAATTTTTATTTCGTAATTTAAAATTGCATTCCATTTGTATAAAATTGTAGTTTATTCTAAATGTCTCCAGTCATAATGGACAATAGGACATCTAATTTAATTAATTTTAAAATTAAATCTATTAAATTTTAAGTTTCATTTTGAATTAATATTTCTTCTGAAGCCGAAGTATTGAATGCTGCTGTTTTTTATTCTTGTCCGTTGCGTTTTTTGTTTCTTTAATAACTGTCTCCAATCAGCCTGATGGGGCACCCAATCCTTGTTGGGCACGTTTTTTTTTTTTAATCTAATAGCTATGTATTCCTTAGTTGTCCATTTAGAGTGAAATTAAGATTAACAAAGAAAAACTCGTGTCCCAAATTCTGATTAAGCTGGCCTGTTTCTTAGATTTAGATTATTTTTTTGTATCCAAAGAGATGTAGTTTTTGTTTTTTAATTTATTTATAAAGCATACTGGAAGTTATGCCTATAACTTGTAATATAAGTATTATTTAAGTATTTTAAGCTTAACTTTATAAGATGAACAATTAAGCTGAGGTAATGAAAACATTGATTTTTTTTTAATAATTATCATTGATTGTAAATTTATTACTTAGTTTTTGAGGTCTTGTGTGTAGCAATGCCATTTGGTACAAGATTTTATGGGAAAAAAAAGAATTGTAAAAATGCAATGCTCAATCTCATTTTATCCACCTCATTCCCCCCCCCCTCCTTATCTTATAATATAGTAAGCTATAAAGTTATATATAGAAAGAAGTTTGCTTTCATTACTAGCATATTATATAATATGCAGCACTAAAGTGTAACTGTGATTATAAATAATAATAAATCGCCATATGTTGGTAAATAAATGAATAATATATATATATATATATATATATATATATATATATATATATATATATATATATATATGTATTTAAAAAATCATGTATAAGAACTATAAATATATATATATATATATATATATATATAAATTTGAAGACATAGAAGTTAAATTTTAATAATGTTCTATGATTGCAAACGTTGGCAGTAGTGAATAACTTTAAAGTTCAATAGGTTAGTGATGAAAATTATTAAAAATCGGACGGCTTTCGTATAGAGCTGAATCATAAAGGCGTACATATAGTTATTATATATATACATATATATATACATACATATATGATAGTATATGTCACTAATGTACCGCACTGTAGAATACTGTTTTATAGCACCATTATTTGTATTACCGTATCAGTATGTGAAATTAAATTATATATTTTCGGTTATTGAGTTTGGTGTTTCCAGATATTCTTGTGAATCAGATTGATTCTGACAATATCTTATGACAAATCATTAACTGTTGTGTCCTCTAACAATAAATAATAAATAGTTTACTTAATAAAAAAAGTGTGTTATGAATAAGAGCAATAGTGCTTCCATTGGGCTTCGAAATTAAGTTTGTGAGTACTTGTAAGGACTTTGGAGCCTCCTGTCCCTAAAAAAAAAAAGGAATCAGTCTGACATAATATCAAGAAGGTTTTATATTAAAATGGAAGATTATTTTTTCTCCTTACATTCCTTTTTGTACATTCCAATATTTTTTTGTTTTTTTTAATAAAAAATGTTGTTAAATATAAAGAGTTTAAACTCGCCTATCCAAACCTGAAATAGGAGGTTTACAAGGAAGAATGTTATTGTACAAATTAGGCAGGCTTATATTTGTAAGTATTATGTAAATATAAGTTGTTTTATTGTAATTGTATAAAAGAAGAATAATAATGTTGTGCAGATGGTTATGATATAAAGATTAAAGACATAAAGATTAAATGATTGTAAACATTGTACAAAATATTATTGGACATAATAACCCTACCTTTGTCCAATTTCATCTCCAATCACCATCACCTAGGTTTTTAGTAACTTATATGTACTTTTGTTTTTATTTTACTTTTTTTTTTAATGGACAGTATTAATGAGTTAATTTTAATATATTTCCTTATGCCTAGCTATATATTTATATGTTTTGCGTATCTATATATTTTGTCACATTTATTTGTATTTTTCACATGATAAAACAATAAAGTATGCATAAAAAAAAAAATGTTTTTAATCACCTACATAATATTTATAAAATGCACTACACCCTATTTCATATTAATTTGGGAAAGTAAAAGTTGAAAATCACACGTAAAAATTTATTTAAAAAAAGTTATTTCATGAAATTTACAACTGGATAACAGAATACATCAAGTAAATATAATGAATGTCCGTAAAAAATTATATTTCCTGCAAGCATTGAGTAATGCTATCCATTACTCAACTAAAACTGGTGTGGAAAGTCCCATTTTCCCCCACTAGTAAGGGAAAACCACTTTCCCTCACTAGTGAGGAAAAGTAACTACCACCTAGATCGAATTTGACAATCAGCACTCTGTCATTTTAAATGTTAAATGGCGGAATTATAATATTATTCATTTTACATTCCTAAAATGTTAAAATAAATAATTTTAGAACTATTTTTATATTTAATTCAAGATAGATTTTATTTATTTTGAAGAGATTTTATAGAAATATTTAATATAACCTTAAATGTATTAGAACCTTCACACATCAGAAATTTGGAGGTCTAGCATTAAAAAAGTGAATAGACCACAAACAGAATAAAAAATGGAAATGGGTAGTGATGAATTCATACAATTGACTCCTCCATTCATAAAAGAACAGAATGAACAGGCTATAAATCAATTTTATTTTTGTATGTGTTATCAGAATATTATTTTCTAAATAATAATAAATAAATGTTTCAATGATAAACGGTCCTAGAGTTATAATTTGCATTGTTAGTATTAGAAAACTGTAAGAGATAGCGATAGTGTAGTTTTAACAAATCTGAAGTTTCACCTTTAATTTCTTAATTTTTAAATGGTTGCAGGAAAAATGTAATACTTAACACATGGGAAAAGTGTTTATAACACCCTCGTTTAATTACAACGTAATAAGTAAAATTCACTCCGGTGTAATAAAGTGGCACTTTCCTCACTTACCAAATAAATAACTATTTATCGTAATTACATTTTTTTTCAATTATTTGTTCTAATTTAATGTTATTTTAAGATTACTATTTTAAATGTTACAGTATTTCATCATTTCGTATTTTATAATATTATGAACAAGGATAATAATATGGCTGTAACTAATAAAACATGAGTAATGGACTGACAACAAAAAAACACCAATTAAGAAGTTAGTTAATCAAGAAGGAGAGTTAATTATCAATAAATAAAGTAGTAATTCTGATATAAAAAGACAAATTTAATTTCATTGAAAGAATTAAAGGGAAATAAAATGAATAATTTTATGGGGCAAACTTGAAAATTATATTATATATTAAATTGATAATTTCAATTTTTAATATTAATATAATATAAAATTTAATATAATATCTGTTACCATCAGATAAAGGAAAAAATAAAGAGCTTAGCTATTATATTGATTGATAATATATACACACACAAATTATGACTACATAAAAAATATTATTACATAATTCCATCATAGTGCTATTTTTAGCAAGGTAAGTCCATTTTATTATTCAACTTTATATTGAAAGCAAATCAATTAACCAGCTCTCGTTTAACCGAATATTTGGAATTTTACAAGCCAAAAAAATAAATTTGTATGGCGGATTTAGTGTTCTTTATAAATTATAGCTTACAGTGGTAGAGCACCGTGTTGCCGTGACGGAAATCCTTGTTAAAATCCCCGCTGCGGGCATGATTTTTATTTAGTTTGTCTGCAGCCGGAGATGGATCATAAAGTATCTTGGACCCTCCTTGGGCTCTCCCAGCCTCTATAAAATGTAAAAATAGGGTACCCTAAATAAGTGGGGAAAATCTGGTGGTTTAGCGCGACTTAGGACAAGTCCCCTCCTTACTGAACCGTTGTCTATGAAACAGTACAGTCTCTACCATGTAATGAACCACAAACCCGTTCACGGATTACAATGGTACAGGAAAAAAATATCTTACAGCAGTTTAAAAATGTATATCAAAGGGTTTTAGGTTATTTTGAAATTAGATCTTGGACACTCTAACTGTTGGGTTGTAACATATGAAATGTGAAGGCGTAAATTTAAATTATTAGCAAACAAATTATTAAACAATACTTTTATGAATCAAAATAGGATCCTTCACTTTCAATACACTTCTCCCAACATGAAACAATCATTTCTATAGAAATTTCATTCATTTCATTTCTGTAGAAATTAGGTGTCAAGGTGGAAGAAGTGAAGCCTTGGAAGGCCGAAATCAGGCATTTTCGTTGTCAATTTTTTTTTTCTTAAAAAATTATCCAAACAACGGAAAAATTAAAAATCAGTTTGATAAAGGTCCGGAGACCTCTACATTCAGCTTCTGAAAAAAAGAAAAAATATGGGGTGAGCTGCTGGGCCTCAGTTATTTCATGTGGTACCCATATTTCTATCTTTTTTGTCTTACTAAGGTCCATAAGGTGCCTGGAAAGAGTCATGGCACTTGCTCCAAGTTGTGAACCTAATTCACGACTGTTTTGGGAAGTGCCCTCTTCGACCAGATTTTTCAACTTTTCGTGGTACAACTTAGTCTTCGGCCTACCACGTTCTTTGTCGGTAAGGTTATAATTTCCAGACCGAAATTTTTCAAACCTACAGATTGTTCTTCCGCTCACTGTATCTTCACTGTAAACAATATTAATGTTTCCGAACGCCTCCGTGACGCTATACGAATATCCGCGGAAGACATAATTTTATTCTTATTTATTTTTAAAACGTAGCTTGACTTCCAAAGGGAAAAGTAAGACTGATAATTAAAAAATGATTAAATGATCTTTCAAACGGTATAGATAAAATAATTGTTATGTTATGTAAATAAACGAAAGTTGACATTATATCCGTTATGACCCAATATTTCGAAGACACTCAAAATGCCTTATGTGTATGTATATATATATATATATATATATATATATATATATATATATATATATATATATATATATAGATATATATATATATATATATATAGGTCCATTGAAATTCCTTCAGGTCTCCGTGAACGTTGATACCTGACATTGATACCTCTAGAATCCCACTGCGGGCACCACTTTTATTTAGTCTTTTTTCAGCTGGAGATGGATCATATAGGATCTATTTTTTATGCGATGGGGAAAATCATTACCAGTTTGTTGAAATTAAGCATTAATAAAGTAAAAACGTCAAAAAGCATTTTTTTTTGCGTCTCGCATCGATTTCAGCGTGAGGCGAAAGTAATCTCATTTCTTTGTTCCGTTTTATTACATCGCTAGGAGACTTTATATCAAGTGACATAAAGAGGAGAAAGATATAAGCTGCAATATAAAATGGTATAACTTATAGCTAGAGATTTCATTAGGGAGGGAGGAGGAGGGATGGGGAGGGAGGAGGCCTCCTTTATAGACCCTAACCCTAAGAGGAATTGAATCTACTTTCTCCCGAATCAAGCTCCCTTTACACTTTTGCTTATATAAAGTATAAAAGTGGCAAGTATAGTTGGGAAGGAGGGTGGAATCCGCTTTTATTATATAGCGGCGGCAAGTGTTCCTAAGAGGGCAGCTTTTTTACAGCTCCCGGGATCCGTCAGGGAGGAAGTGGGAGGAGGTCGTCCTGGTTTATGGGCGGGTATTAGTCCTCCCCGGAGGATCTTCGAGTCCTCCCATGGTCGAGACTTTTTATACCGTCCTATAAAACGGCTTTTGATTGCGAATCCCTGTTTTTTAGTTGAGTAAGCCCGAGTAGGGCCGGCCAAGTAGAGAATACCTTCCGCGGGATAGCATCGAATATCGGAAGGACTTTACTGCCATATTATATCGCTCATTCATGCCGCTCATAACCTATACATCACCTGTCCATCGCAGAATATCGTATTGATACACTCTCTGGAAGGCAAGTTTATGCAATTTGAATAACGAGTGATATTATTACATATACCAATCAAATCACATGGTCCGACTTGTAGTTTAGGTGTCAGCATAACAACATACTATGCCTAACATCGCGGAATCGTAGCCCGTCGGAAGGGGCGTTAAACGTGGGTCCCGAGCTTGTAAGATGTCAGGTACTCGTTTAAAAACCCTATCCTAATCAAACCTGGCTAGGAGGATTGCACACTGTAGCATCGACTGATTAGTCATAACAGGATGAAGTGACTTTAAATTAATAATCTACAAATGAGTTAAAAAGCTCAACAAATTAAAGAGTTTTAATGATATTCTTACGGCCACAGAGAGAAAGACGGGCAGAAGGGATTAACGTCTTAAGCCCTTCGGCGGAAGAGATTAAGAAGATTGTTCTGGAAGGTACCAGAACCCCCCACTCCGTGTGTCTAGAATGTTCGGCCTTGCCTATTTAAATACCTCGTCGGCGCGAGTCGGGCAGTCATTGATAAACCGGCCAGTGTAATAAGTGTATCAGTGAACTGTGACAGTCTTGTGAGTGTAATAAACCGTTTCTGTTTATTACTGTGTGTCAGTTTGTTATATATGGAGATTCTTACGGTCGGTGGACTTTAATCAGTGAACTGTAAGTGTTAATTTGTAGTTATAAGCTCTAGCGTAATTTTATTGTATTTGTACAAATTTATGTAAATAGCTCGCTAGAGAAAATGACACAATTCATAAACAATATTTTAAACGTCCTGTGTCTTATGCATAGCACATAAATCTTATGACATGACATGGACAAGCTTTGATTTGCGTTTCTGACATCAGTTATGTGTGTTGTATAGATAAGCTTGTAGTTACACTGTGTTTAGTTGAGTCTGTGTATTATAGTAATGATGGCGGCATCATTGATTTAATTTTAAAATACTCATTATTATTATGTAATCTAGTGTAAATGATGTCGAAGAATGCTTATGAACAAAATAATACATATAATAGAAATCTAGATTGTGAATGAGTGAGTATCCATAATTGTCTTTTGATATTACATTGATGTACATAATTACTAAGTAACAGGGTAGCTCAGTGTGTAGGGCGAAAAGTTCCCGGGCTCAAAACTCAGTTGTATTAGATAATTTATTTAATCTGCTGAAAGTCGTGGATGGACGGACCCTAAGGGATCTGCAGAAACTCCTCGGGCCCAGCCAGCCTCATGCGGCGATTTACCCTAATTTAGGGAGACCCTGGGGGATGAGAGTGATTCCGGCCAAATAATCTCTCGTCACAAGCTTAGAGTTAAAAAGAAGTAGAAAGGTTTCTACTAATTAATGTTTCATTCTTTTTTTGTAATATAATTAAAAATTCCTGGAAGACGGTCCTGAATTTTTATTATCAAAAAGTAGTCAATTTTTACAATAATAACCCATTTCCGTCTTGATTCATTAAACCTAAGACTAGAAATAAGCAGTATTGCAAAAAACTGTTAAATAACATGTTTTGTTCTCCAGCTTTTCCTTGTTTGGAACAAATAGGAGAGTGAGCAGACAGTTTCCATCTGCCAGGAGAATCATCATCATCAACTTTCCTTCCTCCCCCCCCTCCACTTCTCAAAAAGGCCTCCATTGAGCGGCTTCCTCAATGTCCCACGAGAGTGCTCCTCCTGAAGATCGAGAGTGATGTTATCTGGATGGTTCCATCCGGCTTCCGCTAGAACGTGGGGGGAGAGGGGTGTCGGGAAATGCCTATTTTTCTTCCGCCCCGAAGGCCTTCCAATTCGAATGACGTCCTTCCAGGATTAATTGTAACCGGCTGTTTGTCAGGATCATTAGGTCTTTATCTTTTATCAAAAACAACAGCAACATATATTGCCAATGTGGTATTGATGGAAAACCAAAAATCAATAGAAACGAGGATGTGGACGTATTGGCGCACGAAATCGGAAAACCTTTTGGACGCCATTTCTATTTTTAATTATTAATTA
The DNA here is from genome assembly GCA_037127475.1 of Arma custos. NCBI lineage: Eukaryota > Metazoa > Arthropoda > Insecta > Hemiptera > Pentatomidae > Arma > Arma custos. Next base: position 80,371,498 of record CM073763.1, on the reverse strand, counting down.
TGACATATTGGAGTAAGTAGAAACAATGGCGGAGGAGATACGCTGTGTTTACGTCATTATCTCCTTGATTCCACTCACAATCTTTCAGTTTTTTTTTTTTTTTAATAAAAGAAAATTATAAGTACAATAAAAAATATTTGTAAGCATGTTTTTATATCTTCTACTATTTGCAAGTTAATACTGGACATATTATTAACTTTTAACAATATAGTATCCAAATTAGCTGACCACCTCATTTCACTTCTCTGATGAGCCGAGAGCACGCTTCAGGTATTTAGTGTCACTTGACAGTAATTATGTGGATGATTCCGAGATGAGCATCATATAAGGTATAGTGGTAAGCACAACAACCCATTATGGCCAAGATCGAGGGTTCGCAGCTTGGCAGGTGGCACTAGGATTTTTCAAAGGGAATGAAAAAATCGTTGGTTGTACCGTCCTTCGGAGGGTTGTAAAGAAGAGGTAAGATACTGGTTAAAGATTCATATCCTAATAACACTTAGATAGACTGAATTCGTCTTCCTCTGTAGAATCGTCCGATTAGTGTGAGTAACATAAAGTGACGTTACATGAACAAACAATTCTGAGACTTGTGATAAATAAGACCATTTTTACAATTCCTGGAAGACGAGGGGCTGGAACCGTAGCTGGAAATTTATGGAAAGTTAGCGCCTATGGATTTTAGACAACTGTGGAGGAGGGGATCGGCAGTAGGCGACGAGGTGAATAAAGGCGGAAGCTCGTAAAATGAGCCCCCCTTCTTCTCTCTCCCCCCCTCACGGCAGATAATCAGGGAAATTGAAATCATTGAAGCGAACCGAATTACCATGTGGCTGCCGGAATCGTGTTGCCGCCCCAGAGCTCTCCCTTAGAGCGAAGGTCGTTAATGTCTGCCGCCCCCGGTGGGTGTGACTGTGTAGGGTGCGTGTTCTGATCGGCAATAGAGTGTCGTTAAACTCGAAGGGCCCTCGTACAGATGCGCCGGCAGCGCTAATCAGGAGATATATTATTAACGACAACAATGATTTCTGCCTACAACAGCTTCACATGCCCGCCCAACAGTCACGATATTATTGATTCAATAACAACAGGTGCATGACCTTCATTCGCGTAGCCTTCCGAATTTGTCACTAGGCTCATTTTTATTTCAGCATTAGACTGTAACCGTTATGTCGCTGTACATTAGACTGTAACCGTTATGTCGCTGTACATTAGACTATAACCGACAGTACGCATCCCATATGACGCTGAACAGTACGCATCCTACAAGCGATAGCCGCTAATAGTTATTATAAGCTATATTAGTCTCTCTGATGGAAGATGATGACGACCGCAATACTGAAGAAGGACATGGTGAGTTTCGCGAACAGAACTATTACTTTGATAAAAAAATAACAATTTTCAACGTTGTTGTTACTTGAGTATATTCATTCAAAAATGGAAAACCAAACCACTGCCAAACAAGATCAACTCAAAGATGTGAACCTCTAGAAGTAAAGACACAGAAGTAGAAAGGATCGGGGGTGCCTCCTAATGGCAATAATTTCGTACACTACGTATTTCCTCAGTAGGTTGTTTTAAATTAAATTTAAGGTGGGACTTGGTTTCTTATGGCAACGGCCTTCTAAGGCAAAATCATGTTTTGAAAATTATTACATTTCCTAAGCATTCAGAACGCAGCTAAAACTCTCAAAGTAATTTCTAATACTTTGGAGATTTCTCATCGAGAATCGGTCAAATTCTTGTTACACATTTGATTTTTTTATCTAAGTGAGCGACATTCGTGAATTTTCAAAATTCGTTGAGCTTGGAGCCTCACTACATCGGAACCATCCTTCCCGGCGTCGACACATCCAGTGCATTTGGGCCAGGGTTTTCCCCTTCTTACTGCTATTCTTTGGATGTGATCCAACAGAATATATCCAATGATATCCACCGATGACATCAATATAAATTGATACAAGATTCTTGGGAAGCCTAGTGGCCTTCTGCCCAGTGGTCGGACTTCCATTACCTTCCTTAGCTGCCGTTTTTGGTCCATGTGACGGACATGCCCGAACAACTTCAACTGTCTATTATGAATGGATGTCTTTAGTTCGGGCATCTGCAACTGGCCTCTTATGGTTGCATCCCGAACACGATTCATCCTTGCTATCGATCAATTATTTTCGCAGTTAGCTGCTTATAAACTCTTAAATACCTGTTACACCAACATAAACTTATACTTGTGTTTAACAGCCTTGGAGTGAGGCATTATATCCATTTTGTTAGTTTTTACCTCGGATGTGAACTCACTCTCCTTCACAGCCCTGAATAAGTCCTACGCACTCACTTCCCGTTAACAACGAAACTTGCGAAGATATTCCTGAATGGCAAGTACCAACACGGACTTTGCCTTTTATGACTTGGATAACTTTTATAAGAGCCACTAATTGGGCCCTCCTTGGAACTTATCAACTCCGAGTTTGGAAAAGTTAGTTGAAGACTTTAACACCCTTAAAATCTATATTTTACAACAAATTGGTTTTCTTTTCAATGCTCTCCTCCTTGTTATAAACTTGTTGTAAAAGGGAAAATGTATTTATAAGTTGGCTAAAGATTGAATTATAATGGAGTAGGTGTATTTGAGAAGAGATCCTCGCGATTCGACAGCCCTTCTTTTAAATATAATATTTTCTAAAGGATCTCGGTTCCTTGATGTACACTAATTAGGTATTGCTTTTGAATTTAAGGATATATACAATCAAGACCAGATTTATCTCTAAATCTTACCAAGGCCAGGCAACACTTAATTTTACTGCAGGTATAAACATTATTTAATATTCAACAAATTAATTACAAAAAGTTGTTTTCTTTAATAAGTCTTTGGTTTAATGATTCAAAAACACGTTTATGATCCTTAGGTGTAGCTTCGAGATCATTTACAACAAGTATTAACTGTTTATTCATTATCAAAAATACTAGTTATCATAAACTTTACTATGGAAAGAGAAAGTAACTATGGGTAATGACTTGATTTCGGCAAACATTTCGTCAAGAAATAAAAGTTTCAACTAACATCCACCCCCTTGCAGATCCCACAAGGCTCTATAGATGAATTGAATGAATGAATTAATTGAATGTGTTTATACCATAAATATTTACCACAGTTGGATTTTTCAACTGGCCCTTCAAGCGGCCCGCACTACCCCGCTCTAGTCTTTAGCTAAACAAAATGAACATCCTCCTTCAAGCTAAATATAACAAGAATTATTACTGTAATAGAATTATTACAAGAGAAACGCAATATAGATAGGTCTCGTGCCTTGCGGGAGACTATTTCCATAACCCAGCAACAATTTTACGACTCGGAGCTCTACTTTTGTAATCCTGTAAATTAAACTCCTGAAAGGCTGTGAAGATATATCAAGATACACGCACGTCTATTTCACGCATACGCAATAACTTTGTTTTATGTCTTAGCATAAAAATTCACTCCCTTTACTGGTTATTTTCTAAAAACGAAAGCATAAAAAATATTTTTCCAACCTTGGCAATCCTTGCCATTGCTCTAACTAGACTGATCTTCCGCAGAACTTCTCCATGTTTTCACCTCCAGGGGCCTGAGGTCTTCTTCCACATCTTCCAACCGTCACAGTCTTCTTCCGCCTTCCACAATTGGATGTCCCTCCATGATCAACTTTAGAAGCTTTTTTATATCCGTTCCCAATCATCTTATTCTTGCTTTTTTGATACAAGTTGTATATATCAGGTTCTCCAAGCAGGTCTTTAAGTACTCCATTCGTTTTGATACGGAAACGACTCCTTCTTTGGTTGGACTATACACTCTACATGTAAATTACAGTTATACAATTTGACCAACGAACAGTAAAATTAAACAAACTGTATAATTTGAAAAGAGGGGGTCGGTCCAATGTTCTGCAGACAGGGGATATATAGTAAAGGTAATAAATTAATATACACGCCCGGCAGGATATTTAATAATTATTATAATGAATGAATAAATAACATAATTCATTTAAGAGCCTATTCAGTTTTATTGAAAAGGATTTTTGCTCAAAATTAAGTTGGCTCTCTGCTTTTGTCGAGGAGTATACTTCAGAAATATTCTCTACAGAAAAGTTTCCCCCTGATTGTCGTGACATATGACACGGTCGTAACACGGATGGCCCGTGACTCAGCTGCCCGAGGCGATTGGTAGAGCACATTGCCACTATCACAATGGCATCGATGCCGCAAATGGTCCGTTTTATTGCCAGAGAGAAGTTTGGGTCCGAGTGGCCCGGGGTACTATTGTCATTCAAATATTTCCCGGTGCTGACCCGTTCGGGGATAATCAGGGATAAGTATGTTAATGGTGGAGGGAGCTTCTCTTGGATTAATTTTATTGGTCGTAAAATAGGGGATGTTTGTAAGCCACGCCCAGTGTGACTCAGGACAATACGTGTAGGGACCAATGCTCCTCGTCTACAGCCTTTGTTCCCCCGACGAGCCTGGAATACCTCAACCAGTCTTCTCTTCAATAGTGCCAGGGTCTCATTTGAATAATTTATCAACATTTTTATGTACATGTTATTTATTCATTCAAATCTTCTATCTAAGAATAATATATTTATATTCATTATATATTTATATGAAGACACATTATTAATTTTGATATTATAAATGATTATAAAATTGTAGATCAGTGTATAAGGGGCATGTAATTAAAAATACAACGGTCAACGGGTAATTAATTTAAAATCTAACTTTTTATTCACTTATTATTACTTGTTTTTGTTAAATTTGCACCTTTGTTTTATGTTACACTTAGCCATCGAATTCTTCTCTAATGCAATATCATTTGTAAAATCCTCAATGCTCCTTACTTTATTACGAATAAAGTCATGCATAATCACGTTAATGTTCCATTTATTGCTGATTTGGCCTGAACCACACAACAATCGTTTAATGACAGCCTCTTCAATCCCCACGATCCTCCGATGTGTCTGAAAAGAAAATAGTCTCGTGACTAAATTTTCCTTTAATGAACCCAAGACCCCTTGATAAATTCTCAGCATGTCACAACTGCCAAACCAATTTATATAATGAAATTTTAATTTATATATTATGTAGTTATGTAAGGGGGTTCCGGGTTAGTACTAAATGCTGGTTCTCCCAATTGCTACTGTTAGTGAAATACCGAATAACTACATCATCCTCGCGATTCCCGACGGGAATTTTTTCTGCGGGGAATGTTTGTCGGTTCTCCACCTCCCCCACCCTGGAGGGAATTGCTCAAGCTGCAATTTGTTTGGCGGCCCGTGGAGATAATTTCGGTTCAATTTGGAGCCATCAGGGCGCCTCATCAGTGCTCCAAATTGTGTCCTCAGTCAGGTCTCCAGATTGCGTCCCCCGCTCCACATTTTTTTTTTCATCTTGGCTGGGGTTAATCCGACTGATGACCAGGGTTCAGTATTCGCCCCGCGCTATGGCGCTGTCGCCGGTTGGGTACCAGCCAGTTGAGCAATACTAAGTTGGAAATCGTAATACTGATGGCACCTCATCCATCTCCCCTAGTATAGTCGATTTCACCTCTCCCTAAAACCACCCTCTAAATAAAAATTGAATAATAGATGTCATCACTTCATCTGTTAACAGCAATATTTTTTATATATTTTTTAATTTCCTATTCACAATAAATTAAGGAATATAATCACGAAAATTTCAATATTCACTTCTCAGCGCGTATATACACTTTTTTCCCTTTGGTTTGTCCCTTACAACCACATATAAATTGAATAAATAAGGATGCTCTTTTTGATTTCTCCACTGTCTGCTAATCTTAATATAATAATATGATATAGTGTGTTTTATCAAAAAGTAAGAATAAGTCAAGAATAGGTCAAGTACAATAAATTTAAAAAAATAAAACAAAATTAAAATTTTAAATTTTATTGAATAAATTTTATTTTATATTGTACCCAAAAATTAAATGGTACCCCCCCCCCCATTTCATGTATAACAAGAATTTTTAATAAAGTGTTGTTTTTTGGCAGGTTGGGCGTGCGTAAACCCAACGCACTAACCCGCCACTGCCGAAACCCCGTATGCCAGAAATGACAGATAAGGGGATACAAAAAAAAAAAAAGATTAGATCAAGTACATATAATGGTTAAAAAAAGGCTCCGAAAACTGATCATGGAGGAACGTCCAGATGGAGAAACTGGAAGAAGCAGGCATAAACTGCGATGGCTGGACGATGTGGAAGCAGATCATAGTCTACTGGGGATGAGAACATGGAGAAGAGCAGCGAAAAATCGGTCATGGTTGAGGAACATTGTCGAGGAAGGCAAGGTCCTCCATGGTCCATAGCGCCAGGTGAAGAAGAGGAATAAATAAAATTTTGGTTTTATATATATATAAATATATATGTAAAGAAAATGTATTTCTTTAATTTGAATTAGCGCGCCGCGCCAACGTAGATAATGCAGATGTTGAAGAGAATGATACTGGCGTTATCAGCAGGGAGGTTACGAGTGTGTTAGCCAAGCAGTGAAAAGCTCGAGGTGTTTTTTTTTATTATTTGTTATTATAAAACAAACAGAATCGACAGGAGAATAAACATTGAATGTCGTTTCTTTGTTTTACAGGTATGAATTTAGATTTTATTTGTAAACTCGTAAACTAATTATCAATTAAAAGAAAATAAACTTTGTTTTACAGAGCAACACAACCTTGTTTCAATTGATTTCTGTCCTACCTAAGAATCATTATATATATATATATATATATATATATATATATATATATATATATATATATATATATATATATATATATATGGAGTAGATTTTTGCGGCTCCTCTAAGCCATCGAATTCCTCTCTTATTCAAGCCTTACAATACAAAATCCTTCGTAAAATCCTCAATGCGCCTTACTTTATTAAGATCAAAGTAAACCATAATGGCCACTACTTTCCATTCGTTGCTGATTTGGCCCGAATCCGATACTAATCTTTTCATGACAAACTTTATTCCCTTTCTAACCTACTAATTTCAAACCTGAGAAGGTCTTCAATTCCTGATAAGCTCTTCGAGGCGTCTGAAAAGAAGATGGCCTCATGACCTTCTAAGTTGAATTTCTTATTTGAGTATTACCGTTGGGTAGTTTCTCTACTTGCCTTCATCTGGTGCCATTACATTTCATTATATTTACCTTGTGTATTCGATAATGCAGTTGTAAATTTCAATAAATATATATTTTTTAAATCTATGCTGTAGCCCGGAAGATATATAGAGCTTGAAGGCAAGCACAGAAAGGAAGCGAAGGAAGCGAGGAGAAGGTGAACCATCAGCTAGGCAGTAAACTATCGATTCTGGCTCGACTCGATATGTTATTTATCTGGGAGCCACGTGGATAGTCGCTTTGTGGAAGCCACCATTATTTTTTCATACCGCCTTTGTCTTGTTTCCAAAGCCCTCAGGCCATGACAGGGCAAGGGATACCTGTTGGGCAACTTTGCTCTCCAACTCTCTGGATTTTTCTTCATACTTAATTTTTCAAAATCTGGAATATAATTGTAGCAAGTGAATCTCAAGAGTCGTTTGCAAAATGACTGCACCTGATTAAACTTCATTAGAACAAAGGTTTTTAATTTTATTAACAATTAACAATAATAGTAAATGAGATATATGAATGGATAAGTCGAATTTTGTCTAGAGAGAGTTAATTGTTTTGAGGAAAGTTAAATCGTGTCATTGTTATAATTTTTCTTGCTTGAAATGGAATTGTAATATAAGCAATAAAACCGTTTCCATAGTAATATAAGCAATTGCCTGGCTTAAAGTCATTGAGGCAATTTAAAAAAAAAATTTTTGAAGCTGTTGTTCTTCAGTTTTTTCCTGATGGCTGCTCTATGAATTCTGAACTCTACTGCAAACAACCAGAAATATTGTGCGCGAAGTTGTCAGAGCCTTATGGTGTTTTGATCAACAGAAGAGGAATTTTATTCCAACAAGATAATGCTCGTCCTCACATTTCCCGTCGGACCAAAGAAAACTTTAAAGAACTTCATGGGTTCGAACTCCTGCCTCATCCACCATATAGTCCAGGCTTCGCACCATCGGATTACTATTTGTTTCGATCCATTTTCTTCAAAGAAAAGAATTTAATAATTTTTCGGAAGTTGAAATTGCGGTTAAAGAGTTCTTTGATAGCCAGCCCTCCCAAGGAATGTTATTACCGTGGGATCGAGCACTTGGCCAGCCGATGGCTAATGACAGTAGATAACAATGGACTATACTTTGAGTATTAATTGTATTTTGTATCAAAGAAATAATAATACTAATATTAGGTCATTTTTTTTATACACCCTATTACAATATGCACCAGTGGTAGCAATATTGGCGAGTTGTAGCTATTACGAAACTCTTTTTGGAGTACACTATTCAAGTACTATTCAGTTCTTTTGTCGGGCGAAATCTCTAATAGATACTAAAATATGACCGCACTTCTTTCTTTTAACTATAAAGGGGCAAAACACATAAGCTTTAAGTAAGTGGCATTGTAACAAACGTATCACTTTCTCTAGGACATAGAAACGTGGACTTATTTAGTAATCTACTGATCAAAAATCCCATGGAATATTCACAGCAGGCGCCATTAGCATATGCTTTGCAAAATCCATACACGAACACCATGTAGGGATATTCAGCATTAGTATAAGCACAAGGCATAATTGAGAATATTCTGCGAAACATTCTCACAAAGGTTATTCAGAGTTCCCAGAGATAATTTTATAATAAGTATTATATAAATCCTTTCATTTTCATTATTTTATTTAATGCTATGGTAAACAGGTCGAGTTGGTATTCTACCTTATTTGCCTAATTCCTCTTAAACAAAGCGTTAATGAAAATTCCTTCGAAAAAAAGTTTTCATTGCTTTGAAAACACAATATATTTATTCAGTTAGTAAATATATCTTGAAATCACACATATTATGTTTTATTCCAAGGATAGTATTATTTATGAATAACGAGGAATATATTTTCAGAAAAGAAAAATTCAGATGACATTGTATTTGTTTTTTCAGTCCTTGTTACTGAGATTTTCCGGTTGCATGAAAAATATGGTATAAATTATGCATCCAATGTAGCCTGTTATATTTCGATGAGCAGTTATTATTCCTGGTCACGGTTAAAAATTTATTCCGACGGGCCTTCTGTTCTCTCTCTCTCTCTCTCTCTCTCTCTCTCTCTCACTCTCTCTCTCTCTCTCTCTCTCTCTCTCTCTCTCTCTCTCTCTCTATCTATCTATCTATCTCTATCTCTCTCTCTCTCACTCTATGTGCCTCTTACTCTCTCTTTCTCTCACTCTCACTCTCTTTTTCTCCTTTCCTTTTTTTTAAAAAAAAATGTTATTCTCTGTTTTTATTAATACCATTCATTTCTGTTGTTCAGACTTCCTCTAGCTTGAGTATGTGCATAATGTTATAATGCTCTGGGTTTCTATTGTTTTATATGTTACATTCTATTTTTATAATATAAATTCGTTAAATACCGACATGTCTTCTGTTATATATCGCTACTTCAGTAGGATAACGACATGAATCGAAAATTGGCATTTTGAGTTTCTTGTCTTCAGTAGCAATTGTATTGGCCGAAGGTTTTTAAAATGTGATATTCCATTCCCATGCTTTTCATGTGTTTTTTTAAAAATAAATTCATAGTTCGAGTTGTATCATTTTTGAACTGTTTGGATCAAAATCCAGCTTTGCAGGTAAATTATTTAATCTGCTAGCACCCAAGGTTTCTACAGATCCCCTTTATAAACAGGGTACCCGAAATTGGGTAAGAAAGTGGGCGGTTGCGCTAATCTTGGGCAAGTCACCTCCCTGCACAACTGCTGTTCTAACAACAATACAGTTTCTTCCATGTATTGAATCCAAGACACTTCATGGGTTGTAGTGGTATAGGATTTTTTTTTTTTCAAGGAGCACATAAATATAAACCTATTTTATTGATCAGTAGTCATGCCTCACAAACAAAAATTTTTAAAGCTAAAATTTAAATTGTCTTCTGAATTCTGCCTCCAAAAAAGGAAGTACCCTAGGGGAAAGTACTGTTTGCTCCCTTAAGTTTTGGCACCGGTTGCGGCGATCCTGAAGTTCGTCCTAGCTACGCCACACTTTCCTGAAGGACATTGCGATAATGACGGATTAAGAAAAGAAGGGACGAACGTCTATAGGAGAGAGGGTAAGAAGAGAGAACTAATTAGAAAGAGGAGACTTGGTTTACGAGGCCAGCCCTGGCGGGGCCATAAAATGGTTCGGAGCGGCTGATCACAACGGCGACCATTCCCTTCCCCCACCTTCTTTAGTATTCTTCTTCCACTTCTTATTAGTTCCCTGCTCCTTTATGGCCGCCTTCTCATCTCGGATGCCCCTCACAGGCCTCTCCCGGCGCTCGCTCCGCAACTCAACATAAACTTTAAACCTATCGGGATACCCGAATTCCAAGTCTAACCTTGAAGCTGATGTTTCATCTATTATTCCTTACTATCTGTAAAAATATAGGGGGGTAACAGAATGCGAAGATACTGATCTGTAGGAGCCGTATTAAACAGATAAATGATTCAAATAGTTATTTTACCTCTAGCAGATTACACTGGTCGACAAAAATTAACTTTTTTTCATCATATATTTTTTTTCTATTGCATACTCAAATGTATTTTCCTAGTCACAACATTTCAAAAACAGTCCCAAACACCCCTAATTTAAATGTAAGTAATTAATACATGCAAACAAAAAATGATCCTAAATACATTTTTTATGCCTCCGCCTGCTACTCAAAATTAAAGTTTCATTACAAAAAAAATTATGTGACTATAATGTTGACTGGAACTTCTAATGTAAGGAAGAAATAGTTGGCCTACAACGTAGGCCATCTTCAGGGCAAATATACCAAGTGGCGGCGAGGAAGACCAACCTGAAGATGGCCTATATTGTAGGTCGAAACGTCAGCACACAATAAATAAGTGTACAATTATTATGGTGTTTTCATTGACTGAACCCCCAACTATTTCTTCCTCACATAAACAAAAATTTGATGTTCCGAATTTAAATAATTACAATCGTAATTGGTTTTTTTTATATGAGTCCGTATTATATATATCATTATTATGTTAATTGGTAAATACCTAGAGGAAAATGTGTTATTTTACTTTATACACACCATTCAGTTGTATCATAGACACATATATTCAGCTGTACAACTCACATATATACTTGTTCAATATGTTCTCCATGAAAGAAATCCGATTGATAAAAGTCAATGCTAATTGAAAGGCTGCCTACCCTCTCATCGGGCTTTCAACATCAAGACCAATTTAGATTCTTGCGATATAAAGGAGTAATTGATGAATGATAAAGGCAATAAATATTTATCATTTAAATAACGGATAAGTGAGAGTCCGTTGCCTTTTATAGCGCTGCTAATGCGAGAAAACGGTTACACAACGATAAATTAAACTTGAAAGGCCGCGAGGCCATCTTCTTTTCAGACACTTCGGAGGATTATCGGGAAAGTAGTTAGGCTTGAAACTAGTGAGGTTGAGTGGGAAGAAAGTTTCTCAAGAAACTCGTGATATTTGGGTTCGGGCCAAACCAGCGATAAATGGGACTTCAAGATCAATATGGATGATTTTATCCTTAGCAAAGTAAGGAATACAATACATATTTTGGATTGTAAGAATTGGACACGAGAGGAATTTGAATGTTTAGTCGAGCCTCAAAGTTCTACTCCGCAAGTCTAAATGGGCCTAGTAATAGTCATGTCAGAACATAGACAGTGGAAAAAAAATGACAAAAAATGTTACAAAAGACTGATAAGAGATAAAGATAGAGTCTTTTCTAATTATTTGGGTGCTATAATTATGATTTGGGAGCTTCTTTATTCCAATCGCAAGCACCTAACTTCCTTTTGTCTCTCCAAATCCCATCCTTCCACCCTCCTTCTAGGTCTACATCTTTTCCTCTTCCCACTAAAGTGAGCTTCTAATATTTTCTTCAGAAATCCTTCATCCTCCATTCTGACGAAATCCTTCCCATCTCAACCTACTTTAACATAGTTAACAATGTTATTATTCTCTAATTTAATCTCAAATCCACAGCTGCAATTAATTTCCACTCACCGTTAACTCTTGTATTGCCGTAAATCCTTCTAATTATCATTCTTTCAAATAACAAGGTCTTCCATTCACTATATTTTTTTATTTATTTCCTTGTTATTGTTATTCTTTCCCTATATAGGTAATAGCCCCAAATACTAGCAATACTATTTAACCTGTAAGTTATGTAGTACCGATGTATTCATTAGATGTATTCTGACATAAGAAGACTAATACTTTCAACCCAGGACTATTTGAGGATTGAGGAGATAACCACACAAAGCACTAAATCCATGATTCACGAACCGGAGACGCCCCACCCAATTCCCTCCGGCAGGATTAGATCCGTTCCGAGAATGAAATAAACATAATATCTGTAATGGATATAAATATATATATTGTGGAAGCAATCTAGCGAAATTAGCAATAAACAATAAGGTTGTTTACATTGCTGCCTCGGCACGTCCCTCGCATAAGTCTCCGAGCTCTACCGCGCGCAATCATCCCGTGCTTGAGATTCCTCCAATCCTCCTCTTCCCGCCTTCATAACGTTTACGTCCTCCTCGAGGAGGAATCCTGGTTGGCCTGACTCCCGGCTTAGCAACGTCATAGTCGAAGTCGTGTCGAAGGGAGCCGAACAGTGTTCAGTCGTCTGGTTAGCTATTTTACTTTATACACACCATTCTTTGAGGGATATTTGAGTTTGTGACGTTATTCATAACGAGGTAAAGAAGCAAGATTGGCTTATTAATTCATAGAGATGGTTTAGGTCTATTAGGAATTAAAATGGTACTACTGACTATTAAGGCCTTTATCGGACCTAAGAAACAAAAATAACCAAAATGATGAAATTAAAATTTAGAAGTATAAAATGTAATGTAGTATTATAAGAACTAGTGGCCAAGCGTTGTAGATAGTGCGATGCCCTTTTTGGCAAAAAAGAATTTTTCAAATTGGATTGTTACCACCTGAAATTTAAAAAAATCGTTTATTATTTTTTCTAATCCTATAAATAATTAAATTAAGTCATTATGAAAATCAAACATTCTTCAGTTGAAAGAAATTTCGAATTCATCCTCGGAAATTTATTTATGTTTTTTGCTTCGTTTCTTTTGAGCCACAGAGTGATGTTATAAAGTCTGAAGCATTTAGATTCATAAATAGAATGTATTTTTTACAAGTGAAAATAAATATAATTTGGCAATGTGAGTCAAAAGCATTTTCGTGATTTTTTTAAATTCTATTGCAAAACGTGCATAGTATGGACCGCAAAAGGATTCAGAACCGTGTTTGATCAGTGGATGACTAACACTGAGGATACGCTTCGGTGCCGCGGTCATTTAATAGCTACTGCTGTAAATTTGAATCCCATATCGAGCAATATCCGCGGGCACACTCAGGCAGTTGATATTCCGAGCGTTATCACAAGCGAGCACTTAAAACTGATAAAAGATGAAAGGGCGGGAACGCTTTGAGCACAGACCGTGGAGGAGCGCTGCCGAACCAACTCATTAATACAGCTCCGAAAGGTCCCATTGTTCTCGGAATAGCCAACACCTAACTTACCTCTGCTGGAATTTCTGCTTTATTCGACAACTGTGCGGATTTCGATAGGTTTCCTTAATGTTATTCATCATTAATTTATTTATTTAAACATAACACTTATATAATACATAATGAGTATACTTGTACGTGTCTTAAAAAAGATACGTAGTTTAAATATTAATATTTGTTTACTATATAGATAATCTTAAAAAAGAAGGTACTTCAACCAAGGAAGGTTCTTTGTCTTCAGAGCTTTTGGGAGAAGATTCGGCCCGAGATAAGGTTTGACCACCAGGTTTCTCCCAATTATAGGTACCCCATTTTTATAGAGCCTGGGTGAGCCTTGGGAGGTCTGTAGATAGGATCGATCCTCGGCCAATTGAATAAATAATTTATCTACCACCGTCCGGAACCCACAGAACAGTACATTACACATAAATGTAAGAACAAACCTCATCTTCAACACATTTTAATTATATTCTTTAGTTTTTTAACTGTCAATATTTTCTCAATGAGTACACCTTTAATACCTTCATTGTGACGTAAATGTACGAGTACACAGACAGGTAATAAGCATTCAGTGAGATGTACTCGTGTATTTCCTTAAGAAGCTTTCAAATTTAATAAGAATCAAATTTTTACTGAGAGCAATACTTCTGCTTACAATCTGTTCACATATAGATAACTAAAATCAGTAATTAGAGTTAAGTGAACTACGAGAAGTATATTTTTAAAAAATTTATTATTTTTACTTTATTTTGTAAACAATTAGTGATATTGTTTTATGAAATTATATAATTATTGTATTATGCTATACTGCAAAATAAAATAAAATTATGAAAACGCTTGTATCCATAAGTAAAAGGCCATTCTGATTGTGTTTTATTTGCGGTCGGAGGAAACTTTCCTTTTAAAAAAAAAACAAAACTCTTTATAATAAATAATAAACAAGTACAATAAATACAAAAAAAATCAAATAAAATGCATTTAAAAATACCCGACCACAAACTCTCTTTTTGAGGATACTAATCATTAAAATGGGCAAACATTGTTCCGGAAACCAACGCTTCATTGATTCATCAATTATTTTTGCCTCCGAATTAAAAGGGGTGAAAGGAACAATTGGAAGCTGTTAGTTGATCTAAATAATTCTGAATTATTTAGTTACCTCATCCGCGGTAACAACTTTTCCCTTTAAAAGGTAAATTATATTCCGGAAAATATCTCGTCAACCCTTAATGGTTATGGTAAATATGGAATATGGAAAAATATATGGACATATGTAGTATCCAATATATCGAGGTAGTATTAGGTCGTATCATATGAAATGCCCATTTTCATTATTTCTAAAATTCTTTTTTAATACATTAATTTATTGATATTTACAACTGTAATAATAATACATCAAGTAAATCTGCTAATATGAACAATATGACATGAAAAAAAAACACTTGTGGAGAAACTAACCATCGTTAGCACTCCATAAAATTCTATATTAGAAGGTCTCGAGGCCATATTCTTCTCAGACACCTCGGAGGGTTATTAGGAATAGTATGGGAAGAAAGTTGAGAGAGTTGAGAGACTAGCGGATTCAAGTGTATATGCTTGTCATGGAAGGATAGGTATCTAGTTTGGGCCAAATCAGCTACATATGGGATATTAAGATCATGATGGATGAGTTTGTTTGTGACACAATAAGGAGCATTGAGGATTTTACGAAGGATTTTGGATTGTAAGAATTGGATACGAGATGAATTGGATAGTTTAGTAGAGCCCCAAAGCTCAACTCCTTATGTCTAAATAGGTCTGATAACTGTCATGTAAATGAGTAATTAATTGGGAGCTTAGAGGGTTTGTCTAGTAAATGTTGAAGTAGGTGAAAACGTCGAGCATTTTCTTGCTTTTCAGTCTTGTATGAGGATTCCAAGTGAGACGTTTGTCCAGATGGAGTACTAGGTAACGTATCTGTTCGACAGGGACCAGTGGAATGTTATTACAGGATACAGTAGAGCAGGGATTCATAGATTTTTTTTTTGCTTTTGTAGCTTTTTGCTATGTATTCGTTTACAGATTATAAAGAGTTGTTCTTATTCATTTCTTTTTAGATAGTTACTATCACAACAATTTAATGAATATTGGATAGCATATGATCAGATATGATATATGAAATATGACCATGTAAACACGATATTTTCATTGCATTCAAGCTGCAAGAAAATCGGGTTTGGGGAAGGGAGTTGTAATGAACGGATCAATCGTTGTTGGTTTGAGAAATTTTCAGGCAATGGCACAGATTAAATCATAAAAACTATATTTCTTATTTCTATCCAGTGGTGAAGTCATCACACCCACATCATGCTGGTGGGATGCAACAAAAATCATCACACCCACATCCTGCTGGTGGGATGCAACAAAAATCATCACACCCACATCCTGCTGGTGGGATGCAACAAAAATCATCACACCCACATCCTGCTGGCGGGATGCAACAAAAACTTATAGAAATAACCTACATTGGTTAATCGGAAGAGATCTATACTGTTTCACGACAGACAGTGACTTTATTAGTCAAACTTATCTGTAACCGATTTCCATCTGTTCAAAAATGTTGACAACTTCCATGGGGTTAAAATCTTGGAAAATAATTTCCAAGTCAAAAATGCTTTTTCAGGCAATCACAAACCATGTGTAACACATTGGGAAAAATATTTTGAATAAGAATACTTTGATTTCATAAAGTTGTTTTACTAAATATATTTCCCTTTAAATCGAAGATTTCATTAAAACGACCCAATTATATATTTCGATGAATTATGGTTAGATTTTCATAAGTAATCGATTTCTAACGACGGCATGACAGGTTTGATGATAATGACTCTACCATCCCAATTATTACGAACAGTTTTTTTTTTCCAAAACCCCTAGAAATAAATAGTTCTGAAGTGAATCTTCTTATTTTGTTGCCTCGTTTTGCAATTTATTGCATTTTAAGGCATTCCATGAACTATGTTACGTTTGATGTTAAATAACAATGGCTACGATGGCGTTGGAGGACATAATTTTTTTTAATTTCTTCTATAAACAGTAAACATAACCTCGACGTGGTTTTACTCAACATAAATCGACTGAGGTAATGGGAAGAGAGAGAACAGCTCCTAGGACAGAGTAACGACGCCTCTTAAACAAAATTCTGTAATGAAGAACTGGTGGGTCCGGGTGGGCCGGGCGGTATACAATTGCTACAACTACAATGGTCCCCTTTGTTGTTTTATTTGGAACAATCCTTGTTGCTAATGCCCCGCGATACATCAGCTCCTCTGCAATCTCTGGTAGGCACCCCTGCGAGGCAAGATCTATTGCTGTAATTATAACAACTCTTTCTTATATTTGCTTCTCGCTAAAGTGAACTGTAAAAAAAAAAAGTAATAATATAGAAATAAAAAAAGATTCTCAAAAAGTATTGGCTGGAGGCTTGGCAATACAATATTATCTGTTGCAATGGATACGCATGATGTTGACAGAGTAATACTCATCAAAAAATAAATTAAAACAGGCAGTCATGAGGACTGTCGACAGAACAACTTCAAACGTGTTATTTTAACATTAACATTGTTTTAACATATAATATGTAGATTGAAGTTATTAACTTAAATCTGATTTTCACCTGTACCGACACTCCATATGTTTCACAATACATATGATGAGCTGCACAAGATCAATACCAAATATCCATACAACTCAATTGAAATAATAATTTGTATACAGTTAAATATATTGTTTATATCATCCAAATTCTTGTGTATTGACATCAAACTACAACTTGAAACAAGACATTTAACTATGATAAAATGTTGGAATTTCGGAAACGAAAATTTTAACTAATTATAGATGCTTTAAGTTAATAAGAGTCTGAATTGCACAACCATTGAGCGACCTAGTTAAATATTATTATTTTTATATCAATCGAACTCTAACCTTTAAACTTAAGTTGATTAAAACAAATCGTTTTACTCATACACAGGTCGCTAGATGTCGCCAGTCTCGTTCAATACGTCATGAGCATGCCGATGACGCAAACCATAAGTTTTTCCTCTACCGAAAATCGCTCAACGCAACTAGAACTTTTCACTTATTAAAATTTTATTTCAAACATACAGGCTTTGTAAGGATACATTATTGTTTTAACATACAATACACATGTACATTTTTTCAGAAGTTAATAAATGAATTTCTCAGGACGAATACCTTTAGGAAGTTGTAGAGGATAAACCCTGATAAAACAGTGAGGGAACGTGATCGACAATTTCTCTGCACAAGGCCAACAGCTTTCTCCATTTTTTATTTAGTTCATGTTTCTAAAAATTGACATTCCATGCGTGAATTTTTTTTTCAAAAGTTTGAAGGAGACCTAAAAATTGTCAGTGCTTAAAATATGTGGTTTATGCTGTACTTATTTATCTTCCAGATCAATTCTAGTGCAGATTTGAAGACTGGAGGGGTATTAAAAATGCTCTCTCTGAGTAATTTATTGAACATCGTGAATAATTTTTTAATGACGTATAACTTGGGGACTCTGCCTCAGCGGTAGAGCGCTGAAGCCTCGGGATCATATCCCGCTGTGACAGATAATTTATTTAATCTGTTAACTGCCGGGAATGGATCCTGTGGGATCAAGAGACCCTCTTGATCCCACAGGATCCATTCCCGGCTGTTAACAGATCCCACAGGATATCTTGGGCTCACCCAAACTGTGTACACTCGCCTATCACCTTTGCCCTATAAGCATTACAGTCTCTACCAAGTACTGAACCCTAGACCCTTCATGGGTCATAGTGGCACAGGTTTTCTTATGAATGTCTTTGTTTTTCTTTGATAATCGTCGTTATACATACGGCGAAAATATCATTTATTTCGTAAAAGTTTATCTATTGATATTATATATATATATATATATATATATATATATATATATATATATATATATATATATATGTTGGCAAATGAAAGTTATTTTTATGTTAAGACATGACTGACAAAAAAATTGGATATAAAAGAAAATTTTGGATCAACGGCTGACGTTCAGATGGTTCAGGCCTGATATACAGAAGCATCAATAGCCATGAGGAGAGGCTTATGATCAGAAAATGCTATTATAGCAGGAGTTCTCTTATTCAGCAACTTTTACCTAAAAGTTAACGAAAAATGAGATGTATCCAGGTTGAAAGATGCAATTTTCGCCGTATTTTTGGAATTTCAGTGATCATTTCATCAAGAAATTAAAGTTTCAAATATCATTTCGAAGTATATATGATATAATGTTAGTTGTAACGTTCATTTCTTAATGAAATGATTACCGAAGTATATACATTTCCAATAATTACTTTCTCTTTTCCTTACTAAAGCTCAATATTAGTATATTAAATATTAAAGGAAAACGAATGAAAAGTTAAAACTTGTTATAATTCAACCCCAAGAGACAACCTGCGGAATAGTTACCAAATAGAGTATTATGCATTAATCCAAATTCGTTGAAAAGAAGGTAAAAATACCTTTGTCGACTCACAGTTGTTACTTCGGACAAAAAGTATCAGGGACTTAAAGTAGAAGAAAAATTAAGCATTTCACCTTTACGCTTTGCAAGGCTGGGTAATTTAGGGGCGTTAGTGGATACACGTGACAAAAAGTATCAGGTACAGGGAACAGCTACGACTCGTCACTGATATCGCCAGCGGCTGTCACAGCCAATCCCGAAACAGAAAGGGTAATGCAGTTATTGTGTAGAGTTCCAGTAATTAATTACGGAACGTCAGATTGTCAACTCACCTTTCGCCGCCTCCGCCAAACTTTATTCGAATAATTAACCTCCTGTAAATATTTTTGACCTCTCTCTCCGAGAATGAATATAGTCTATCATCGAAAACTTCTACAAAACCATTTCTTTACTATTATTTTAGCTTTAATTCTAAATGAAATAATAAAAAATATATTTTTTATAATAGAGAATAGGATGATGTTAAGCCAATGGTTGTGCTGAGGATTTGGTCGAGATCACGGTGGATCACAAAAAAAAAATTTCCTCAAGTAATGATACTCAGTTAGTAGAGACTGGGTGAGCCTCAGAAAGGTTGGCATATCCACGGTTATTACCAGAATAAATAATTTGGCATAGCTGGTCTCGAATCCGGAACCTACAGCTCACTAACTCTTCACATTGACTTCCCCGCTCCCCAAATCTCACTGTAAATTATTAAATATATTAGACAATTAATCATCTTAAGATGGTCAGCTTTAAAAACCTTGCTAAATCTGATTGTCTATACCACCAAAAAGTTTTAAAATTGCTTAGGAAAATAAATTAGGCTGAGCATAGCCTTAGAAATAGGCTGTTAATTATGTTATATAAAAATGTTTATAACTATATATATAACTGGATTTTAAACCAAGATATGGTTGAGCGAGGTTGGATCACAAAAGTTTTGGAAGTTCTCTGAATATAGAAGTAGAGTTTAGAGTTTCATTGTCACGAAGAGTTCGGGATTTGAATAAGGGGAAGGTATCTTTCTTTTTTTTTTTTTATTCCCAAAGCCTCTTTTCTCGAATACAGCCTTAGGCTGGGACATCAAAAGGAAAAATGGGAAATTGTAAAAACTCTGATGAAAACCATAAAGCCAGTCCGGGGGAGTAATGTAGAAGAGAATACTGAATAATTACTTGAAGCAAGAGCTCTATAAAGATTTCGCTAGAAGAAGCAGTGAGGATCCATTAGCAGTTAGCAGCCGTAACTCCTCCTCATAGGAAATAACTCTTCAAGGGTTAATAACCAATCTTCTCTCAATAGCCTTCGCCCTAAAGTACCCCCCTCCAAAGTTACTACTTCCCTTATTATTAATTCATTTAAAATAGTCTTAAGAGCTTACTATATCGGCATAATAATGCCCAACTTAGGATCATGAGCAAACCATTGTTCAGCGCTTTTCTATCTCGCTGGCTTTTGTTTCCAGTTCACCGGTGTATAAACTAATTCAAATGGATCATAAATTTTAATCATTAACTTCTTAATAATTAAACTCAGATTGCTTAAAATCAATGATAATATAGATTTTGTAACAACAGCGATTAGAACGTGATGGTGAAAAATCAGAGAATGAGCTCCCAGAGCAGTTTTATTAAATCGCACTTTCATATCATTGTCCCTATGATAAGGAAAATCGAACATCCAATTATTTCAAATGATTTGCGAATTTAGGAAATGGAATTTCTCTCGAGATTACCTACCAAAATTGGGCCGTTTTCTGTTTACTTCATTCATAATTACATTGAAAAATCCTATCCGATGATGGCCATACGTCTTCTGCGGCTTTTCTCAATGACTACTACACCAAATTTCTTGAGGGAGCGTGGCAAATATTTTTACTCTCTTTGAAAATCCTAAGGCCTCCTACTGGGCTGCTAAACCGCGAACTTGACATAGTAGATTGTTATGCTAACCACTAAACCGCAGGTGACCCGTTTTCCTGCACTTAAGTTTAAGAAAACTATACATTCTATGCTATATACTGGGTAAAAGACCATTCACAGATATGTAGTGGTGCGGCTATGTTGCATGCCAGAGTTTAGAACTTCCGTTTCTGCATAGATTTTCTTATCCTTCATCTTGAATCTGCATCTTATAACAACCCTATGGCTAAACTATTTGAACCTTTCTTATTTGTAAATAATAAACAGTGTAATAATTTACTAGTTAGGTTCCTTGAGAAGGTTGCCCCTGGCTACCTTAAAATAAATAGTAAGACTTAGGCTGAAGATGTTGCGATCCAGAGATAAGCGGGCAACTAATCCTTTGATGGAAGACCCCTGCCCCCGACATAACCAATCTTAGTCCCTTTGAGGAGTGCAAGGAGCCTTCCCGTTTCCTGATTAGGCCCTGGGCGTGGCCGACCCTTCCGCACTCCTCCCCCCCCAGGATAAAGGAAACACAACCTTCCCTCCTTCAAGGAATCTTAATAAAGTTTTTGATAAAGGGCAACAACTTGCCCGGAGATTTACTGCGCTTTTTGGCGGCACTTCGCTTTATCTCTTATCAGAAGGGTCCTCCTCACAGAATATCCTCATACTTCGGCCATAAAAAGCACTTAGTTTTATTCTCCTTTAATAACATAATCTGGCTCCTGTTTCGTTTATCTCAAAGTGTATAGATTCGTCCTCAGCACTTGGGCGAGTTGGACCCTTCAGATACCGGCTTGTAATGTTGTTTTTACTGCCAAAAGTATATATAATAATTTTGGAGAATTTTTGTAGGAAATATTTTTTTATGAAAATTGTTATGGTTATATGTTTGTTTTCGCCATGCGACGTAATGCGTTTGGCCTAACCCCATGTCGATTTTTTGAAGAAAAGCTTATCCAATAAACTCGTCGATATCCCTTGAATGTTTTGAAATACATGGAGTTACAATTCACTAAAATAATGAGAAAAAGTGATTTTCTCAAGTGCGATAAAAAAATTGTAGTATTTTTAACTAGTGTGTTCAACAGTATTTTTTGTGCAGATTACGGAAAAAAATATTTCATCCCTAGATAAGTCAACTTATATAAGAAGGAGAGTGTTTCAAGTATCTTTGTAAACAGTTTCCTGGTATATACGATTCTAAGCTGAAGGAGGGAGTCTTGGTTGGGTCTGACATCAAAAAACTTTTAAAAGATGAAAGCTTTGTCACTAAAATGGAAATGGAATAAAACAATGTCTGAAATTCATTTAAACTTGTTGTAACAGGATTTTTTGGAAACAAAAAAGACCCAAACTACAAAACTTTGACTGCTGATTTGTTCCAAAACTACAAAATGTTGGGCTGCAACATGAATGTCCAAGTTCATTTTCTTCACTCACATCTGGACTACTTTCCAGAAAAGTTTGGGGCTGTAAGTGAGGAACAAGCTGAACGTTTCCATCAAGATATAAACGAAATGGAGAGCAGATACCAAGGTCGATGGAATGACAACAAATGGCAGACTACTGTTGGAGGTTAGAAAGGGAAAATTCACAAGAACACAGCCAAAAAGGTGCCAAAAGAAGCTTTGATGGAAAAAGAAAACGTTTTTACAAAGACTTATAATATAGAAATAATTGCATATTCAAAGTTATACATAGAAATTATAATTTATTAATTCTATATTAAAAGTTTCTGAATGGTTAATTCAAAATGGTAGCTGGGAAGCTAGGGAGTTGCAGTCCTGAAAGTTCCGGATTCAAATTCAGCTGTGACAGATTTGAAGAGATATAAATTATTTAATATGTTTACAGCCACCGATGGACCTTCTGGGATCTACAGATCCTTCTGTTGGCGCACCTAGGCTCTATCAAGTGGGTATCCTTAATTGGGAGACAATTCTGGCGTTGGAGCGTGATCAAGAACGTATCACCTCGCTGCACACCCGTACTCCTATAACAGTAGAGTCTCTACCATGTACTGAACCCAAGACTCTTCATGAGTAGTAGTGGTATAGGTTTTTAAAAGGTGATGTATTGAGATAAATTACTGTAAAAGAGATAATAGACATAAAAGACAAAAATAACCAGAATAACTAATTTATATGTTAACAAAATAGTTTTGTAAAATAATACTCACCAAATACATGGAATAGCAATTAAAATTAGCATTAATTTAGACCATTAAATCGACAATTCTCCGCTGGCTACAGTGCTGTCAATTAATTGATACAGCCTGCATACCGTCGACAACAGGTATTTCGACCAACTTAGCGCCACCATTAACTAGGACATTCCAATTTAGCGAGCGGTGATTAGTCACTCATGGTACGGTTCTAAAAGGACACGAGTTGGATCCAGTGGGCTCCTCTTCGCTACTACTATTGCCATTGTAATTGCAATTGCAGTGGTGTTAGCAATGCTGGCGAAATTCGTCCGCCTTATAAGTTGATATCAGATCGATACATCGAACACCTTAAATAAATACATCGATAGTACATAATAATTTTTATTTAGCATTGACTATCAAAAATATATAAATAAAAATATTTTCAATAAAAAAAAAATAATCTGTTTGACATAATCCAAATAATAATAAAATAATGTTGACAAAAAAAAAAATAAAAAAAAAATAAAACCTTTAGTCCAAATTCATATCTATTTTCTAAAGACGTTTCGACCTAAATAGTCATTTTCAATATATAGGTTTCACGATCAACAGTATAAAACTCTGTCTGCAAACAATCAAAAAGAAAATTCAAAAATCATAAAATTTAACATTATAAATCATTTATATATATATATATATATATATATATATATATATATATATATATATATATATATAAAACAACAATTTTCTTATCGCTTTAAATTAGTTACATAACTATACATAGTATCGTTAATATGTATTCCACAATTATTATAATTTCTACATTGTTATTGTTCTTACAATAGTACATAAGAGATACCTTTTTCTGTAGATTAATAGGTTGCATATTTAAAAATTAGCTGGGTGTGTTGTAACCCATAGTCAATTGCTATACTAAATGAGTGGAGCTGGTATAGTATTCATACTTTGTCCAGTCCGGATTAGTAGTTGATAATAACGGATTATTACATTTTATTTATTACGTATAAATTCTTACCTTTAAGCAAACTAAAACATTAGAGGTATTTTGTATAAAAATTGTTTTTATTATAAATATTGAGGATTATCTATTAGTTCTATTTTGTATATATCCGAAAAAAAATTTGTTTAAAATTATTGTATTTAATAGATAGATTTAAGGAGAAGTGTATGGTGAGTTAAAAGGTGAAAAGACTTTTATTAATATTTTAAGGAGGACAAGAATTGCTCAAAATAAAGTTAAGTGGCAGAAATTAATGTCGAACTCCACTTCCCAATAGAGCTGGTCACTCTGGGAAGTTAGACCATACTCCCATAAGGGAAGGCCTATAAAGAGTTATTATGTATGTATATGTTTTTGTAAATATCAGTAGTTTATTGTAAACCATCTTGTTTTATAATTCTCTTTATAATAAAGGCTTTATTCATTCATTCAATGTTGACGTGTGCTTGAACTCCTACCTATAGAGACGTCTTGACTATAGATATTGTTTTAATTTTGGCTCTATGGCCCTGCAAGAACACGGGACTCCACCACCACAGCCGACCAATCTCCGCGATCCTGTGCTATCCTCCTCCAGTTTCGTACAGTCAGCAGTTTCAGGTCCTCTTCGACATCATCCAACTATCTGATCCGAGGGCGTCCTCTGCTTCGTTTACCATCCGGTTCCTCATTGAGCATTCTCGTTACTATCCTGAGGTCTGGCATTCTTTCCACATGTCCCATCCATCTCAGTCTGGCTTTCTTTACCAACGCCTCATTGTTTCCTCTTCTGCATACACCATTTTCGGCCAGATTCTTCTTTCCCATGTGTTGACTATGCATTGACTCCCATCTACTTATCGCTCGTTTAGTCTGGTAATGCTTTTTGCTCTCAAAACTTTAGGTTCAAACCGGATTAAAACCAAAAGAAATAAGACCGAAATGTATCGTGACAGACGACGTTGCTTACCTAACTAGCGAAGACGATTTTGCAAAAAATGCAAGTAAGATATACCAGACAGCCTAGGTGACAAAAAGAAGGGGCAAACGGTGTTGTCGCCTGGACATTTAAAGAAAAGGTATGTTGATAATGTTCAACAGCAGTAGTATGAGGGTTTGCTACAGCCCAAGTATGGGTATTTCGAAAATTAAGAATTCCGTTCCTTGTAAAGCAAGATACATCAGTAACCAAAATACAGTTCAGGAAGTTAGGATCTCGTGTACATTGTCGAATTAACCACTGGGAAAAATTTCTGCGCTTGTTATAATCTTGTGGTAATAAATCTTGCCTACTCAATACGTGAAATCGATACAATTGTTCGCGTAAAGTTCACCATACGCTGGTAGAGGAAACATCCAGTATTTCTTCTTCAAGGTTTGCAGGCGTCGAAATCATTGTCGACCGGCGTTTAGTCGTATAGGTTTTAGCGTTCCATTATCCCTAAGGCGTCTTTCAATGGTATTCTTCGGTTAGGCAATTTTTCACGATATCTTCGAATAGCAGCAGCACCGTTTCTATGTACCTCGTCATAAGTTAAAAGCATGTCTGTTTGTTCTGCAAAAGTGAATAAATTTGTGGTGTCTCCCACGATAATCATAAATTGAACTATCTCACAGTATTCACTCACACTAAAACACATAGAACTAGACAAACAGATGAGCAACTACTGACTGTCATTGCTTATCGTTTATTTGTTTATCAGGTGATTAAAACCTGTAAAACCTGTAATAGTATTAAACACGCTATACTTGGTACAATCAGTCCTTATGTAGGTAGTTAAATAAAGAATAAATCTTTAACCTTTGATATCTGTTTGATAAATGAGTTTGAGATATTATCTGTGTTAGAGAACGCATACCTAAAATAGTGCCGTGCAATTCCGAAACACCCTGTATATTAAAATATTTAGTCGGTGTCATATGAGCCTTTTTATAACCCCACATTTTAAGGTTTCTTTGCTTATATCGGATTATTTATTACAAGTAACATTGGTATTAAAAATTTAAGTATCAAAAAACTATATATTTAAAATACTCAATGAGAACCCTTGGAAAAAAATTCAAAAAAGTAATATTATTAAAAATTGACTTTTTCCTACTTATCGCTCGTTTTATGCTTTTTGCTCTAAAAACTTTAGGTTCAGACCGGATTAAAACTGAGAGAAATAAGAACGAAATGTATCGTGATAGACGACGTTGCTTACCTAACTAGCGAATAATGTGAAAAAGTAAGATTTTGGAATTTGGAATGCGCTTATGATCCTGAACGCCTCATGTATAAAATAAAATGAGCAAAAAATCTAAAAATAACTATAGATAACTCTAATGCAAATGGAAAAATCCTAAACACAGCCTAATGTCTACATTTGCAAAAACATAACTAAGCAATAAACGTTTCGCCAGTTCAGTATTCATCAAAATGTGCACCAAAAACGCAAATAAATTTGACGTCAATGAAGATGAGATATAGATCATTTCACTTCAACTGTTCACAGAGTGCAACTTCACCCCTAGGCATACTAATCTTAGTGTTTGATTGAATGAGAACACACATATAATTATACAGTTAAAATTAATTGTATCCTCTATCATCAGCCTTCATGCTTTAATCTTATATGTACATGTACCTATTGATTTTTAAATATTGTTAAAAATTTCTCGATTTTTGTTCCTATCTTGGAAATTGGCAGAGTTCCAGGACAGACTTTGAAAAAGCCGGAGACTTGGCTACTCGTTAAACAATGATTAGGGGACTAAGATTAATTATGTGGCGAAGGAAGGAGCGAATTAGAGGATCAAGACCAATTTAAAATCGTTTAGATCTCACTTAATTTAAATCTTTCTCTCTCCCGTTCCAGAATTATTTCGCCCCACCCCCTCAACTCTTACCGCGGTAATGGGTGGTGCTAAATATTAAACAGTTTGTTATTATTTTAAATCCCTAGCTCGGAGGGAGCGGACTCTTTTTGATCGAACTAAGAGATCCATTGAAGTGCTAATTCCCTGAATAAGGAAGGCCGGGGAGGAAAAGGCTGGGAGATTAGCAGGAATTAGGCTTTATCTTTTATTAATGGCCTGTATTAGCCGGCAGAAGGAGCTAACGATAAAATGTACCTGAATTATGGATAAGTCTCGAAGACATGAGCCTTTCGTAATTAGCAACGAGGCCAATGGCGGAGTGCAGCCTGCAACTGGGCGCGATAATAACGCTGTAACTGTCGGAGGATTCCTAGGAGCATCCGGAATATTTTGCATCCTCCCTTCAGTGCCAGGAGTAGTTTCCATTTCGGACCGATCATCTTCTCCTTCCTCACTACAGTTTAGCCTTCCGTAGAATCCATCGTCCCTTATCTTCCGATATCTTTCTTGCTTTTCTGTTACTTCTATTGATACATAACTGATAAGTGAACATTAAAATATTCGGTGGCCAAAGTTCAATGATCAATACAGTTGAATGATCTCTTCTACAGCTCTCTAGTATAGCATATCAGCTGCAAATGTTACCGCCAATATTAACTATTGTCGCGAAAACTACCATTAAGTAAACGGGAATATATTAAACAAGGCTTCAAAATAACCAAAAGGTGATTTTTTTTGCTATTGTTGATGAGGTAAAGAAATTAAAGCGCGGGTAAATAAAGGAAAGTTATTGCTCGATTTCGACATAACTAAGTTCGCGCCTGTCTCGAAATTGAAAAACATACAATTTCTAAAACTGTTATCCTTCCAACGGTCCTGTTTGGATTGTCAAATGTGATCGTTAACGTCAAACGATGAACGTCTTAAGGTGTTCAAAGTA
Organism: Arma custos; assembly: GCA_037127475.1. Lineage (NCBI taxonomy): Eukaryota > Metazoa > Arthropoda > Insecta > Hemiptera > Pentatomidae > Arma > Arma custos. The sequence continues at coordinate 80,343,407 of CM073763.1, read as the reverse complement.
AAGGTATTCCTTAGAATGTTCGGTGCAAAAAAGGATGAGACTTCTGGAGAAATTAAGAGACTGGCAATCGCGTAATTGTAGAACATGTAGGCAATGATTATTGAAGTGATAGTACCACGAAGGTTGAAACTGGCTTGTGAAGTTGTTGGCCTTAGTAAAGAACGAATTCCTAAAAAGTTAATATGCGTGTAACCATAACGTCCGAGGGATAAATCGTGGCATCGAGGAAAGGACCTCTTCGTTTCAACTGTCTTTTTTAATTTTGACATTGGCCCAGTTCTCCCTCATTCGTCATCGGTGCTGTTCTCTTCTTTCTTCCGTCCATTTCTTTCCTGTCTTCAGCTTTGGCTTTTCTTGAAAACCCACACGGGTATCTAGTTTCATTCTGAGACCGTTGCTATCAAAGACATCCTCGCAGGTAATCCCCATCTCCAGTAAATCTATTTCCACCTCTTCAAACCAGGCAGGTTTGGTCTTCTTGTCCTTTAAATATGAACAAATAAAAATGGTGGACATAGAACGATATTCTCCTTTTTCTCATAACATCGGATGTTTTCGGAATATGTGTGTACAGCTCACTGTTATGTCGTCGACTGTATTCACCTTGGTCTTTAATTTTGCCAAGAATTTTACTTAGAATCTTTCTTTCATTGATCTCCAATTGATCTACCAGGCCTTTCTTGTTCATAATCAGGCATTCCGCAGCATATAAAACCTCCGGTCGTATAACAGTGCAATAATGCCTGATTTTTGGATTCAAGGACATTGATCTTTTGTTATAAATATACTTGGTATATTGCTTTCTACTCTTTATCTTGTTACTTTGTTAAATATACAACTAAATAAGCATTAATTGATTCAAAATCACATCAATAGCCACTCAATTTATACTCTTAATGAAATAAGCATATAAAGAATTCTACTTTGATATTGGAACAGGAGGAGGGCTGGTTAGCCCCGGTTTTAATGCTCCCTCGCTATAATAAAATTTAACGACAACCATGGGCCCTTAATTAGGTAGGGCTGTGGAACAGGACCGCAGGCCTCCATATGTTCAACAATATAGTATAATTAAACATATTGTACCTATAATAGTAACAAGCAACCTTTATCGGTAGCAAGTCATATTTTTGCAATTCATATGTTACAAATAGCTTGATATATTGTGATTAGGTATTTAAGTAGAATATTTTAAGCCAGTTTTATGAGGTTTCGCCTTAGTCATTTATATGTTTGTAACATATTAAAAGATATAAATGTTCCCCAACATTATCCAATTCGGTGCTCTTTTTAATACAAAAATAGTTGAAAGAGAAAATAAAAAAATAGATAATTTGTGAAAAATGCGAAAAAAAGGAAAATATCAACAATTGCTAAAATGAATGTTACTAAATGTGCGAAAATAGGAAAAATTGAGAAAATAAGAAAGTAAAAAAAATTACCAAAACTGTAAAAATAAATAATTGTGAAAAAAGGAAAAGTACCGAAAATATGAAATTGGGAATACATCCTAAATATCGAAAATTTTGAAATTAAAAAAAGGCGAAAATATGAAAAAATGGAAAATTGCTAAAATTACTAAACTAGAAAAATTACTGTTAAGACCGTGGACAAATTCCAACGAAAAGTAGTAGGTCTCTTTTTATTTTTAAATATTTTTATTTTTCAATATTTAGAAAAATTACTAAAATTGTGAAAATAGAAAAATTATCTCCGATAAAATTTAGTTTTAAAGGGTTTTTGTAGAGTTTTATTTTCTTGTTTTAACTACGTGTTTCTTATCATATAATTATTTCATTACGAGTTTCTTGCAATATATTTGTGTTGTATGAAATTAATAAAATACGAATATATTCTTAATGTAATAAATTATTTTGTCAAATTTGCAGTTGAATCAGTGTTTATCATAGAATCATTGAATTAATATGTTTTTTTTTCATTTTAGAAATTTAAATGAATTGTAATCAATTAAGGCAAAATCAGTATGGAAATGGTCTAAGAACTCACCAAGGACATTTTCAGCAGAAGGTCGATGTCCCTTGATGCAAAACTCAGGCATTATTGCACTGTCATAAGACCAGAGGTTCTGTATGCTACGGAATGTCTCACTTTAAATAAGAAAGGCCGGGCAGAGCAATTGAAAAACGAACAACAAAGATCTCAAGGAGTATTCTTGGGCTAATTAAAGACCAAGATGAATACAGACGACGGTATAGCAGTGAACATGACTGTACATTATGCTAGAAAAATATCGGATGTTAAAAGAAAAAGAAAAGTGCATTTTATGGTCACTTGCTGAGAATAAAACCCAAAGAAAACCACACCAGCCTGGTTCGAAGAGCTAGAAACAGACTTCAGGAGATTGAGCTTACTTGCAAGGATATTCTACAATGGAACCGTCTCAGGATGAAACTGAATCCCCATCAGGGTTTTCAGAAAAACAAAGCTGAAGACGGGGAAGAAATGGACGGTAGAGAAAGGAGTAGCACCTGCAACCTGTGCGAGAAAACTGGACAATATCAAGACTTTGGTAGGACAGTTGAAATGACAATATCAAGACTTTGGTAGAACAGTTGAAATGACAATATCAAGACTTTGGTAGGACAGTTGAAATGACAATATCAAGACTTTGGTAGGACAGTTGAAATGACCATATCAAGACTTTGGTAGGACAGTTGAAATGACAATCCGTAGTTAGCCAATGCGGGGGGAAAAATATCCTGTTACAAAAACATTTTTAAAAATCAATACATCTGCTGTTTTTCCTAACAAAGACGCATTACCATTGAACCACACATTTTTCTTATAGATACATTTGCAAACACTAGTGATCCCTCACATAATGGAAATTGAAGTATCCTTTATGGTAACCACTCAGCAAAGCGTAAAAAAAGATTCCTCTGAGTGAAATCTACAGTTCCGAAACAAAATGTATCAAAATTAAATGGTGGTAAAACCAGCGCTTTTAGTCCGACCGCCTGCTCAATCTAGAGAGGCACTTAAAGCAGAATTTGCATACAGTTTTTATCGCTATATGCACTATGCTCACTCATGCCAACAATAACTTGTCAACACGTTTAGAGAACTTGATGCATCCATGACATACATTATTCATTGAATCATTAATGAATGAATATACTTGCAGCAATGCTGGTCAATTTTTTTTTTATGAGAAACAATATATTTTGAAAAAATTCAATTTGACTAAAAGAAACAACATTCTCTAAGACGTCTCACATTATATCTACAGCACCGGCGAATAAGTGGTCAAGTCGGATTTTGTCCAGAAAGTTAACTGCTTTCAGATATCCGGAATCGTATGTTTCTGATAGTTTTTGGCTTGAAATGGAGTCGTAATGCCTTGTTGTTTTCAATTCAATGCCTTACTTAGCCCGTTATAGACTACGAAAATAACTCGTTTCCGCTCACTTAAGTACAAGAAACACATTTTGGAGAAAATTAGACTTAACCACTTATTCACCGGGGCTGTAGATGTAAATTAAGTATTTGTTTATATTCAAAAGTATTTGAAATTTCAACAAAATATATTTTACCATTCTCTGCCTTGATCTCTAACCAGTTTCAGATCTATATTTTAATTTATACTAACAAAAACAAAGTTCTATATTAAAAAAAAAGCTGTACCACTACAACCCATGCAGAGTCGTTGTGCTGTTCGGTGATCTGTATCACGCTCAACCGCCAGGTTTTTATTTCTAATACCTTTGGTTTATAGAACAATATTTTAATTTACAGAATTAAAAAAGGGCCAAAAAATGTTCCTTATAAGTAGCTGATAGAGTCCATAGGTTCAAATTTAAACTATTCTTCTAGGGCTTGGTTCTGTTTGAAAAACTCCTTTTTTTTGTCAGAGTTATATAAATAAAATTAAAATTGTGCCAGGGACTACCCGCACCAATTGATATTTGAAAGCGGAAGCAGATATCGATCCTCCGCGGCCGTCGGCGAATCAAAGGTCGGGTCAAAGGGTCCTTTGAGCTTTGATCGGATTAAAAAAGTTAATAAGGGCTCTCTGTATCAGCTCCTTGGGGTTGGTGCCTTATCTCCTTTCTAGGGTGGGGGCAGATCTTTCAGGAGTCAGGAGCTCTATACAGTCGCCACAATTGTAATTAACGAAGGTAAAGTTATATAGATATAAATATAATTTATACATTATATAAAGGTATGGTATCAGTTCCGCAGGCTATCGTTTCGAGTTGAGCCACAGCAAGTTTAAACTGTATATTCGTTCCATTTATATAATATGAGGCAAACAGCTCATTACGCTTTGTCTTCGATGCCCCGAGGAAGTCTGATGTGTCCCACCTCAATGATAAAGTGGCTCTTCTCCTCCATCCGCAGACTCTATTTCCTCGACTCTTTCTTACACCAAACCATCAACTCACAACATCCATCCTATATCTATAGGCTCCTAAAATTTAAAAAACAAAAATCAGAACCTTTTTCCAGTCCACATTCACCTCTTAAAATATAAATAGTACAGAGGAAGAGAACCCTTTAATACACCATTGTGGAAGATGGAAACTGTTTATATTTCGGTAATCATTTCATCAAGAAATAAAAGTTTCAACTAACATTTTGAAGTTCACATCTACAGATGATATACGAGGAAGAAAATGGCCCGGACGGAGGCAAAAAAAAAACACTCAAGTTGGGAGAACTGTTTATCGGAGAGCAACCGTTTCGGCCCACATTGCAGATCTTCTTCAGGGCTGTCGGTAGGAGATAAAGGACAATACTGATGAAAAAAGTTTTGATGGAATTTCGCAAACTAAGACGAGGAATATTAATGTACGACGCCGTTGATTATAATATAGGAATATTATAAAACTTCAAAGGACTCAAAGAAAAATAAAATTTGAATTATGGTAAACAAATCTTTTAATGAATGAAATTTGTAATTATTTCTTTGAATTAGCATAAAGAGCTGAAAATATTTTTTTATAAATAAAGAGAAACACTAAGGCTAAATTAAGATGTTCGTTGGTTATTATCGAAGCTATGTGGAGAGAATATGGACGGAGGCTGGCTGGAGAGGAAACAATGGCTCCTCGCTCCAGCCGGCTGAGGTTTCTTCCACCTCCCTGCTCTTTATAACTTTTTTTATATTAATTCATGTTTAATATTTCTTTTATTGGAACTTTCATTTTGTATTATAAAAATAATACTTTTTCTTTCATACCGATGCAAGATTAGGAAAGTATTGCAATAGTGTCACTATTTTAATGGATTGCTTTCGACGCATACCCTCATCTTCAATATCATTTGATATTATCCCACATCTTCACATACATTTTCCTCAGAATCCTCAAACTAGACTAAAACGACAAGAAACTGCACGCCGTTTCAGGCTACTATTACACTTACTAGGCAATGTAAGCTCTCGATTAATTACAAAAGACACATACATATGACTATTATAAAACCTATTTGGTCTTACTGAGTAGAGCTTTGGGGCTCCAATAAGGCATTGATTTCTCCTCGCATCCAATCCTTAAAGTTTAAAATTCGTCAATAAAATAGAGCCAAAACTCAAAAAGAAACACTAACATTTATCAGAATGCAAATGGAAAGCCTTATGTTTCAAAATGATGGAGTAAAACAAACGCATACCAGTCGACGTTTCACCTATTCAGGCATTGTCAAGACACAAAAAGAGTTAGATAAATCACATCTCTAAGAAAAAAGTGCAATACATCCCACAATCAACAGCCCAAACAGGCTCATAACATGAGACAGCACCTCCACCACCAAGACGTTCAACATACAACTGAAAGGAAGGTAATACGCAACCAGCTGGGAAGGTTATAGGGACAGCTGATCCACAGTACATATCGAGCAACACTATCCTATACAAATTTATTAATTAATTTATGAAGGCACGAATAACGCACAAATTCGTCCCTGCATTTTTGCATTGGCACTCATTTCAGTATTCCTAGGTTTCCCCTATCGAATTATTCGTTTTATTGAGTTAATAAAACAAAACCTGTACTAGTACAACCCTTGAAGGGTTCAATACATGCTTGAGAGTACTGTTTCTTGGAAAGCGGTTTGTCCGAGTTCACTCTCAAACGCTAGTTTTTTTCTCAAAATTCAGCATAACCACTTGATACTAGCTGGCTGAGTTCCGCGAGAATCTGTACATCCCAATGGGTTCATTCATGAAATAAATTGTTTAACATATTAAATAATTTTTTCTGACAGCCGGATTTGAACCCGGGAACTCCAGCAAGTTAACTCTTACACACTTGGCTACTCCGCTCCCCCTTATTAAATTAATAACATAATCAAAAGTTAATAAATTGTTTTCCAGACCTATTAAAAATATATTCTGGAGTAATCTCTGCTCATCTCTGCAGTCATCTAGAGACTGCACTGCAATTTATAGTATACTTAAAAGCATGTATTACTAAGATCCTGTTCTTTTAGGGATCTATTAAAATCATGAAACACTTTTCCCATTGAATCGGCAATCCTTCAAAAGTCTATTAGAAAAATCAGGTATCACATCTACGTGTAGGATGTAATAGGTCTTTTCCACTTCGTTCGAAACAGCCTTAAGGACAACTATACTTTCTGTGTTTTTTTTATTATATGTTATAATTTTTAAATATTTTTATTTTAAAAGAAAAGATATGTCCAGTTTCTGAACCAGGTAGACATATATGACCGAGGTAAGAACCAGTATAGCTCTGGTGGCAGAGTTCCATGACAGAAACACGAGAGACCCGGGTTCGATTCCCGGCTCTGGACATATCTTTTCTTTTCAAATAAAAATATTTAAAAATTATACTTACTGTGGATTTTCCTACAGTACCAGCACAATGCATGTATTCATATTTAATCAATTATAAGATTAAGTATTAATTTTGTTATCATTATTAGTTTGTAATTTTAATATGTAACAACTATTTATTTTAAATTTATCAGAAGTCTATTTTTCACTGTTGAGGCATCGATATTAGAATAATTCAATCTTGAAACGTTGTCTAAGCATAGTGAAAATAACTAAATCTCAATATTTAGTTGTGATCATATACTTTGAACAAAATTTCAAAAATTTATTTGTTCTCATATATACCTCAAGATCCGTTGTATATACGTACACATATGTAACGGACGTTGAGGTAAAGCCGATACAATTATATTAATACAAGAGAGGCAGAGACTGCCGCCACCATTGTGCTCGACTAACGACATGTTCAGATACGACGGCACCGAGCCATCTTCTCTTCTCCTGATGGAGTTCTTTAACGAACCGTGCCATATCGTCCTACCTCTGCTCCTTTTTGAACTCGCGAAACAGATCTTGTTAAGAGACGAAAATGTTTTTTATGAATAACATTCAAGTTGTCTCTCGAAGAGTTGTTGAAAAAAATACTCACAACAATTTGAATATTCATTACATTCATTACGAACATTTATGTTCGTGTACTGAGATTTGATTTCTAAGGTTCGAGAAATGGAAATGTAAAAAAATAATATAACATTTTTACTAATTTTAACTATGAAAAAAAGAGAACTGTAACAAACATTAATATTGGACATTTTTCAGTGTTCAGTTGAAATTGTATAACAATTTTCAATGGCTGATAGGTTAGTAGATTTTATTGATTTATTTTTCTATTGTAATCCAACCTACCATTCACAAGGATAATAGCGGCTAGAGCAGTAGAATGTATTCCCTTCGTCCCTTCGGAAAAGATAATAACGCTAAATAAATAATCGTAATGCTAAAAAATAAAATAAAATAAGTATGAATAGTAAATTTTCTTTAATTAAATAAAGGGATCTTTAACACTTAAAGTTTAAATGATTTAGGAATTAAAAGTACATGCTGTTTAGAAATGGCGATAGACTAATAAAGCCATGAGTATATTATAATGTTGTTTACAGTAAAAATATTTGTCTATCTGATAAAAAAAAAAAGTCCATACTAGATAATATTAAAAGGTAAAAACCTTTTAGTATTGAAGAAAAACAAATAATCTAACTAAATGGTGTGATAACATTGTGAGTAGTGGTGTTGAACAAATACTTGGAAGTTTTGGTGGATCACGATATTCCTGTATAATAATCGTGGGGCTCACCCAGCCTATATAAAGTAGGTACACTTTAGAGGGGGAAAGCAAGCGATTGAGAAACAATACAGTCTCTGCCACGTACTTAACTCAAGACTCTTCATGGGTTGTATTGATACAGGTGAATGTCTTGTATCATAATATTGATAAAATAATCTTTGATAACTCCAAACTAAAGCCATAACCTTTAAAATAGTATTGAATAACTTCCCAACGCACTGTCAATTCAGGTATCATCAGGATGCTAATGAAGTTGTCACAGAACGTCTCACACCAATAGCATATTAGCCTAGTGTCATTAGCATTTTACCAAATGTGGATGCTCGATTTGGTGAAACCATAATTTTCCTGTATTTTAGAGACTCAAGTCATTGTCTATGGATTTTCGCAAATGCATCCTAGAAACGATTTACATTTCTCTTCAATAATATCATAACTATTGAGCGGGACTCCATAACTCCGGCTGCATCTCGCTATTCCAGTAGATCGCCCCAGACCCGAGGGCTTCCCTATCCTCGGAACAGACCTCCCGGAGATCCACTAACGGCCAGCTGCGGCGTCGATTAAGAGAAGATTACGGTCGCTTGGTGGGGAGATTATCTGGCCATAAATCTGTGGGGTCCCACGCTGCGGAGGATATTTGCACTTCCGGACGGATGCACTCCTTCAATCGGGACCGGTCGTAGCACGCACATAAATCTTTATCAATACCTTTTATATTCACTCTTAACTAACCCTGTGGCTACTTCATTTATATTTATAAAACCAGTATTCCCTGGTTTGAGCAAACATGGAAGCGGTTGGTAACCTCGGGGGCAGGTGTGCTCGGGTTCGGGTTCGAGGATCGCCTCCATTGTGAGAAGATGTCAGAGATGTCTCCAGTCAATGGCTCTTCATCACAGGTGAGTGCGCTCAATCAAGCAGCATCATTGATGCTATACGGAACTGTATGTTCCGATACTTTAAATATATCTACAGCCTGGATATAGAAATCGTTGTACTTATATACGAAATCGTGGTAATTTTGAAGCGTATGAAGCTATGTCAGGCGTTGGCTTGAAACGCAGTTATTGCTTATATTACAACAAGAAGACCAAAATTACTGTAATGACACGATTCCACTTAAATTAGTACAAATTACTCTCTCATCAAATTATACTTAACCACTCATTCAACATCAATGTAAAAAGATATCCATATAAAAAAATATTGTTTTATTAAGAAGTATTTATTTATTTTTAATCCTTGTTAAATAATCAAATTTCGTGATACTGTATCTATATTCGTTTTATTTATATACCAAGTTCTATCAACATGGTCTCACTAAGAAGATGACAAATCCATTTGAACATAGTTCCTTTGAAAATTAGAAGTATTAAAAAAAATTTTTGTATATTAAATATTAAAAGTATAGTATATATAAATATAGCTCTTGAAAAACAAATCAAATACAAGCGTGATACTTTCCTTATAAGTTAGGAATATATTTTATTAAAAATTCTTGTTTATTCATTTAACTTCAATTAATGGAATGGCTTACTGGACGATGCTATGTTGGGAATCCTAAATTTCGCCTATCTAGATATAATTAGAATAAGAATCTTTAACGATTACTTAATACTGCACAATCTCGCGACCATCATTTTACGTCCCCACGGAAGGACGGCATAACCAGGGATTTCTTTACTTCTTTGAAAGAAAAAGGCCACAAGTGAGGCGGCGAACTTGCGATCTTGGGTTTAGCAGGTTGTTATGCTTGCCGCTGGCTCAAAGGTGACCCTTAAAAATTCTTTATTTATATCTAAAGGGAGAAGGTGCCGCAAAAAAATTGAATTACTTACTCAGTAAATTACGGCAATATTTTTCTATCTCAGATTATGAATGAATACTCGAGAGTAGGCCCCAGAGCCGGGTAGCGCATATTTTTTTATTACAGATATTTCATAATATTCTCACAACGTTTTTTTTTTTTAATTTATTATATTTTTCATCATCAATAAATATTTATCTTGTACTTAAATTTTATATCTGTGGGCAATCTCTTATTAATGTTCATATTTCATCGATTTGTATGTTAGAACGATTGGCTGAAAGACCAGATAAGGAATATATTTATTACTATCGTTTTATTATAATTATTATTTATTTGATTTTTTCTTACAAATAAAGTTAGAAGGCAATAGTATCAATGCCTGATGACTGGTCAGGTTTTCCCCAGTATTTTAGGGACTTTAGAATTCCCATTTTGGGATTTTTATTATTGCGTTCTCGTCACATTATTATAATTTTACTATAATAAACTCTATAATTTATATAGTTTTGAGTGATTAATTACATTTAGTTAGATTCACAATCTACTTGGAATGTATTCTATATATTTTAGCTCAAAAATTGTGTTTCTTTTAATAAGGTTAATTCGATAAGGAATACAAATCACAATGTATTTCTGTAAAAATACTTTAAAACAACAAAAAATAATAAAATTAAATTATTGCAACTTTTTATTCATAATTCCAAATCGAAGCATTGCTATTTATATAATATTATTGATTGTTCATCAATAATAAATTATATGATACTTTCCCCCAAAATCTGCAAATAAATATTCCTAAAATTGTAGAATATCTCTAATTAGGCATAACGATTGCAATATAGTTATTTCAGCTAGATAACAAAATATATACATTTGATTTTTTTTTGCAGAATAAAATGTGCAGGAAAATACTTTTACTGTCTTAAGAAAGGTTTTATTGGAAAAAGAGAAGTTACAAAAGGCACCAAGAAAACAGTGATTAAAAATACCTTTCTCCCAATCCTGACATACTCATGTGAATATTAGACCCTCATCAGCAAGCATAAAAGTCAACTCCAAGCAATGGAAATGAGGTATCTAAGAAGAGTTGAGGGGAAAACGAGAAGAGATAGGGTGAGACGATAAGAACCAATCTGGGCACACGACCAGCAGCAGACATCGTTGAGGAGCATAGGATGGGATGGTTCCAACATGTCTCCCATATGGCTGAGGATTGTCTGGCTAAAGCCATATACGAGACTAAAGTGGAAGGTAGAAGACCTCAGGGAAGGCCTAGAAGAACCTGGGAGAACGGGGTTAAGGAAGCCTTTGATAGGAGAGGCCTGGACTGGAGAAAGAGAAATTTATTGGTTCAGGATCGAGACTTATGGATCAAGCTCTATAAGCAGGCTCCTCACACTGCTTAAAGCGGTAGAGAGGAAGAGATTAAGTAAGTAAGTAAGTTTTTTTTTCTGCATGAAAGAATTGTGTGGTAGAATTTTATTTCATTTTCTCCCTTTGGAGTTTTTACAGCAGTCTTAATTCTTTTAAGGCTGAAATCCGGACTATATAATTAACACATACGGACATATTTAAATTTTGAATATTTAGTTAAGGGTATATCAATGAATATAAGCTTAGCTGCAACGAGTGCACGAAAATATTTTACTATCTCTTTTAAGGAACCGATTCATTTTAGAAAATTGAATCTCTTATTCGCACGGCCATCGCACCAGATTCCTTTTCTTTCATCCCGAATATGTTGCCTACTAATGACCTAGTGAAAACAAGTTCCGTAACATACCTTCTGAACATTGGAGTTGCAAAACTTGACAGTTGGACGCAGGCGAATACCACCTAGCTAACTTTCCTTGCGGCACCTGCCTCTTATCAGGAGGACTCTTACTGTCTCAGCTTTCAGTTTTACGATCTTCCCGAAACTGGGTTTATCTTTATCTACTTCTGGAGGCTTCAATGCTGATAAGCTAAGTCATAAAGACAGTATTCTGCAATTATATGAGATAATGTCCTTTACGATTTCAACTTGTAAGTTAAACCCTTAGAGAAGAATTCTGGCTAAAGTCCCGAATGTGCTTTTCGAATTAACCCTGTTAAGATAAATTTCCAGCTCAAGTCATCATGATGCACGCAAACCATTTGCTTAAATGCAAATATAACCTAAAAATTGGATATTTCGAAAAAAATATCAGGTAGAACTAAAATTTTAGTCAGAATATGCGATTTGTGCTTTTTAAATACTTTTTATTTAATTTATTATTTTTTTATACTCGTATACTCTTAATGGAAACATATCAATTATTTTAAAAAAAACAGACTCTAAAGTTACATATACACAATTCATGTTTGTAATATACATAAACAACATTAACAAAAGAAAAGCTTCGGTAAAAGAGATAATAATAAATAAATAAACAAAATTTAGTATTTTAAAAAAATATTTGATTGATGACTTCGATTTGATTATATTAAATATGTATAATTTCAAATACACTCTTAAACAATACATTGATATTTATACAATATGTTTTATTTATCGGTCTAAATAAATACGGGAAAAACGAATAGGTTGGAAAATAAAATAAAATGGCTGTGGTAATCTTTAAAAGATGATATGCTTATTTCGGTTATTTTGGTATTAATTTTTGCACGAGAGAGTGAATCAACAGTATGAGTTAGTTTGTATGCATATTCTCATATCCAGGTTGTCGAATGTAATAAATTAATACATATTGGTAAAATATGTAGGTATACTTGAATAACTGCAGAGAAATCGTTAAGATTAGGAACTATTTTCATTAGAGTGACATTTATAAATAATTAATTTTTCTAATTAACGGAACATTCAAATCCACACATTGTGAAGTAATATAACTGGAAATTACTATCCTTTCTCTATTTCGATTAGTTAAAGAGCCACTTAGCCAGATATAGTATCAACGACGTTTTTTGTTTGTAGTCAGAAGCTTATCAGGCACTTACGCACGCGCCCAGGACTTTTTAGATAGTTTTTTGTCCCAAGGACGCATGCTTAACGAAGAAAAAACTTTATAAAAAAACAGTTTAACCAAAGGACGTTATGGACGAAGCGGCTCGGGAAGGGTGTGGACCGGTTGGCACCCCTGGAAGATGATGTGAACCGACTTAATAAAAATTGTCAGGATCAATGGTCCATCTCGGGTGATTTATGGCTTCTGGTGGGAGTCCAAGGCGCGAGCCGTTTTTTATAACGTTTTTTTCCAGCTGCTAGATATAGGACAGGAAAGGAGATGACCTGCTAGGTATAGGAAGGAAGACAATGTTCTGCTAGGTATAGGAAGTGAAAAGCGATGATCTGCTATGTATAAGATAAGGAAGCCGATGATCTAGGATAGAAAAAGCAGTGATCTGCTGGATTTAGGATAAGAATAACGATCAGATGCAAGATATACGATTGGAAAGCGATAATCTGTAACACAAAGGATAGAAAATCGATCATCTACTAGGCACAGGAAGGAAAAAGCAATAATCTGCTAGGTATAGTAAAGGAAAAGCAATGATCTGCTAGATATAAGAAAGGAAATGCGATCATCGGCAAATTCCAGGATAGGATAGGAGATAATTTGCCTTAAATAAGATCGGAAAAGCGATAATCTGCTAGACATTAGATAGAAAATGCGATAATCTATCAGGCATTGGTATAATTCTGCGAGGTAGAGGATAGGAAAAGCTATTATCTGCTAGGTATAGGATAGGGAAAGCAATGATCTGAGGTAGAAAATGCGATCATCTGCAAGATATAGGATCGATAAAATAGTGATCTGCTTGATCTTGAATAGGAAAAGCGATGATCCCCTAGATCTAGGATAGGAGATGCGATGATCTGATAGATCTAGGATTGGAAAAGCATTAGTAAGTAAGATATAGGAGATATAGGGGGTGATATATCATATGATAACCAATCGTCTGCTATAACCAATAGATATGGATTTGGGAAAGCAATGAAATGGAAGGTGTAGGGTAGGAAAAGCGATGATCTAGATATAGGATAGGAAATATGATAGACTGTCAGGTATAGCATACGAAAAGCAATGGCCTGCAAGATCTAGTATAGGATAGGATAAGAGATTATTTGCTAGATATAAGATAGCAAAAGTGATAATCTGCTAGATATAGGATTGCAAAAGCAATGATCCGTGAAATCGAGGACAGGATAGGAGATAATCTGCTGGATCTAGGATGGGAAGGGCGTAGATTCCTCCCTAGGTGTGTGGGTGCTACTGTGTCGTCTTTAGGAGGCCTGGGATAGTTGTGGGTGTCGATAGTTTAAGAAAGGTTAACGATGTCGTAAGTTGGCCGGGAAGAGGATAATGTTCTGCTCTACCTTATCTAAACGTTTTGTTTATTTCATCTGGTTGCTTAAGAATATCATTCTAGGTATTTGTCAGTGTTTCCATCCCACACACCTAATGTTATAGAAATAGGAAAACTATTTGTTAAATGACACCGATAAATTGTTTATTTATTTATTGAAATTCCAATGGTATAGTAGTCGATGAAGAAACTACCAATTGATGCAAGTATTTTATGAAAAGAATCGATTTTTCGAACGTTTTTAGAATTAAATACGTGGAAGATGAGATTAAAAACGAATTTGTTTAAATATCTACAACTATTGTTATTAGTAATATAGTTATATTCATGTACATACTAAATATGTTATAACGATGGATTGAATTGTTCAGAGAGTGCAGTCAACGATAGCACAAAATAAGCAGAACTTATTTTTTAATTGTGTATGCTTGACTGCGCCCCCTGACTAATTCAATCCATCGTTAGAATTATCCTGTCAACTATTTTCCACTCAAAAATTAACGATTTTATAGTTAAATAAGTGAATGAGTCAGAACCAGAAACTCTTTTATTGTAATCATGGCTTAATAGAAGTTTCGATTGCCATACGTACCGTATCCTCTCAGCACTCTCAGCATTACTACAGTACGTTAGTTACACTTAAAATGTGCATAAGTTGTAATGAATTTGAAATGAATGAAATTCTCTTACTTAACCGGTTGAGGTTATGTACGCAAGCTGTACTACCAAACTTTTTCTCACCCTTTGGGCTTTTGCGACAAAGCGTACCCGAAAAAAAATACACACTACCATGAATATTCTGGAAGTAATTAACTCCTATATCTGGTCATTGTTAAAATTCTTTAAAATTACATTTAAAAAATCAAGCCTGTATCATGCCTTACTAATTATTAATCCAATTACATATTTTCCTTAGATAAATAAAATACTATACCATTATAAGACACAAAGGGTCTTGAGCTCAGACCATTGTTTCCAAGCCAATGCTGTGCCGAAGGTGATTTGATCAACATCACGGTAAACCGCCTGATACCCCAGTTAAGGGTACCCACTTTGTAGAGGTTGGTGAGCCACAGAAGGGTCGTCAAGCACCCAGGGTCCAACCGAGGCTGTTAACAGATTAACTAATTTACCTGCTACAGCCGGATTTGAACCTGGAACCTCTGGCATAGTAACTCAGCGCCCCACCCATTTAGCTACTCCGCTCCATAATCTGTTAATATACTTTCCTTATTTACTTGAGATATGTTGAAAGTAATGCCAAGGGACATGGAAGCCCAATTAGTTGACTCGTCGAGAAGTAATTGATGTTAGGATCTGACTCAGTGTTCGTTATTCCAATGTAACAAGAGGCCACACTCAGCCCACTTTTACTCTCCTTCTCGGCTAAGTAAGAAAGAATTTTCTATGTCGTTCCAAATGGGACTAGGATTTTAGGGATCTAAAGAAATTTTTGCTAACGGTCTAAATGACAAATTTTTGCTTATTTACCTATACCAAGACTATTTCTTGAACAATTAAAATCGGTTTGGTTGATTTTTTAGTTATGCCTAAACAATAAAAATATTCCTACCACCTTAACTGTAATAAGCTGTAAATATAACCTAGTTTTTAGGCATATTAATAACGTTTTTGAAATTCCGGAGATATCCGCTTTTGACCCCGGACGCCTCACTTGTTCTTACCTATGTGTGTTGTAGAAATTATTATTATTGTTGCGAGATGAGGCAGGGTGTAAATCTAATAATAAATATTATTCCTTCCGATAAATTTTATAATTTTCAACCGAATTGGTTACACACGCTTCGACCAATATTTGTTGACTAGAAAACTAAGACTAATATGTGCACAGTGTCACGTAGCACATGATTGTAAAATACTTACAGACCTGAAACAGTTTATACTTGCTTTACAGTTTTCACCTAATTTTATTACTAATTAATTTATTAATGCTAATAAAAACCAATCCCCTTACAAGATTTAAAAGTTAAAAATTTATGTGAGGAGTTCCAAAGCTTGTAAGCCCATAATTTAAAAAAATGCCTGTCCCAAATTTTTCGCTAGTTTTTTTAAAATGTATTTATTAAAATTTACAACTGTATACAAAATACATCAAGTAAATATAATGAAAGATAAATCACGTCCAGAGACAAAGGCCAATAGAAAAACTACCCAGTGGTAGAACTCAAATAAAAAGTTCAGCTTAGAAGGTCACGAGACCATCTTCTTTTCATACGCCTCGGAGGATCATCAGGAATTGAAGAGGCTGCGAGGTTTGAAACTAGTGGGTTTGAGTGGAAATGAAGTTTTTCATGAAAAGATTGATGTCGGATTCGGTCCAAATCAGCTCCAAAGCTCTATTCCGTGACTTTTTTTTTTGTTCCCTCATCTAAAAATTGCACTCAGACGAGAGAGATTTTCGTCAAATGAAGAGGCGATCACCTTCGTAAACAATTATTTTGCAGAGAAAAACTCCGAGTACTATTTGGACGGGAGCATCGCTGGGAGAAGTGTGTAGATTTACAAGGAGACTATATTGAAAAATAAAAAAAATTCAGAAAAAATGTCTTGTATTTTTGTTAGGTCGGAAACTTTTTAGACCACCCTCGTGTATATTGTACTCCGGTTGATTTTATCCTTTTTCGTTTGTATTTTTCTTATATACATATTTCTTCCCAATTCCAGATAATCCCTGTTGATAATCCCGGAGAGTCTAGAACTGGAAATAATACGGCCTACTGACCTTCTTACATAACCAATCAGTTGGGTTTTACCAATACAGGGCACGAATATATAAATTCAAGTCACATATACATACATTCGAATCCCATACATATATTCAGCATATTTGCATGAATTTTACCGTTCGAAAGTGTTAACAATATTAAATACCCAACCGTTCAATATGAATTATCATATATTTTTATTAAACTCAGATATTTTCAATTATTACATAAAAAATTTTAAAAATTAAATAATGGGTACTATTTATGTTCAATGTGCTTAATTAGTAATAGTAAGTATTAAGCGGATTAATAAAGAAACTAAGTACAATTTTTAAAGATTACTTCAGGCGTCTTTAGTCAACAGTAGATGTGATTTAAAGGTGACAACTAATTTATTAAAAAAATATACTAATATTAATATTAACGTCCGGGAAAATTTTTATATCGTAATATGTATGTTAAAATTGACTTTTAAAAAATTGAGGAAGGCTTCGGGCCAATATTTTTTAGTTTCTATCTATTGAAGTAAATATTAAACAATAGTATTGACTCATTACTTATCGAAACTTTTAAAATAGAAACATTAGGTCTATAAATCAAAGAAAAAATGAATATTTATTGGAAATAATAAGAAAAATAGGGTTTTTATATTAAATTAAAAGAATGGTTCGTATAAATTTGTAGGTTTTGATATTAATAATCAATATCCGTATCTTATTATAAAACTATTTTACTTAATTAATATCTGAACATAAAATATTACATCACGTAGTTTAAAAAAAAAAAAACTCGATGTTCCTGCACAATAGCAAAGAGAAAAACATCTGGATCAAATTTGCTGGATGCGCAATTGCACAGGTGCAAATGAAAATTAAATAATAATAATAATAATAATAATAATGATGGAATATTGTCATACATCGTATTTTTGATTAATTTTTAATTATTATAAAAGTATATACTCACTTTTATTATAGGTATCTTAGCATTCGAGTAGAAACTGTGGTACAAAAATATCGGAAAGTTCTTTTAAATACCAATATTTTTCCAACTTCACAATATTTTAAAGGAGAGAGTTTTAAAAAAAAATATTTAAAAATTTGGGTCTAATAAAATCACTTACTATATTTTCTCGTGGATATGTACGATTTATGAATTTAAAAACAATAAAATCAGCTGTTAATTTAACATTAATTTGTAAAGCATCGTCTTTCATGAATTAATCATCATAATAAAAATATTGATAAATTAATAAATAATCTTAATAAAATAATGTTATAACGTCTATCAAACGTTCACCCGTAACTTTGCACATGGCTAGGCCGTACCCTCTAATCCTGATTATGAGAGTACCCACGGATTGTTTAATAGCTAATAAAAATTTTCTTGCCCGGTGCACTTCTTCCCGAAATGGCTAACGTCTCCTTGTGGGAACATCCAGGACAATGGCGAGGTCACAATAGGGCAAAGAGGTTTTATGGTTTTAGTTCGCTCGTAAACCAACAGCGGTTATATTTAGTCTTCTCTAATGGCGAGGGGGTTCTGCGCTCCTTCTGCCTCCAGCTGGAGAATTCCTACAGGAAATGTTTTTGTATCATCAAGAAGCAAATCTAGCTCATATGTCTTCATAAGGATGGTATATTTACCAACAACAAACAGAGAAAATTAATTTGTTTTAGATGAGATTAAATAGTATTTATTGCTCATACAGGTGTTATGCTTACTAGATAAATACTCTAAACTCCCAATTAGCTAGAAAAGACTCGTTTATAAGATTATAAATCCCATGAAATCAGCTTTATCCTCCGTCGTAAACCTACAATTTGCTCTCCTCTATCGTTTAATAATATCACACTGATTCCTGTAGAACAGGTCCGGCACTTAGGACTACACCTTGACAACCCTTTACTTGGAATCCTCTCACTAGAAACGACAAGAAACAGTTCGCCGTTTCAGGCTATTTCAACATTTGCTAGACAAACGCTCTAAGCTCTCAATTAATTACTAAAGAGTCATATACGTGACAATCGTTAGGCCCATCTGGACTTACGGAATAGAGCTTTGGGGCTCCACGAAGCCATCGAATTTCTATCGTATCCAAGCCTTACAATCCATAATACGCCTTGCTTTGTTACGAATAAATCATCATGACCTTTAACACCCTTTTGTTGCTGATTTTGTCTTTTCGTGAAAAATTTAATTTTCACTCAAATCTACTAGTTTCATAGGCGTATCCAAAGAAGACGGCCTTGTGACTTTTTAATTTGAATTTTGTATTTGAGAGCTATCACTGAGTAATTTATATTTTCTCTTTATCCATGTCAGTAGGTATCATTAACTATATTTACTTTCTATATCGTTATAATTGATATCTAAATTTTAATAAATGCTCAATCTTTAATACTTATGGCAACGACATGAATTAGAATAGAAATTTATTCTGTAAACAGTCGTTAATCGAGTCTGTTGGATCTGGTAGCCCTACTGGTGCCCACCTTTCCTCTATAACATGGGTACACTTATTAAGACAAAAACCTAGCGGTTAAGGTAATTTTTTTTAGACCTAAGTAAGTGTAATAAAGCAACGGTAATTGAAAAAAATATTTATATATTTGGAATGTCTTTATTATCCTGACCACTCAACTTATTATTATCTCGTTTTCGTGTCTGAAATTCATGCATATGTAACATACATGTGCATTAGGAACATCTCTATGTAAGTTGTTTCGACCAAGTAATTAAACGTGCATTCCAGCTCCCACGTTAATGGTCGCCCAGGTATCTGACTCATCAAAGTGCAGCCGGTCCGTGAGGTAGAGTGGATCGTGTAATACCTTGAAGGTGGAGAATTTCATTAATTATTATAAATTTCATTAATTATCATAAATTGCATAAATTAATCATAAAGTGCACGATGGATTCATTTCGCTTGAGACCTAGTACTTATAAGACAATCAGAGGGTTAGGAAATCCTACGGATGTGATTTTTTTATTGTGTTATACGGTTTTATATTTACAGAAAGATTGAAATCTGAAACTGTTTCTATCCTGAATTCTGTCTTGCATTTCAAGATGTATCTGGAGGTTCGACTACGAAGCTACTTGCGTCCATTACATACATGCAGGTATGCAGGACAGAAAAGCCACTTCAGTTGGCTGGTTTATTAATCTAGTATTATATTTCAGCACCAACTGCATACTTTCTATGACCGATAGGAATCAAGATGCAGTAATAAGCACGGTATCCCCGATCTACTAAACGCACATTATTGCAATCTGAATCTTTCTCGAATACAAATTACTTCTTTGGATTGGGAATATTCAGAAATGAATAAGTATTTTTAATTAGTCACCCGCTGCAACCCCTTAGCGTCAAATGGAAAGACCGTAAATGAGAAATATTTATACAGTTTAAGAGTTAGTTTAATACTTCCTCTTTGTTTTAATTTTACAATTCTTCTTAATAAGTATTTTCAGACTTCCACTCTGGTCTTTATATTTAAAAATATAAGCTGATTAAAAAATTTTGATAATGAGGTGATTTTCAGCAAACATTTTATAATGATTGCTATTAATTACTTGGTAATTACCTTCTAGCTCTGATCTGATAACATTACTTTCTTTTATTTACTAAATAATTTATAGAAATAATATAATATCATATATTATTTCTATATGTTATATATTGTATTATAATAATAGAACATCATAGAAGACCTATATTAAAAAAAATATAATGTTACGTTACACCCATCAACGGATATATCCTTACATTTCCCTGTCAAAGTTTAGAGATATTCCCCAAACATTAAATGGTCTACACAGAAGAACTATTTCCGCTGATAGTTGGCTACTATCTTTATCATTTATATAACAATATTATTTATATTTAATAGCGATAAGAATAATCAAGTCTCTCCTTGCATTGTCGAGAAGAGACAATTAAGGGTTTCATAATTATTCAAAGTGTTGTTACTCGTAGCCCCGTCTGAATGCCATTTCCCAACGAGTCAGTTAGTAGCTAAGACTGAAGTGAATTAAAACACTCGACATTGAAAGGCACTGTGAGAACATATTCAAAAGATCTTGACCTCCCCAGTCCGCCTATTCCAACCGAAAGACACTAGAGTCTAACTGCTCACTGTTTTTGTCTATCCGACTATTGTTCTCATCTCCTATCCAAAGGGATCCACAATACTAGACTACTTTACGACCTATAAAATTAGTCAGTAGACATGAGGGTTCCTATTAACATAGTTATTGCCTATTATCAGGTGGGGGTCAGCTACTGTCCCTATGGTGGGGCTGCTCATTTGAATGAGAATGGTCTGACCGTGGTCCATGGACCGGCGGGGCAATAAAACCGATAATTTGTTGATGGAGTGGAAGGACATCCTTGGGAATGGCCGCTGACGGACATAGAAGGATTCGGGGATGTTGAGGACAACGGAAGACAATTGGAGTGCGTCCCTCGCTGGGGCAAGAAGTCGAGGAACAAAGGAAGCAGATGTACAGACTGTGTCGTAAACTCAACATCACCAGGAGGTCTCTGAAAGAAAGGTTTTTTCCACACTTTAAAGCTGCATGGTATATTGTGGGGCTATCTCTCTTAACAATAGTACAATACAATAAGTTGTTATAAAAGAAACTGTGATGATAATTCATTCATCATTAATAATAATAATCATGATTAAATCAAGTATTTATATTTCTAAAGAAAAACAGTATCGCTAAGAATCGAATATGAATTTGTATTTTTCCGACAAACTTTTCCTCAATCACAGGTGCATAATGCTGTAGAGGCTGGGTGAGCCCGAAGAAGATCTGCAGCAAAGGGTCTCTGTACGGCTGCTAACGGATTAAATAATTTATCTGTCACAGCCTATGCAACTCAGCACTCTGTCACTTTTTTAATATCCTTTATTTTCCAAATCGGCTATTCCTAGCTTTACCTGTTTTTTTTTAGATAATGATTTTTAAAGCTTTAACAAAATGTAAAAGTGTGGGTTTCGTCTCATGCAAGAGACACCCCGAACTGAATATTATCCGATTATTTAAAAGGGAAGTTATAAATATATAATAGTTTTTTTTCATATAAAATAATTATAATGACAAACAGAATTATAGTACTATCACTGAAGCACCAAACATTAAAAATGTTGTACGATTCACGATTTTGCGAATCAACCTTGATAAGGGACATGCTAATCTTATCTGAGTCGTTCCAATTTTGGTATATGTATGCCGACGCGAGTACTGTATTACTCGTCCTGTACTAATTTTACATTAATTAAATTAAAAAAACATCATTATAAATAATCAGTTGATAAAAAGCAATATTAGTTACGATTTTCATCACAGGATTTACTTATTATTATTATTTCTAATAAAAAAATATTAAAAGTAGTTTTATGGGGAAAATATGGAAAAAAATTGTATGCATTTATGCCCAGTAAGACTTTTTTATTTTTAATGAAATTGAACTAATTAAAAAAACAATTGAATACAAACAAATTATTGAACATGGGCATACAACTTATTTTTAATGATTAACTGAGCGGCCGTAACAGCGTGTTTACTAAAGATTATATAGATAGTTCAACGAGTTTGAAAAAGTAGGAACGTACTTGGATCATTTCATCATTAAGCAATTGTTAATGATATTTACAAGTCTACATTGCCTTGATATGTTTTTAAAGAATAAGAAAACTCATAAGAAAAATCGGTTTCCTGCTGGTGAGAGTATGATCTAGCGACTTTAGGAGTTTACTGTGAGTTATTAGAATATATTTCATATCACATTTCATTTTAATTTTTACTTTTTAGCCCGATTTGTTTTATATAATTGTACTAAGGAAAATCTGATGAAGAAAACATTGTTGTTATCAGACGTGCTAACGCCAGGGAATACTGGGGAAGAACGGTTGAGCAGGCCAAGGACTGCTTCGAGCATCTGCTGCTCCGGTTGTGAGCGAATGGATTTAGATTGGTTATTACTTCTTAAAAAAATTGTGTATTGCATAATTAAAAAAATTATCGATTTAAAATGTGGCGTCAATCTGTGGCATCACCTCAGTCAATAACGTAAGTTCAAGTCTGCATCATCTTGGTTTCTATTGCTTGGTATAGCTGAAATTCAGCGACAAGCACAATTCTAAAAGAGTTATAGAATTACATTAAAGGTGTTCCCAACAAATTACTGAAACCCAACAACAACAAAGTTGTCGGTGAAGGACGGAGACATACAAGACTAGCATAGCAACAGCTTAGGGTGGCCGGTTAACAAGGGTCGTGTTGAACCTTCTACAGGTAGGTTAATCAGGTTAATTCTTTACTTTGTCAGTCTTTTCTGTCAGTCCTTGTTACAAAACTATTTTATTAAACAATTTACTTAAAAGAATTGACCGGTAACTAGAATTATTTAATAGTATATTATGGTAAAAATATACAAAATACAAAAATTTATATTTACTTTTTAAAAATAATCCTATTTAAAACTTAATTACGTCTTTCGAAATAAGAAACAGAGCTTATTGTTTGAGGAAGCGCACCAAGGGAGGGACTTAAAGAGCCAAGGTGGTGTATGGGGAAGGTAAATCTAGATTTAAATTCAGGCGGGAGGGTTAAGTAGGAGATAGGAGATATTGCAAAGTCCCCTAGAAACTTCGCAGGGCTCATCAAGTAGATACAACTCCCTTTCACAACTCTCTCCCCAAACACAGGGCAACTTTACCTATAAAAAACTTGCTATTTCTTTTCAGCGAGAATTATTAAAACTTATGTATTCATGGCGAGGTTTCCACTCTGCCTCTCACCATCTCCATCCTTCCACTTTAATAAAGCTTTATTAGTTTAGGCGTTTCTTAAATTTAATGAAATAAGAATTCAGAGATTCTTGAATCACGATGATCTCTGATTAAGGTCTGAAGGCAATTATGAAGTTATGACACTCATGCAGCCTTGTTTTTCATCCATGATTATATTTATAGAAGTTTTTTAGTAATGTAGAGTATCTGGCTAAGGCGGTTTTTCGACTTTTGACACGAAATAGCCAAATTATGTCGAAATATTCGTAATGTATGCGAATCACGACAAGTTCTGATGTTTAAATTGTTCAAATGAGGATAAACCTAACTGAAACTCGGGAATCTTCAGGACATGGCAAGAAAGAAGCAAAATCCTTAACGTAGAATCTTCATAGTAGCAGGTAGAGGTTTCAAGGAACAACTAGAGTCTACAGTATACAGTATTAGTCAAGTCTACAGAACAACTAGAGATTCATTGGAGAAGATTCACGACCGTCTGCAGTTTCCACAAGTCATCCGAAGAGAATTTTCGCAGTGCCCCTCAACATACAATTACAGGTACTAAGTTGACAGAGGAGGAAGCGAAGCACCTCAGAGTTT
The DNA here is from genome assembly GCA_037127475.1 of Arma custos. Classification (NCBI taxonomy): domain Eukaryota; kingdom Metazoa; phylum Arthropoda; class Insecta; order Hemiptera; family Pentatomidae; genus Arma; species Arma custos. The sequence goes on along the minus strand of CM073763.1, from coordinate 80,319,007 downwards.
AAAGTACAGAGTTACGAATCTGAAAATTCTAGGTTCAAATCCCGCTAAGACGTATAAATTATTTAATCTGTTAACTGGAATCATTTGGATCTACAGATCCACCTGTGCTCACCTAATCAATATAAAGCGAGTATCCTTAATTGGGGGAAAACCTGTAGTTTGAGCGTAATCTTGGACGAACCACCTCCCTGCACAACCGTTAGACAAGAAACAGTAGAGTATCTACCATTTCCGGGAGTTTAGATCCTGTATGGGTTATACAGTTGTTTTTTTAAACGGATAGAGGATATAAAATTGATGATAATTAAGTATTAAGGTTATACACAAGATTCTTTGGATTCCTCCGTCTATATAAGTTATGGTTCGTTTATATATCTACAGCCCCGGTGAATAAGTGGTAAAGTAAGTTGAAGTTTGTCCAAAGAGTGTTAACTGTATTAAGGGAAGGTGAATATTCTAGTTTTTGGCTTGAAATGTAATTTTAATATAAGCAACACCTGGCTTAGAACATTTCAAACCAATTCCTGACTTAGATCTTTTGAAGCCAATAACTGTCTTAGGGTGCACCTACATTGGATCCGATGCGATGCGACGCGATCCTATTCTATCTTAGGGTGCACCTACATTGGATCCGATGCGATGCGATCAGAATTCGGAAGCAAACCAAATGACTGAAATATATCGAGAGCGCCTACATTGGCTCCGTCCGTTGTTATCAGACTAATCCGACCGATTTAGTCGCTCGTGGAATCAAAATAGTTTATTTATACGGAAGCGCCTACATTGGTTCCGATGCGATACTGTACGATCAGGTGCGGTTTTCACATTTCAAAATCATTAATTTTCAATACGATAAGCCAGCCGTTACCATGTGTGCCAACAAACCTTTATTGTCTAAAATGTTTATTAAAAAATGTACATTATAATTTAATAATCAACTATTATATAAATATCCGTCATAAATCAAAATTAAATATTCTTAATTCTCATTAAAACATTTTATTATCATTCTTCATGAACCATTAAATATAGTAGCGAAGGTAATTTTTCCGTTGAATAAAATTATATCTATCAGAAATGTACATAAAAAATATACCTACACAAAATTTTAATTCGTCAAATAAAATTGGAAACATTAACTTTTAATAAAATTATCATCGTAATGTTTAATTTATTTGCTAAACAGTTGGCAACATTGGGAGCTAAGGGCTTTTCTGATTTTTGATACTCGTTTGCAAAGATGAACAACAAAATAGACAAAGAATTAGTTCGAAACAAACGAGCCTCGATTTTGTGATCAAACAAATATTATCACAATCGAGAAAATTAAATCATTATATAAAACACGAATATATAAAAAAATAACAATAAATTCTATTTTTTTAAAAATAAATTATTTATTTATATTGAAACAGCATGACAAAAATATTCTAATATTGTAATATTACCTAACTTTCATAACATTTGGTTCTTTAAATTTATAAAACATTATTTTTAATATATTTATATTATAGTTTCACTATTGGTTTGAATAGAATAGAATCACACTAGCTCTGATCCAGAAATAAAATATATGTTTAAAAAAATGTTATTCAAACTGATCAAGTTTATCAAATACGTTACACCTTCATAATTATCAGAATAATTTTAGCTTTATTGGATGTATATTACAAATTCTGTTTGATTTACATGAGTAGGTCATTATCTGATCATCTATTAGTTCAATAAACAGTGATTTTTTAATGAAAGTTCAGTACCATTTTAACTACATTGAGTATTCTCAAGATATCCAGTTTTTGAAAATTGTTTATTAATAAATTAACTATGTGAGCATGGAAATATATAAATATTTAAAAATATAGTTAATGGTGCAAATGAAAGTTTGATTATTTTCTAACCTAACATTGTTTGTTTTATTTCTACAATCCTTGATTGTTCTATTCAATCCTGTCATATATAGGTTACTGGTATTACTCATATAAGACTTTTATTATTGCCATTATTATCCCACTGATATAAATAAACATTTGTTTCGATTAATATTTTGAACTCATTTAAGTAAATATTTTAACAATTAACAATAAAAGTATACAGTTATTTTGGAGCTTTAGTATAGGTTAGCATTCTATTTTTTCCTTTTGTTCATAATGTCCAATGTTTTATCGATGCTCTAATTCAATACTACAAAATTAGGGTTTATTATATTTATATCACTTACACATTCAGAATTAAAGGTATGTTGAAGGTCTATTGATTGAGGGCCAAAATTAATTCTTGAATAGTAAGCAATTGATATATTTATTAGCTTATCAATGTTTCGACCAACATTACAGGTTTAATCAGGGCTGAATAGACAATGTACAAACAAATAATATAATGCTAAAAAATATACATATTAATAGCAGTAATAATACAAATAATACTTTCAAAATATTAGGTGATATGATTAAAATAATAATCATCTTATGGTTATGATTACATCAATCTTTTTATCTAAATACTTTTTTGAATAAAATTTCTATCATTTGTTATTTATGAATATGCAATTATTTTGCATTTAATATTTTTATCTTGATAATTTAACCCTGATGAAGATCTGCAATATTGGTAGAAACATTCTGCAAAGTTCATCGCATATTTTAATTGTGTTTTAATAAAGAAAAGAGGAAACCAGAATATTGTTTAGGAAGAAAATAAATCAGATATAGAAGAAAATAAATCATTTATTCAAAAATATACAAAAGTTTGCAATTCTTATAAAATTAAAAGAATAAAATTTAGGATAATCATTTTTTAATAACAATATTAGCACTAAATAGAAAAATAAATAAATAACATAATTAGGTATTTCAAAATACAATTCAAGAAGAATTAAACAGTACAAATTTTATAAATAATATTTGTCGTTTAAGATAATAACATATTAATATGATATAATAATACAAAGCAATAATATATAATACTTAATAATACAATTATATAATATTATATCTAATAATTAAGGTGATTGAGGAAGATCCTCTGAAAATTTAGATTGTAGTGTTTTCAAATACATAGCTTAAATTGCCTTGAATATCCACTATTAATTATACAGTATTTACTCCCAAATTGTCATATCTTGCTTGATTATCATAGGCATCCAATTAGAAAAGTATACACATAATTTCTTCTGATACTTGATATACACAACCCAAAAACCATTGTCATCTTCGCCATCTATTTTCACTTGTAGAAGTATCTGCTAATTATTGAAAATGGATATTTGAACAGGGCCACTTCCTGATTGGACAACATGTTTCCTTTCTGTTTCTGGAAAAAACAATGTTTTCAGATAGACATTGATATAATGATAAATAAAAATTAGTTTTAAGTATTCCATAATAAATCTATTGGGTACCTAACAAAAGGTTGAACTTTTCACTTTTGTAGCATTTTTCAAAAGAAGCTAAAAATTGATATTTATTATTTCTGTTCAGTCTAAACTTATTTATTTAATCTGAGGTAAATTTATTCTGTTGTGGAACCGTTCTTTGGTGAAATAAAGATTTAAATTAATACTATTTCTAGTTCCATAATGGATTTTTTCAAATGTAGGTAATTGTATAATATAGGTGTTATTATTAGTAAACCTAATGTCCACCTGATTTTAATAGTTAATTTACTGGCTAATTGGTTCATGCATAATTATATGATATGGGGTCATCTTACAAACAATTATTCTGATTGTATACCAAAGTTTTAACAATTGAAATCACTTATCACTTCAACTATTTTCATTTATTTTACATATTATTCTCATAAAGAAAGCATGAGAAAGATTAATTAATGGTTCTTGCCAGTTCATACCAACAAATACACATTGAATCAACATATTTCATGACAATTGTTAATGAAGAAAATTTTAAAACGCAATAGTTTTTAGAATAAAGAAGCAACTACACACAAACAGTATTATAAAAGTAATTACACTTACCTTGTTCAATATTTTCACATTAAATCCTTTGAAAAAAGTCAGCACCCAGTAGATCAATTAAAGATCCATGATCGACAAAAATACAGAAGTAAACACTTGTTGAGATTTGATATTATGGGGAGGTTTCAAGTATAACCATCCGACGGCAATCGCTCCTATTTATTAATTTAATTGCAATCGTTAATTTAATTACAAACTAAATAGATTTAAAAATATCACTACTATTCCATAAATAAATTAAATCATTATATAAAACATGAATATCTAAAAAATATAAATTCTATTTTATGAAATTGAAAAACAACCAAACTAATTGTTTTTTCATCAAACAGCAAGACAAAAATATTCTAATATAGTAATATTACCTCATTGTTATAACATTTGGTTCTTTAAATTTATAAAAGTAAGATTATTTATTAATTATTTTTAATATATTTATATTTCACTATAATATATATAAAATATAAGAAATAAAAGAATAAAATTAATATTATTTTATTCGGAAGGCAGTGACTAGTTTCACTATCGGATTGAAAAGAATAGAATCGTGTCGGACCTGATCCACTGTAGGCACTCACTGCGTATTTCAGTTATTTGTTTTTTCAGCTTACCATACTATAAGATAGAATAGGATCGCGTCGCATCGCATCGGATCCAATGTAGGTGCACCCTTATAGTATGGTAAGCTGAAAAAACAAATAACTGAAATACGCAGTGAGTGCCTACAGTGGATCAGGTCCGACACGATTCTATTCTTTTCAATCCGATAGTGAAACTAGTCACTGCCTTCCGAATAAAATAATATTAATTTTATTCTTTTATTTCTTATATTTTATATATATTATAGTGAAATATAAATATATTAAAAATAATTAATAAATAATCTTACTTTTATAAATTTAAAGAACCAAATGTTATAACAATGAGGTAATATTACTATATTAGAATATTTTTGTCTTGCTGTTTGATGAAAAAACAATTAGTTTGGTTGTTTTTCAATTTCATAAAATAGAATTTATATTTTTTAGATATTCATGTTTTATATAATGATTTAATTTATTTATGGAATAGTAGTGATATTTTTAAATCTATTTAGTTTGTAATTAAATTAACGATTGCAATTAAATTAATAAATAGGAGCGATTGCCGTCGGATGGTTATACTTGAAACCTCCCCATAATATCAAATCTCAACAAGTGTTTACTTCTGTATTTTTGTCGATCATGGATCTTTAATTGATCTACTGGGTGCTGACTTTTTTCAAAGGATTTAATGTGAAAATATTGAACAAGGTAAGTGTAATTACTTTTATAATACTGTTTGTGTGTAGTTGCTTCTTTATTCTAAAAACTATTGCGTTTTAAAATTTTCTTCATTAACAATTGTCATGAAATATGTTGATTCAATGTGTATTTGTTGGTATGAACTGGCAAGAACCATTAATTAATCTTTCTCATGCTTTCTTTATGAGAATAATATGTAAAATAAATGAAAATAGTTGAAGTGATAAGTGATTTCAATTGTTAAAACTTTGGTATACAATCAGAATAATTGTTTGTAAGATGACCCCATATCATATAATTATGCATGAACCAATTAGCCAGTAAATTAACTATTAAAATCAGGTGGACATTAGGTTTACTAATAATAACACCTATATTATACAATTACCTACATTTGAAAAAATCCATTATGGAACTAGAAATAGTATTAATTTAAATCTTTATTTCACCAAAGAACGGTTCCACAACAGAATAAATTTACCTCAGATTAAATAAATAAGTTTAGACTGAACAGAAATAATAAATATCAATTTTTAGCTTCTTTTGAAAAATGCTACAAAAGTGAAAAGTTCAACCTTTTGTTAGGTACCCAATAGATTTATTATGGAATACTTAAAACTAATTTTTATTTATCATTATATCAATGTCTATCTGAAAACATTGTTTTTTCCAGAAACAGAAAGGAAACATGTTGTCCAATCAGGAAGTGGCCCTGTTCAAATATCCATTTTCAATAATTAGCAGATACTTCTACAAGTGAAAATAGATGGCGAAGATGACAATGGTTTTTGGGTTGTGTATATCAAGTATCAGAAGAAATTATGTGTATACTTTTCTAATTGGATGCCTATGATAATCAAGCAAGATATGACAATTTGGGAGTAAATACTGTATAATTAATAGTGGATATTCAAGGCAATTTAAGCTATGTATTTGAAAACACTACAATCTAAATTTTCAGAGGATCTTCCTCAATCACCTTAATTATTAGATATAATATTATATAATTGTATTATTAAGTATTATATATTATTGCTTTGTATTATTATATCATATTAATATGTTATTATCTTAAACGACAAATATTATTTATAAAATTTGTACTGTTTAATTCTTCTTGAATTGTATTTTGAAATACCTAATTATGTTATTTATTTATTTTTCTATTTAGTGCTAATATTGTTATTAAAAAATGATTATCCTAAATTTTATTCTTTTAATTTTATAAGAATTGCAAACTTTTGTATATTTTTGAATAAATGATTTATTTTCTTCTATATCTGATTTATTTTCTTCCTAAACAATATTCTGGTTTCCTCTTTTCTTTATTAAAACACAATTAAAATATGCGATGAACTTTGCAGAATGTTTCTACCAATATTGCAGATCTTCATCAGGGTTAAATTATCAAGATAAAAATATTAAATGCAAAATAATTGCATATTCATAAATAACAAATGATAGAAATTTTATTCAAAAAAGTATTTAGATAAAAAGATTGATGTAATCATAACCATAAGATGATTATTATTTTAATCATATCACCTAATATTTTGAAAGTATTATTTGTATTATTACTGCTATTAATATGTATATTTTTTAGCATTATATTATTTGTTTGTACATTGTCTATTCAGCCCTGATTAAACCTGTAATGTTGGTCGAAACATTGATAAGCTAATAAATATATCAATTGCTTACTATTCAAGAATTAATTTTGGCCCTCAATCAATAGACCTTCAACATACCTTTAATTCTGAATGTGTAAGTGATATAAATATAATAAACCCTAATTTTGTAGTATTGAATTAGAGCATCGATAAAACATTGGACATTATGAACAAAAGGAAAAAATAGAATGCTAACCTATACTAAAGCTCCAAAATAACTGTATACTTTTATTGTTAATTGTTAAAATATTTACTTAAATGAGTTCAAAATATTAATCGAAACAAATGTTTATTTATATCAGTGGGATAATAATGGCAATAATAAAAGTCTTATATGAGTAATACCAGTAACCTATATATGACAGGATTGAATAGAACAATCAAGGATTGTAGAAATAAAACAAACAATGTTAGGTTAGAAAATAATCAAACTTTCATTTGCACCATTAACTATATTTTTAAATATTTATATATTTCCATGCTCACATAGTTAATTTATTAATAAACAATTTTCAAAAACTGGATATCTTGAGAATACTCAATGTAGTTAAAATGGTACTGAACTTTCATTAAAAAATCACTGTTTATTGAACTAATAGATGATCAGATAATGACCTACTCATGTAAATCAAACAGAATTTGTAATATACATCCAATAAAGCTAAAATTATTCTGATAATTATGAAGGTGTAACGTATTTGATAAACTTGATCAGTTTGAATAACATTTTTTTAAACATATATTTTATTTCTGGATCAGAGCTAGTGTGATTCTATTCTATTCAAACCAATAGTGAAACTATAATATAAATATATTAAAAATAATGTTTTATAAATTTAAAGAACCAAATGTTATGAAAGTTAGGTAATATTACAATATTAGAATATTTTTGTCATGCTGTTTCAATATAAATAAATAATTTATTTTTAAAAAAATAGAATTTATTGTTATTTTTTTATATATTCGTGTTTTATATAATGATTTAATTTTCTCGATTGTGATAATATTTGTTTGATCACAAAATCGAGGCTCGTTTGTTTCGAACTAATTCTTTGTCTATTTTGTTGTTCATCTTTGCAAACGAGTATCAAAAATCAGAAAAGCCCTTAGCTCCCAATGTTGCCAACTGTTTAGCAAATAAATTAAACATTACGATGATAATTTTATTAAAAGTTAATGTTTCCAATTTTATTTGACGAATTAAAATTTTGTGTAGGTATATTTTTTATGTACATTTCTGATAGATATAATTTTATTCAACGGAAAAATTACCTTCGCTACTATATTTAATGGTTCATGAAGAATGATAATAAAATGTTTTAATGAGAATTAAGAATATTTAATTTTGATTTATGACGGATATTTATATAATAGTTGATTATTAAATTATAATGTACATTTTTTAATAAACATTTTAGACAATAAAGGTTTGTTGGCACACATGGTAACGGCTGGCTTATCGTATTGAAAATTAATGATTTTGAAATGTGAAAACCGCACCTGATCGTACAGTATCGCATCGGAACCAATGTAGGCGCTTCCGTATAAATAAACTATTTTGATTCCACGAGCGACTAAATCGGTCGGATTAGTCTGATAACAACGGACGGAGCCAATGTAGGCGCTCTCGATATATTTCAGTCATTTGGTTTGCTTCCGAATTCTGATCGCATCGCATCGGATCCAATGTAGGTGCACCCTTAGTCGCTCACTCGATTCCTCTTACTTAAGTACAATAAACTAAGTCTGGAAAAAATCGATTAAGCCATTCACCGATGCTGAACCACAACTCATAAACACAGAGGAAACCAAATATTTTTATGTATAATTTTAATACTTCATTGTTAGCAATTTTCTAACTGTAGTTCAAGAAAATTAATAATAGAACAGTTTCTAAAAGAAGACTTCGGTACTAATTCTTCTATGTATAGTTTTTATTTATGCCTGTTTCTTGGAATAATTTGTAATATTATCTAGCATATCCCATGTTCGTCCGGTCAAAATGGAGTATTTTGCTAAAATAAGCACGGTGAGGTATCTCCAAGCATGGTGGAAACATTTCAGTTTACTATTATTATATAGTCAACCCCGGTCAGACTCATTATGAATTATAATTAATAAGTATAATATACTTGTACTCATTATAATATAATTAACAGCCAGCGAGATAATTACCAAGACCATTCATTCTGGTCGGGGCAGACCAAGTATACAATTACAATCACTAATTACCACTAATTGGCCATATCTAGGGCATCACTAACGAATATCTTCTCGATAGCTTCTTATAGCTCAATAAGAGCTTATTAATTTAGAAACAGATTTTGTGAGTTGGTAAAACTGTCAAGAGGGCACTATATTACTATTATATTATATATTATTATTATATCGAGTATATTCTGATTTAACATACATAATATACATAATATTAGTAATTATTATTCTGATTTAATATACATAATATTAGGCATGGTTCTAATGGATTCTGGAAACCAAGAAAAAAAAGCTTAAACTTCTCTACTTCGAATATCGTGTTAATAATGCTGATAAATCCAAATTTCAAAAATTAACTTATTCATTTTTGCTTGCTCTTTTTGGTCCTAAGCGCTTCATATCGAAGAAATTCCACCTAAACATTTATTTGTGAAAGTAAATTAAAATTAAAGTAAATTACTAGAGTAAATATTTTACACATATTTAAAAAAATCACACAGAGATACTTTAACGGCCAAGCACTTCAAACACAGAATTATTAGACATTGTGTCGAACTAAATTAAAATTACAACTGAGTGAAAATTTTTTTTTAAATGTACTAAAACTGTTAGACTCATTTTCAGCGCTATGAAAGAAAATAAAAATAAAAATAAGAATGTTGTTTCGGCACTTTTGATTTTTAAAATATTCAAATTCCATTGCCAATTATTTAGTGATCCTTTACAAGATTAGGGAGCGGGGTGGCTGAGTGGTATAGCACTGAGTAGCCATGCCGGAAATCCTGGTTCAAATCCCGCTGCAGGCAGTTACGTTTATTTAGTCTGTTTGTGGCTGGAGATGGATCATATGGGATCTAGGATCCTCCCGCGGCTCACCCAGCCTCTATAAAATATTATAAAAATAGAGTACCCAAAATAAGGGGTGAAACCTGGCGGTTGAGCGTGACCTAAGACAAGTCACCTCATTCAGAACCATTGTCCATGAAACAGCACAGTCTCTACCATGTACTGAACCCCGGACTCGTTCACGTGTCGTAGTGGTTATAGGTTTTTTTTTCACAAGATTCCAATTAAAAGTATAGGGGCGATAAAGGTTGAAAAGATTTTATTTAACCGGTACTTCCTGCTATTAATATAACTAAGTGTGTGGAGCTCCTGTGAATAAGTGTCGAGAATTTATGTCGAATTTCGTCCAAAATGAGTTAATTGTACTGAGGGATCAGGTCATTTTCTTATTGTATTTCTTACTAGGCTGTCAGGAGTTGGTTTTGAATGTAGTGATTGCTTATTAAAACTCCATTAGAAGCCAAAGAGAATGACACTAATCCAGTACTCTCAATAATAATTAAGTTAGTTAATCAATAATAAAATAATTAACTTATTTTGCCCAAAATGCGAGTTCACCACTAAATCACCAGAGACGCAGATGTAAATATTTATGTTGAAGGAGAGATAAATAAGAAAATCTTCTTATTTGTGTTTTGTAATATAGCCCATGGATAAACTTTGTGATTCTGCAATATATCTTGCCTGTTAATCTATAATGACAATATTTTTTTATAATTTTTTTTGTTAATTGTATTATTTTTTAAAATATTTTCTATTTGAAGAGATAAGATATGCCCCCGCCCGGGATTCGAACCCGGATCCTCTGTCTCTTCGTGACAGATATTATTTTAATATTATCACGGAGAGACAGAGGATCCGGGTTCGAATCCCGGCCGGGTGCATATCTTTTCTATTTAAATAAAAATATAACGACAAATAGGTCACAATGAATTTCTCGTAGTATTGGAGAAAAACTTTATTGATTAGCCAACGTTTCGACCTACTTTGTAGGTCTTCTTCAGGGCTGTGGGAAGGGGGGGGAGAGTAAGGCCCACACTAGTTTGAAACACAGAATGTTTTAAAATTGAAACAGTCCGTTGCTGTACGAACGGTAAATAGTCGATTCTTTAGTAAGTAGTAGATATTTAGTAAATAGTCGATTATTTTTGCTACTTTTACATCATAATAATTTCAATAATATATTTTAATATTATATTGTATAAAGCCAGTGAAGGAAAATAGTGAAACCTAGTATGGTGCTACCAAAATGTTACTGGGAATGATAAATTTGGCAAAATTCTACAGAAGGTTGTCACAGAGCCCTGCCAAAACTAAAGCTATATCAGAGGAGTATAAAATTACTCAAAGTGGAACAGCTGCGAACAGAGACCTTATACCTTCATGTAATATATTACAAACCTAAAGTGTATCTCTAATATTTAGTGTATGTTTAGAACTCTTTCTGTGGCATCAATTTTTCTAAAATATATTAATAGAAATTCACAGACAATAAAGATATACAAATTTAAAAACATACACGCCTTATTCTTTTGAATGAACGTGTTAATTTTGAGTAAATATACTTTAAAATAAATAAATAATTTAAACTATAAATGGTTATTGTACGGTTATTCAATAGAGGCGTTAGGAGCAAAAGAGAGTATCTCCAAATATTTTTTTTTTTTAACATTTATTTCTTATATAATTTGCTACAATACATAACAATTATATGCTGTACCAAACAGGCCAGTCCCAAATTAACAACAATTACCATTGGACAAATTTAAATGTACCTGTACAGGATCATAATATACAATGGAAGAAAAAATATACAAAAAAAACATTCAACAGAAAAAAAAAATAATATTAAAATAAACAAGAATTGTAACTATACATTCTTAATAACTTACATATATATATATACTATAACAATAAAATATATAATTAATGTAAACTTATTTTAATTTTTTTTCTTTCTTTTCTTCTAATATGTTTTTGAAATACTGTTATTGTAGGTAATTCACATTTTTTATTTGTTCATTTTTTTATTCGTTCTCACTAATTAAATTAATTGTAATAATTAATTAAAAGTAATTATTTAACACTCTAAGATTTAATAGCTTACAATGCCTGTATTGTTATTCTATAGGGACTCGTCCCAGAATAAATAAAGACATTATTATTATTATTATTATAAAATAAAAGAAATTGCTATCCTACAAAGGATTATGTATACTTTGATTTTTGAAATTTAAAGGGATACTAAATTTGAAATTGAAAGGATACTAATATACTTGAAAAGGTTCATAAAAATTAACATTAAAAAGAATTTATAACTGAAAACTGTTAAAACTTTATGAAAAACAAAATGTAAAAATCCCAAAGGATCTCTGTAGTTACAGAATTCCTTTATAAAAAAGTTTGCAAGACATCCTGCGACTGGGACCAAGAAGCATGATAATTTAATGCGAACCGTCTCAACCATTTGGAGGGTGTCGTTAGGAGCTTCTTCTGTCACAATTATTTTCTTTAGTAAATATATATCTAGAAATGTCGTACACTTAATTGCTTACGAAAAAGGTTTTTCAATAATCCGAAATTTAGCCAAAATACATTGCAGTGTTTAATATTATCAATTTTTTTTAATGGTCTGAAATATTTGGAAGTTTCTTTCATTATGTGCAGAAATCGCTTGGGCAGAAAAAAAAAATGTTTTCACATTGCTACAGGGTTTTTTTTTGTGTCTTAGAAAAAAATGTTTATCATTTAATAATATCAAAATAAAATCTACTATATTTATAGAGTTTTAGACTTGATGTTAGGGTTTTAAACCTGATCATCAGGTTTAAAGCCCTTAGTCTAGTGTCAAGTCTGATCCTACTATAATAGCCCTGAAGAAGACCTGAAATGTGGGTCGAAATGTAGGCTTCCAAATAAACACTTGCTCCTATATTATACACATTTATAGTTTATATCATGCGGGATATAGGACAAATCACCTCCCTAAACAACCGTTGTCCTAGAAACAGTAAAATCTCTATAATGTACTGAGCCCAGCGTTCATGTGTTTTATTGGTACAGGTTGTTTTCTTTTCAAAAATGAAATAACTTATTTTTTATTGTAAAAGTTTATTTAAATTTATCTACAACAAAAAAGTAAAAAACTGTACCAATGTAATTATTCCAATGTACCAGATTGCTAAATAGAGATTGTCTCAAAACTTTCAGTTTCATTTATATTGACTGAACCACATCAAACTTGTAGGCCAAGTAGACATTTACTCATTTCACTGTTTTATTTTTTTTAAAGTGTTTATTGGAAAAAAATAGTGGTTTCCAATACTTAGTATAGATATCAAGGGTGAATGGAATGAAAGCATGGAATAATTAATAAATAAATATATACAGCGAGTATATACCAGCCCTACGCATCAGTAAAGTAGTTAGTTATTTTGAAAATACGCCCTTGAAATACATTTCGCAAAATTTGACTCACGCTTAAAGTAAATAGAAGGGAACCTTGAGAGGAAACCTATTTCCTTCAGAAAACATTTGAATATTTGGCCTCTACCCAATATTATAACTCAAGCTTTGAGAAGAAGATGGGTGCAAATGGTCAATGCTTTGTAACTCCCGATTGCATAATATTCGCGGATCTGGCCTACTTCCACCTCCAATGAGGCGCACATGTTTATCTCTGATACGCAAATGAGAAACTTATCGTCCTGTGTCCAACAAAAGAGACTAGAAATGTTGTGTAATGATAAATATACAGATAATGAATCGCGCGATTGCTTCTAACAAGCCTAAAAGTGCATGTCAACGCAGTTGTAGTCATTACGTCATAGGATAAACATAACAACTAAACGTGCAATATACTACACGCTTGTTTACGAAAATACATTGAATAATTATAGTGGCGCCTCGCCTGTCGAAAAGGAAAACAGATAAAGCATATGGCTCTGTAAACAAACATTATCGCCAAGGTCCGAAAGTGAAGAGATAAATTTGAGCAATTGTGATGGAACACCTTTTAATAAGGTCAACCTTTTGAGGCAAAAAAATGGAATTTTAATGAGGTCAACCTTTTGAGACAAAAAAAAAAAGTATCTGGCAATTGATGTAATAAACATTTTTTATATTCTTATTTCCAAACTGAAGAGTTTTCAGTATATCAACTTTCTTGAATTCGTTTCTTATACGAACCGGTGATTTTGAAAGTGAGACAACTCCATTTCAACCTGTACCATTACAAGCTGTTCACAGAACAGGTCTGGGTTCAGTACATGGTAGAGACTGTACCGTTTCATGGACAACTGTTCTGCAAGGAGGTGACTTGTCCTATATCACGCTCAACCGCCAGATTTTTCCCCCTTATTTTGGGTTCCCTACTTTTATAATTTTTTATAGACGCTGGGTGAGAGGAAGGTCCTAGATCCCATATGATCCATCTCACGCTGAAAACAAACTAAATAAATGTACTTCCTGCAGCGGGATTTGAACCAGGATTGCCGGCATGGCAACTCAGTGCTCTACCACTGAGCCAATCATCCCCCTTATTTTATGTTATTGTTAAATAACGTATTTACTTTCAAAATCAACACATTTGAAATATTATTGACCGAATATATTTCTAATAACGAATTTATACTGACACTGAAATAAAATTGTTAATTGTTTAAAAATATGAAGCAAATTCAAATTTTTTGTATTGATTTGAGAAGTCAGAGTATGGACTTGTAATTTTGATTGCTAATTTGCCGAAAAAATTCATTAATAGTTTTTTAGAGAATTTACAACAATATGCAACTTGTTTTGTGAATGTGGCATAGGATAAATACGTTTTTCATATTGAACCTCCTCAATACTGGACGGAACATTTAAAACTATAATATGTCGTAAACTAAATATAATATAACTCATCAACAGAGATTTCCTTAAAATGCGATTTAAAATATAAAAATAAACATACAACATAAATAGTAAAAAAATCTATTTATTTCAATTTTAGAATATAAAGATAATTTGAGATACATTATTACCAACGGATAAATGTCTCCAAGATATATATTTTTACACTTTTTTCTGCGCAAAGCCGTACAGTTAAGATGGGAGTTACGTTCAATGAAACTTTCAAGTAACTGGTAGTCCTGAAGTAGAAAAGACCGAAACTACTTCATAATGAATTGATATTGCTGAATATTAAATCAAAGAGAAACAAGTGAATTATTTATTTTACTTCCATGTTCGAGCACATACAGATTCACTGCTATCCTTTGAATCTGTATATACTCGAAAAGCAGAATCAAGCGTGATAAGTTGTGTGTGTAGAGATGTCAGGATGTTAGGAAAGCACACGAGATTACTAACGTTCTCTTTCGTGCGTGCATTTCTACGGGGGAAATTCAGGTCACATCTCTCTCTCTCTACTTCAAAGTTCTAACGCTAACAATAGATACGCTCAAGGAAAACGACAATAAGGACTAGATGATTCATGTAAAGAACATGTTAGTTATTTACTTGGATAGCATAAGCCATCTTTTATGGCTTTTGAAAAATATTTATAACAATCTCAAAAAGGTAGATCCTCATACAAGACTGAAAAGACAAGAAACTGCTCGACGTTTTCGCCTACTTCAACATTTACTGGACAAACGCTCTAAGCTCCCTATTTATTACAAAAGACTCATTTACATGACAGTTATCAGACCTATTTGGACATACGGAGTTGAACTTCTAAACCATCTCGTATCCAATCCTTACAATCCAAAATCCGTAAAATCCTCAATGCTCCTTATTATGTTACAAACAAAATGATCCATCATGATCTTAATATCCCATATGTTGCTGATTTGGCCGAAACTAGATGCCTATCCTTCCATGACAAGCTCCATACACACTTGAACCCGCTGATCAACTTGCTTACTACTCCATACTATTCCTGATAACTCTCCGAGGCGCCTGAAAAGAAGATGGCATCGAGACCTTCTAATATAGAACTTTATTGGAGTGCTACCGATGGGTAGTTTCTCCAAAAGTTTTTTTTTTCATGTCATTTGATCATATAGCAGATTTACTTGTAATATTATTACAGTTGTAAATATCAATAAATTAATCTAAAAAAATAAAAAGGTACATGTCTCTTAGGGTGGCCCCTACTACTGGTAACACTGCAGGATATAGCATTCTTGTAACCTTTTATCGTTTGTTATTGTTTGTGTACGAGCGTGTTTACCGCGTTATTTGTTTTAAATTTATAAAATATGATGCAAATGTGGGATCTTCCTAAAACTGAGATTGAAGCAGTTGTATTTTTTTCAAGAAAAAAGTAACTATACTAACTAACCTATTGTATAGTTACGCTCACTATCACTATGTCCCATTTATTTTTATTACTATTATGCTATTGTGTTATCTCAAATTATTATGTTATTTCAAAAATATGAAATCATTTTCACATGTTATACGTTTGTGATCTGCGGTTACGTCAAAACTCCTAAACAGCGGCGCTAGCTTCCGGATGTAAGGTTCAGCAAGCTTATCGCTGGTGCTCCACTAACAGACAAGTACCCTTAAAAATATTTTACTTAGAAAAATTGACCTATTGTACCATAAACAAATATTAAAAAAATCAATAAGAGCGTGGTCTACACCCTACCGCAGCAGCAGAAGGAAGTTGCCCTGACCCGATTTAAGCTGAGCCACACTCGGCTCACTCACTCACATATTATTAACAATCTACCAACTTTCAACAGACCAAGTACCTATGATTCTTTGATACAATGAAGCAATCGTCACTTATGTCATATTCATCTATAAAATAATATAAACTAATATTTTGTATAGCAAACCATCAGCGTTGATGAGCAAATGGTTTTACGCTTTTCAGCACAAACAAACAAACCTTTGTTTTTATTCATTCTACATTACTGTACCGCAAGCTTTATGGGTGGGCTCGTGATATATATATCAGGAAGGACTATAAGAAGGAAACGATAAAGACTCTATAGATTACTGGTTTATTGCCTAAAGTAAAAAATCTGGAGCGATTAAGGTTTATTTATTGGCAATATTGCGGTGGCTCATTTAATAAATGAGATCTGGGGAGAAATGGCCGGGAAAATTGGGGACATTGGCTCGGATATCTTAATCATTATTGCTCCTTTCGGAGGCCCAGCGACTCTTAGCTAAATTGGCTCTTCGTGGAGTCAGTCAGCCTGAGGTTGGGCCTTTCTGTCGACTCCACCAAACATTTTTAGTATCGGAATCAAGGAAGTGCTAATTGGAAGCGTCGGATAATATTGTTATTTAATAAGCTATAACTAAATGATGAATAAAAAAATGTGGACATCCGGTAACTACCTACTATGCTTTTCAACAATACAATACTTCAAAAATTATTTCAAAAGTTTTCTGGAAAAAAATATGGTAAAAATATAAGCAAATATTATAAAATTTGGGGAGTAAAAATGGTGTCATCAACGCGTATATAAAATATTGGTTAATATTGTATTATAGATGAACGTGGTAATCGTGATGTTAGCTTCGTTGTTACCGCCTGCCTTAGATAAATCTGAGGCCAGGCCTATTTCATTCATTATTTGAATATAATAAATAAACAATTCATAGATATGTTTCACTGCACGAATGATGTGATAATATTTGAATGAGAGAGGCCGAAGTTATTGGGCTTGATATTGTGATAATTAGCATGGCCTTGTTGATCCCAGAACCCCCGCCGCTAAGATTTTGTACACCAGAGGCCTAAGATACTAAGATATCCCTTCTTCCTACCCCATTCCACTAGAAGACTGGCCTTAGGAAATCCATAAACTGCTGAGAGCGAGGCAATCCCGCCAGCGCAGCAGATCTCGGCTGTAAAGCCAAGGAGCTACAGTTTATTCAAAGTTCACTTAGGCTCCGAGGGAGGGCCATAAATTCAAATCCCCCCTATGACAACCGGAGGAGCTCCTGGAGCAATCGTGATTTTATTAGGCGTGGCGAAGCCCGAGGTGGGGGCTTGAGCCCTCACTTTATTTTGGGCTTATGTAATATCGGCGGAGGGCCTGAAAAGGAGGGCAAATATTCCGAGTGTAATATCGGGAGATGGTCCTCAAAGCGCCGGCTGAGCCCGCTCCTCTGGGGTCCGGGTCTATCGGCTTCTTTCTGGTGTCAGTCTCTTTGTCATGACAATATTCTCTCTCTCTCTCTCTCTCTCTCTCTCTCTCTCTCTCTCTCTCTCTCTCTCTCTCTCTCTCTCTCTCTCTCTCTCTCTCTCTCTCTCTCTCACGCACACACAAATTCTTGCACCGCTCACTTACTTTCGTACTCAACTTCCACTATGTTACATCCTACTAATATTATAAATGCGAATGTCTTTATGTTTGTCTCTCTTTCACGCAAAAACTACTGAACGAATTTGGATGAAACTTTAGAGTAATATAGGTTGTACATCAGAATTACACATAGGCTACAGCAAAGGCGGATTTAGGGGGGGCACGTACCCTTCAGACATTTTTTAGTTACTGTGGAGAATCCATTATAGTACATAATTACAGGCAAATCAGGAACTTAGCATCTTGAAATTTGCAGATAGGTTCTTTGTATAATTTAAGAATGAAATTTGGATAATTTCACTCCCAAGAGTTTCACCCTTATTATAATAGGGGTTCAATGGTTGTGTGGAATCCGCCAGTTTTGAAGTTAGACATTTAAAATTTTGGATGTACGAGTAACTTCCAAGCTAAAAAAAAAAATTAATTATTTATTTAAAATGATCTGTCACGAAATTTTATGTGGCAGGCAAAATTCCAAGCGAGCGAAGCCGCGAGCAAAAGCTTCTAAGGAATAATCATTTTTGATTACACATTAATTTTATGTCGATTAGGACATATCTTATTATTCCAACGTATATAAAAAAACCTGTACCAGTACAACCCGTGGACGGTCTGGGATTCTGTATATGATAGATACAGTTCTGTTTCTTGGACAACGGTTGCGCAGGGTGGAGATTTGTCCTCGATCACGATCAACCACCAGATTCCTTCCCTTATTTTGGGTACCCCCTTTATAGAGACTGAGTGAGCCCCATGATGGCCCTTATTCCCATAGGATCCATCTCCGGCTACTAATAGATTAAATAAAAGTCTTAACAGCGAGCGGGATTTGAACCCAGGACATTCGGCGTAGAAACTCAGAGCTCTGTCACTCCGCACCTCAACAAATCATAAGGAATATTTAAATTTCAATATTAATGTAACCATTGTTATATTTCACCTCACTTATAAGGAAAAATAGGGGTCCTGCAGAAGATTAATGTTAGAATTCATTTCGGATCCCTAACCCTTCGTAATCTTTAACGCCCCTTACTTTTTTACGAATAAAATCCACGATGTCCTTCATGTCCTATTCTGGTTTATTTGGCCCGATCCCGATATCGATCTTTTCATGACAAGATTTACATCTCTCAAACCTTCTAGATTCAAACCTCTTCAATTACCATTAAAAAATGCCCTCGTGATCTTCTAAGTTGAATTTTTAATTGCAGTACTACTAGAAGCTAGTTTCTCTATTTGTCTAGTATCTCTTCCTATTACGTATCAATCATTCTATTTACTTGCTGTACTATTATAATACAGTTGCAAATTACAATAAATATATATTGAATGATAATTGTTGACCTTGATAATATATGTGGAAGAAAGTGGTCCGGGTAGAGGTCACAATGAATTTCTCGTAGAATTTGAGAAACGTTGGCTAATCAATTAAGTTTTTCTCAAATTCTACGAGAAATTCATTGTGACCTCTACCCGGACCACTTTCTTCCACATACAATAAATATATATTTAAATAATTATCATTTTTTCCTGATGAATAGAAAGGAACAAAAAACTGAAATATATAGTCAATGAGGTACATAGGGACATGTATTTATTACATAACCTCTATTTAAATATATACATTTAACCGAGAAGGAATATGAAGCTGCAAAGCCAGTATACATCCTAAGACAGTGTAAACCATTTACAACATAATTAGCTCACACACACTCATATGCCGACTCTTCCCTGCACTTGACAGGGGTGCCCTCTTCAATAGGAATTGTAATTAAACTTATCAGTAAATTCGTTCCCAAAAGCATCTGTTTGGGAATTGTTGCTGGCATCCAGATATACTGATTACAATAAAACAATTGAAAACAGTATTTTTATTTCAATAGTATTTATCAATATTTAATAAAAAAAAAACAGTTACAATATATCCCGAATTTATTTTTCGTAGTAGTTAAATTATTTTTTTTTTTTATACTAGACTGAAACAACAAGAAACAGTTCGCCGCTTCAGGCTTCTTCAACATTTACTAGACAAACGCTCTAAGCTATCAATTAATTACAAAAGACTCATATACATCATCTACAATCATTAGACCTATCTGGACTTATGGAGTAGAGCTTTGGGGCTTGATTAAACCATCGAATTCCTCTTTTCAAATTCGAATTGAATTGAATTTATTACAACTCCATTTCAAGCTCAAAACTACGAGAATTACACGGTTTTGGTTGCCTCAATAAATACAGTTACCTCTTTCTGGACCAAATTCGACTTTATTCACCTTAGAGGCTTTAGAATTTTGTTCGCATTTTTTAACCTCATGTCTTAATATCGCAGATTAACATTTTCATGTTCATAAAAGTTCATTTTAGTTGTAATTTTTTAATCACATCAGTATTAACAGTTCTTATAAAATAAATTAACTAGCTTTAATTATTTAAACAAAATTCAATTTGCTATGAGCTCACTTATACATAACAATTGTTAGAATTGAATTCATTGGGCCTTTACACTGACAGGACACCCTTTGAGACTTAGTGTCTCCTAGCGTGCTGTTTAGAATTCATCTCAGAGCTTCCATTTGAATATAGGAACAAGCTTCTACAATAATTACATATAGGATAGTCCCATCACATACGGCCTAATAGATTAGTCAATTCCACATCTTTGTTTAAACTATTATCCAACCACCTAAATAACGCAATTTATACTTTCATCGTCTTCCATATTATATATCTGCAGCACCGGTGATTAATTTGTTAAGTCGAATTTTGCCTAGAGTGAGTTAATTGTATTGAGGAAAGTGAAATCTCATTATCATAGTTTTTATCTTGGAATTGAGTAGTGATATAAAAATAACTTCATTCTAACCCAATGCCTGACTTGGCCTACTGAGTGACTACCAAAATAACACGATTCCACTTCCCTAAGTACAAGGAAACCATTTTAGAGAAAATTCTACTTAACCACTTCTTCACCGGAGCTGCAGATATAAAGTATACATTACCATAGCGGCAAAAACATAATCTTTGTTTTCAAACAATTAGACCTTTTAATATCTCCATTAATTCTTTTAGTTTTTATTCATTTTCAGTGCCTTTCAGCGTGGAGGGGTTTCTTCAACCCATTTACGCCATTCATCCTTTGCGTTTTCATTGCACCCAGCTGATTTGCCTCTTTTCTTTCTATTAACCTGGTGATCTCTCCCAACCATATTTTCAGAATTCGACCCTTTGGCCTCGTACTCGTTGGTCTTGCCTCCAAGAATTTCCATCCTTATTACATGACCAAAAAATTTTAATATTTTCTTTTCCGGTGTTTCTCACAATGGAGGTACCCTTCTTCTTTATGGATCTTTTCAGGTGTGGCCAGCTACTATTGTTGGATATTTTATTTCGGATGCAGTCAAACAGTTGTTATGATTGTTCAGTATCACCCAGCTCTCCTTACAGTAAGGTCGAAATGTATGTACATCGTATATATTTATATAGGCATTATTTTCAAACTCTCACCTTCCTACGCCAGTATTGGAGATCTGATAATAAATAATTCAAATTATTTTATTTGATATTTCATGGCTATCTTTCCATCTCTTTCGACAAATGCCCCTATGTAAACACATATTCATCT
Source organism: Arma custos (assembly GCA_037127475.1). Taxonomy (NCBI): domain Eukaryota; kingdom Metazoa; phylum Arthropoda; class Insecta; order Hemiptera; family Pentatomidae; genus Arma; species Arma custos. The sequence goes on along the minus strand of CM073763.1, from coordinate 80,297,078 downwards.
ACCAACTCTTACCCTTGCAGTTAATCTGTGCCTTCTGCATTGCGTCCTACCTGCATAATTTTGCATTTTACCTCATTCATGGCCATTCCTTTCTTTTCTAGCTCAGCTTTCCATTCTATGATTGCTTGTTACACTGCCTGTGCTGCATCTGATATGATGACAATATCATCATATGTATCATCATCGCGTGTACTCATATTCCATTGGCCTACGATTACTCTTGCAATTCTAAGCTTACGGCGTTTTAGGATCTCATCCATGATTATTATAAAGAGTAGGGGCTGAGACTGCGACCCTGTTTAACACCTCCTTCTATTCTGGAACTATTTGTTTTCTTCCCATTAATCCTTACAATCACTTTTGAGTTGAGATGTACGACTGATTTTATACAATCCAATTCTCTTTTCTTTATATTACTTTATGGAAATTAAATATTTTTGTAGAAATATGGATAGATGGAATTTATGAGATGTCATGGTCATGGTCTGAGGGAAGATGTACCAGATAGAAGAAAATGTAAAAAACGAAATAAAACAATTTTTGGTTGAAGAAAACCTCAACCTGAAAAAAACCTTAAAACAGGAACTATAAATCTTTATTTCTAGTATAACTAAACTTTCTAGTAGTGTTTGTTCATTTAACGTCACTTTTTTGCTGCTATGGCAAAAATCGGACGATGCTACATTGGGAGCTCTAAATTTTGCCTATTCAGGTTTTATTAGGATAGGGATTTTTAACGAGTACCTGACATCGCACAGGCTCGGGAACCGCGTTTAACGTCCCTTCCGAAGGACGGCGTAACTAAGGATTTTTTACTCCCTTTAAAAAATCCTAGGGTCACATGCCGGGCTACAAACCCGCGATCTTGGGTATAGTAGTTTGTTACACAGGTCGCCTCTAGAAAAACTTGTGTGATTTCCGAACTATATATATTTTTTAAATAGTTTGTTTAAACCTTTTAAAACTAAATAAATGTTAATAAAATCCTTGTTTATTGCACCAAAGATATTCAGGCTATCCTGAATAGGTTAAGGATGGAAGAGGGAAAATAGACTAGGCGTTCCCACCTCGGATAAAAAGACAAACTGTAAATGGTAGGTTTATGAAGACGGAGGGGCCATAGCGAGTCCATTCTGTGCGGCTGAGGTGGCCAACCTCCCGGCTAACTCACAGCTTTTGTTTCCCTCCGTACTACTATATATCCTCCAGCTGTCGCTTTATTTCTTCCCTCCCAGAGGATAAAATAACGTTTTGAAACAGTTTGTCAAGCTTATATCATAGTGTGGAGGTTCCCTTAATACTATTTATATTACGGTAGAGCATTTATGGAACAAATAATGAGGACATTTAGAGGATTTTCATATTTCTTAGAGGGAAAAATCTATCAACACGAAGGCTATCAGTAACGACCACACTGATTCGACAGTGTAATGATATATTTGAGTGATTGGACTGCTTGCTCCATTTGGAGCGATCATCCACATATGCCACCTTAAACCAAAATTTACTGTGAAAACTCCTTAGGTATTAGGAAGAACGTGAGGGTTCCGAACCTGAACGGTGCCAGGCAATTGTTAAAGATCCCTATTTATACCTGGAAAGGAAAAAATTAGGACTCCACTGTAGCATCGTCCTATAATCTATAGCAGCATAAAATGGAGTTAAATGAATCAACAAGAAAGACGAAAAAACAAATCATTAATACATAGAAAACAATTTTTTAATAATAATTAGGTCTATAAATATTTAGGTTCAGATCTTGATTTAATTAGATAATCTCTTTATTTATTGTTTTATTTTTTTATCTTAAGTCCTTCCCAAAAAAAAAAATAATAGTTTGGGAATTATTAGCATATTGGAGATTGCAAATTCAATATGTCGTATTAATTAATATCTATATTATTTTCAATATGTGAGTTATAAAGTATAATAAAGTTTTTTTTAATATGTTTTAAAATTTCTCTGTCATGCAAAAAAATTTGTATTTGAAAACAAAAAAATTACGAAACTTTAAGGTACTTACAAGCTTGCTGTTTTAAAAATGTTCTACTAAATTCGAGTCATTATAAATAATACTTCATACAAGAATGTGTGCATATTCATGGCGATAACCCTCTACGAAACCAAGTTCATTTTCTATATTGTCAAAGTTATTAGTTTGTGGAAAATATGTTTTGATTAAAATAACTCTGTTTGATAACTCCTTTTTCCACAAATATTAGACCTTTTAGCTATTTCCTATAATTCGTTACCACTACGAGCAAGCATTTTTATACGATGTAAACGGTAAGTTTTTAGTCAGTGGTAATTTTTAATTTAAACAAACCGGACTACAGTGCGTTGTTCTCTTCTTATATTTTATTGATTTATAAATATTCATCTTTAGAAGCTGCAATTTTTATATGAATCATGTTCCAGAGTTTCGTCGACTACACAAGGCCGTTCCTATAGTCAATAGGTTGTCATAGAAAATCGGTGGATTTATTTGTAATGAAGCTAATTAAAAATAACTCTACTTTTAATGAAGAAAAAAATATATAAAATCAAACTTAAAAATAATTCGATTAAAATGGCTACGTTTCCACCCTGCTCTAAATAGAGCTCCTTTAGACAGCTGCTATAATATAGCAATAAAAATGCATAGCTCGGACGAAGGCTGCGCTTCGTGTGTGTACAGGCATGGCTTACTTTCCTCACAGCTTCTTTACATGTACTGACGAAAACAAGCTTTACCTAAAACCAGGATTATGTAAAATAGAAAGGTTTCGATGCTGCTTGAACATTCACGAGTTCACAGCTTGTAGTCAGGTAGTCGGGTGAGGTGTCAGGGCAAGTTCAGACTAAATTTAAGAAGGAAGAACATTATTTCAGCACTGATATTCCTTACTATGTATCTCCAAAGTAAAGCAAATCAGTCTGAAGGATTTATAGAGAATAAAATGGTCAAATGAATGGGTGGAAGTCAAATAAAAAAATCTCTTGAATTATTATTAAGTAAAATATCCCTGACGCTTCGACCCACATTGCAGGTATTCTTCAGGGCTTGTAATGTACGCCACAATTATGACTTATAATTATGATTTATAATTATGACTTAGCATGTGATATTTATATAGGTTACATTTACATATTTATAAAATTAACTATTAATTATTCAAGAAGGATTTAAAGTTTGAAGGAAAACAATTGTCAAATAAAAATTATTGTACGAGAAAATCATTGTATGACAATAGAATCGTACATTACATATTTTATCTGTCTTCAAACTACGTTTTCCATAACTTTTTATCTCACCTTTTTATATTTTAATCTTTTTCATTTTGTATCTTTCGGTTTACCTTCTGTATTATGTTTACATTATCACCCTTCAGTACATTTATTCTGTCATTTTATATTCTTTATACTTTGTTATATATCTGTCATTATTATACTTTTCTTCACTGTATGTGTTATTATATTCTTGGGAGTGTAATGTTTTTATTTTGTTTGTTTTTTCTCTCATAGCCCTGAAGATGACCTACAAAGTAGGTCGAAACGTCGGCACAAATATAAATAAGTCCTGACTTATTTGGTGTTTTCTTGACTGCCCCCCAACTATCTCCATTCTCCAAAAATTATTATTGTAATATTATTCAATTTATTCATAACTCTTGTTATAATATAGTTGTAAATTTCAATGAATAAATTATCTTTTTTAAATTATAACACTTGTAGGATATAATCATTCATGGTTCATATGAACTACTTTTAAAACATGGATTAGGCAAGTTACCACTAATTTTTACTACATACATACATATTAGTTTTTTATTTATTTATCTTACTGATATACCTTTACCCCATTTCCCCCTACGTTTTATTTTTATTTTTTTTCCAAAACAGAGAAACAGGCCTGTTGTGTATGTATTAACCAGTGCTGGTACTAGTGCCAATGAGGCCAAGCCGCCCAGATAGACATTTTGATTCACCGATTAAAACGTTGATCGTACATTCTTTTTCTAAACTCAAACCAAATGCTTTTCAAAAGGAGGTATTCTGGATCTGCAAAATCATGATTGACGTTTGAAAAAGAGGCAAACGATGGTTAATTTTATACTGCATACCTTAAATTCGTTCCAATCTTTGTGCAGATACAAACAGTTAATTCTAAACTTCTGCACACTGATATGAAGCCATACTATGAATTTCCCCCGTTGCGACAATCCTTTACAATCCCTTACGTATCATCCAGTCTCCAGCATCCGCACGCTTATAATGCAGTTAGTTCTAAGTTTCAAAGTTCAAGGCATGTGCGCTAGAAAAATAAGTTGCTGCTTTTTTATTTCAAGCAAGATTTGCGGGGTTGAAATATTTTACTGATGGTTTGTTCCTGAAACCTGTGTTAACATTTCAACCATCCACATTGGTACCAGTAGCGTACACCGATTGGTCCAGGGAGATATGTATTTCCCCTAGCTTTATTTTTCAAATATTAATTTTGCAATAAATTAAAAAGTGCAAGGAAATAAAGCATTTCAACATTTTTCATTCAACTAACCTTCCTTACCTTACGGGATCCCGGGTTTGGATGTATTAACGAATTAAACTGGATGCGTACCTTAATTTTGCCCATGGTGTTCTTTTAGCATATTCTTTTCTCTTTTGATCACTTTATTTTCTTTAGCGTCCCCTCTGTTCGGCCTTCTTCCATAAACTCATCTTCTTCAAAATTTAAAATGTGCTGGACCTACAGCAGTCTCCACTCCAACACAAACGCTTTGTAGTACTCATGGTAATTACACTGGTTGAATTGAAATTCAAGAGCATTAAAATGTATTTAGCCACTATAAATACTCGTGATGACCTTGAAATGGTCCCATCTTCCGTAAAGATTCTGCCTTATCTACAGCGTATCGTTTATGCTCAGGATACTTACTGCGTTTGCCTCTCAAGAACTTTGGCACATTTGAGTTTGGATTGAATCAAACAGGCAGAGATGGTGTGGAACTCACTTGTTAAGAAAAACATTGTCCACCTCTAAATGTAAATTGATTAAGACAGTTTATGTAGTTAGTTTGAAGGTAAGGCTTTTTTTTAATTCAACATGGTTTTCTTTAATTATTAGAAGATGGAAGAGACTGCTTCTGAGGTAGTAGTTAGCTACACAGCAGGTTAGTCATCAACTTAGACGACACTGATAAAACATTCAAGAAATATTTTTGACTTTCAGTATATCTCCTTGGAATCATAAAAACATGCAAAAACTTGAGCTATTTACGGAATATTATTTGCATTTTAAAATACCTTTATGTTTTTATCTTCTTTTTCTTTCTCTCCCTTTTGGACCTTTCAGCGTGGAGGAGCTTTCTTTCTCTCCCTTTTGGATCTTTCAGCGTGGAGGAGCTTTCTTTCTCTCCCTTTTGGACCTTTCAGCGTGGAGGAGCTTTCTTTCTCTCCCTTTTGGACCTTTCAGCGTGGAGGAGCTTTCTTTCTCTCCCTTTTGGACCTTTCAGCGTGGAGGAGCTTTCTTTCTCTCCCTTTTGGACCTCTCAGCGTGGAGGAGCTTTCTTTCTCTCCCTTTTGGATCTTTCAGCGTGGAGGAGCTTTCTTTCTCTCCCTTTTGGACCTTTCAGCGTGGAGGAGCTTTCTTTCTCTCCCTTTTGGACCTTTCAGCGTGGAGGAGCTTTCTTTCTCTCCCTTTTGGACCTTTCAGCGTGGAGGAGCTTTCTTTCTCTCCCTTTTGGACCTTTCAGCGTGGAGGAGCTTTCTTTCTCTCCCTTTTGGATCTTTCAGCGTGGAGGAGCTTTCTTTCTCTCCCTTTTGGACCTTTCAGCGTGGAGGAGCTTTCTTTCTCTCCCTTTTGGACCTTTCAGCGTGGAGGAGCTTTCTTTCTCTCCCTTTTGGACCTCTCAGCGTGGAGGAGCTTTCTTTCTCTCCCTTTTGGACCTTTCAGTGAGTAGGAGCTTTCTTTCAGCTGAACCAGAGTCTTCTATCTTTTCTGACAAAGCCCTTGGATGTATTCCATGAAGATTCTTCTAGGCCTAACTCTCTTAACGTGGTCTCCTGCCGGTTGGTCTCACTTCCATACACTTCCTTGGTACTCTGTCTTCCACCATTCTACATATGTTACCTATGAAGTTTTTCTATTCTACAAATGAAGTTTTCGGCATACTAAGGTGGTTATCACTGATTATGACTCCTGGTTTTAACACAATATTCTTCGTTAGAAATGTCTCCTGCCGTGATCCAGCTCAAGTGCTTGTGCTTGATGAACCGGCTTTTCCCACTAAATAATGATGTAGGGCGATGTATTCCTTAGTAGATGTGGAGTTTAAAATTCTCCCCTACTTCTCTCCTTCTCTGTATATTGCTACAACTGCATATTTGTATATAAGGAAGTCAGACAAGGTATGATTACCTATTTCTAGGGGTTAGAGATTTGGGACATGTTATTAACTTAATAATATTAATTAAGTATAATTAATTCAAACACATCATCTTGTATCTAGGCAAAGATGATATGTTCAATGATGATAACAAATATCTTAAATATTTTTTAAATACTTCTATCAATCTCCTTAACATCCTTCGAGCCATTTACTGAGATGGATGGAACCGGAGAAGGAGACTTGAGAGCAGACCAAGACTAGTAGGGACGTCTGGTTTTAATTCCGACGGAGGGGTGAAGGTCTTTATGGGACAGCCTGTGATGAAATCAGGGGATATTGGATCCCCCCCCCCACAATAAAACTACCGACGCAATTTGCTGACGCCAACGTTTCTACTATTTTTTATTATCAATCCAGCAGAATGGGTGTTTGTAAGCAAAGTTTATATTGAATTTGGTTAAGATTCCAGTTGCATCGTATGCTGTCGGCGCAGCCGTTTGTATCACATGATACAAAACGCGATTGCCATACGAGTTTATTAATTAGAGGGAAAAGAAGAGCAGACATTATCAAGTGATGAACCGATGACACTTCACACTGCTTCTAATTAATCGCGTATTTGAAGAATGATTATATTCACTTTTCGAAAACAATTATTTTACTTATATGTATATGTGTATATATATATATATATATATATTAGTGATGCATATACGCAACACTAATTTAACACATTTTGGTACTTTTCTAATTTGACGCCCATTGACCCCAGCGCCCCAAGTGTCAGTTTCCTTAACTACCTGCTACTGTTGCCGTGACCTTTCTTAGTCCTTTGTTATTGTTTGTGTCAAGTGAACGTCTATTTTTTTTCATCTTAATTATACAATATGAGTTGGAATTTAATGAAGATTTTTATATATGTATATACGTTATGAAATACTTGTAAAATTAAAAACAAGAAGCCTAAAGTCTCTTAAATGTAGCCTTCTGATAAGATATATATTAGGTTTTTTCTCTATCGCTGTTGGTCATTCAGAACGGACCTAGTCCCAGAATAAAGTTACCTTTCTATTATATTATATTCTAAATAACAGAAACGATGCCTATAGATAACACGGTAATCCAGGAAAATGATAAACCAAGGCAGGAGGAGCAGGATAAATTTAATGATACTACCTGTATAATTATATAAAAAATTAAACAACCTAAATTATATAAATTGATATAAATATTAGATATTTTTAAAAACAAGTTATATTAATTGATATTGTTCATATTTTTGTTTCATTTTCTGCTTTTTTAGTTCCTACTTGACATTTTGTAATTTGCATACATATGTGATTATCTATTGTTTATCTCTAAATAATTATTTTAATCTTATTTCTGTTATATTTTATTTCTTGTACTCTGTTTTCTTTTTTCTTTTTCAAATGTTAGCATTGTAGGTAATTCGCAATTTTTTTTTTTCTCATCACTTCTTTCTTATTTGCTAAGACATAATAATACCCTGTATCAATATACTCTAAGACATAATAATACCTGTATTGTTGTTCTAAAGGGACTTGTCCCAAAATAAATAAAGAATTTATTATTATTATTATTATTAAACTCAATGAAAATGACAACCACCACCAAGGCCCAAAGTTAGTTCATCCCATCCCAATCATTGAATTTATAAGCTATTTACGCTATGGTAATAATAAATGTAAATTGAATTTTCGGTACGATGTGTTAACTGTGGTATAATAAAGCTTTGTATTGTTAGATAGTACGGTATAATGAACTATCTGTGGTGTGATTAAGTGAATAAAGATAATATTGTATGATCAGCTGGCTTAGATCGTATTCCCTAAGACAATGCAAGCCATTGGTTAAGTACCTTGGATACCTTTATTTGTCGTACAGAATATATTTGATTTGTAGTTGAACGGTTCCTAAAACCACATAGCTATTCCCACTCAACTTTCTCGGTCGGAATGTAATTCAAACGATCAGGATTAATGAAGATATTTTATAAAATGCTGGTATGAGTGAGATCCTGCAACAGTAGCTGAAGCAATCCGTCATTGCCTTTTTTTTTGTATTATTGACATTCTTCGAACATTTTTTTTTCATTTACCAAGGCTTTGTTAAACAAATGACGAACCTTAGAAACTCTCTATAATAGACTAATGAATAAATATTAGGCTTATAATGCTATTTGTAAAAAACTTATCGGGAAAACTAAATTATTAGTCTTCTTCAAGTTTAAATAATGGCTTCTAACAATTCCAAAAATAAATAGCTTCCTATATTATTTAGTTTCAAATTTGTTAAACACACTATAAATACCTTGAATGGACTCCGATAAAAGATAAAAAGCGCCTAAACTACTATTAGATTGATAGTTGTAAATATTTTATAGTCCGGATAACACATTGGCCCATGAAAGAACAAGTCGAATAATGCGATATAAATCCCCTGTAAGTAGTAATAAATAAATAAACGGGCCAATAGGAACCTTATGGAGCTGGGTTCCAGCGGGAACCGAAGATAGATGAGGACTAGAGCCGACAAAAAGCGGTGGTTGGAGGTGAGTGATGAACACGAAGCCGGCGATAAGAGAGGATACACCGACAAAGAACTGGAGAGGGCCAACCGCCTGGTTTTTACAACTATAGCTGTGTTAGCGGGAGTGCTGGGCAGAAGGGCACTATATGTCAACCCGCTCCCGAATTAATGAGCTCCTTCATCAATGGCGTCACCGATTAGTAAAAACTAGACCAGAAATCTCAAGAATCCCTGAAATTTGTCAGGCTTTTCTAGGAACTAGGCTAGGCGATATGAAAACCAAAATAAAAATACAATCAAGGTAGAAACTGCCGAGGTAACTATTTTTGAAGAAAAAAAAATGTTTTTAAATAACAATAAAAAATTAAACAGATAATCTTACTAATTTTTTTATTTTGAAAGTTTGTATGTTTGTCTCTCTTTCACGCAAAAACCACTGAACGGATTTGGATGAAACTTTACAGTAATATAGGTTATACATCAGAATAACACATAGGCTATAGCAAGCGCGGATTTATGGGAGTGAGAGCACGGGTACTCCCTCCCGACAGTTTATTAGGTACTGTGGAGAATCCATTATAGTACATGATTAAAGGCAAATGAGGAACTTAGCATCTTGATATTTGTAGATAGGTTCTTTGTATAGTTTAAGAAAGAAATTTGGATACCTCCACCCCAAGGGTTTCCCCTTTAATATAATAGGGGTTCAAAGGTTGTATAGAATCTGTCAGTTTTGAAGTTAGACATCTGAAATTTTGGATGTACGAGTAACTTAGATTTCAAAAAAATAAATAAATTATTTATTAAAAATGATCTTTCACGAAATTTTATGTGGCAAACCAAATTCCACGCGAGCGAAGCCGCGGGGGCAAAAGCTAGTATAATATATAATTATCCAGGGAAACAGATAGAATTTTTTGGAAGAAATAAATATTACAACACAGGTAAAACATATATTACAACACAGGTACAACATATAAGAATCAAGAAAAATGGCAATCCGAACATCAAGATTGTAAGTATTATTGACACAAAAGGTTCATATGAAAGGAGTCAAAAGAGGATTATATGAAGCCACATGATATGAGCGGCTGTAAAAAAAAAATGATGTTTAAAATGATCCCCGAAGTGTACTATGAATATGGTACATGAATAGTTTATACAAACGTATATTCCGCTTAAGGACCACGGGGAGCTAATACCATTTCTTTTTTCTTCTCTCCGTTTCCCTTCTTCCAAACCTTATTCCTGCGAAGCGTTGGTTCTTCTTTCCTCCTACTATGGTACTTCCTCCCCTCATTCTTCCTTTATTTCCTTTCCATTACAAGGACCCTCATTTCGTTAATTCGTTTCCTCGTTGAACCCAGCCCTATTCAGACAATCCTGCATTTGTTACCCCCGTTTTTTATCCTTAATCGGTTCCAGATACCCTTTTATATTCTAAAGAGCTAGTTATTTTTCTCAAAAATGTGCTTATTCACTTCCATCCATCCTCATCATATGCCCATTAGATTTTAGTCTTCTTTCATCATCGATTTAACATTCCTCCCTTTAGTATGATTCCGAGCAGTACTCATTCAGTAATTTCCCGACATCTGTTTCTACCTACCCTAGTCCCTCAATAACCAATCCATATTTGTGAATACAATTATTTTTTTTGTTTCATACTATTTCTTAGGGCGAATTTTTCCAGTCACTGTAAATTCTTATTCATATGGTTTTTATTTTTACTACAATTATGTTTCTTGAACTATTGATGTCAAATTTTTTATATTTATTTATTACGAATGGACGATGTACGTGGAAGTTCGCGCAAACGACTCTTGCGTCGATTTTTCCAAACTTCCTTCATCGTTTCTCTTTTTACTCAATATCTCTCATCTGTCAATGTTTCTGTTCGTTTCTTGTTTCTACAATGTTTCCTTCATCATCAACTTCTTTTCTTCGACATTCATCAACAAAATTTCTACCTCGTTTCCAAACATTTTTTCGTCAAGTCGAACATTTTGTCGAAGTCTATTTTCGCTTTTTGTAATTTCTTTTTAGTTGGCTATACTCGGTGTGGTTGAATTGACTTTTTGTAAGTAAGTAACCATTCTATTGGTGAGTCATATTGGGAGAGTAGTGCCTGATCTTTGTGTTAAAGGAAATGCATTTCTCATTGTAAAGTTCAATCGTCTTTATCAAATGCCCAAATATATATATATATATATATATATATATATATATATATATATATATATATATATATATATATATATATACATAAAGCATTTTTATTTATCTCCGTATGAGATGAAAATGGTTGACTGGATGATCTTATGTAAAGGAGATGGTTGGGGGGGTGCAGTCAATAAGAACACCGAATAAGTGAAGTACTTATATTATGTGCCGACGTTTCGACCTACAGTGTAGGTCATCTTCAGGGCTAACAGAGAAACAAACAGAACAAAAATGTAAAAACATCAAAGTTGTACAGTACCAATACTAGTGACAAATAATGTAGAAAAATACAAAGTGGCAGATATGAAAATAGAAGATAAAGAATATTAAAAAGGAGTCAGATTATAATAAAATAAAGATATAGACAGATTTAAAAATTACTGATAATGAAAAGGCATTAAACTAGTGGTAGATATAATAAAAATCAGATAAAGACAAATATAACAAAATTATTGAAATAGTGACAGATATAATTATAGAAAATGTGATAGAATATAATAAAATTAAGATAAAGACAGATATAACAAAGATATTGATAATGGAAAGAAAATGAAAATAATGGCAGATATAATAAAGTAAGACAGATTTAATAAAATTAAAGAAAATGAGCAGAAATGATAAATAATAAATAACGCATATAAAATAAAAAATAGAAAATAAATGTACAGAATGGATAGTACAGTACAATATAATAATATAAAGAAAAATCAAAAGGAGGAGTTAAACAAAAGAAACAAAATGAGGATATTTACATATAAAGAAAGGTTGGAATATGAATAATACAGAAAAACTAGTAAAATAAAGGTGTAAAATGTATGATAACGGACTTAATGATGTTACCAAATTACAGAAAAGTATGGAACTATATGTACAATAACAAATGTGAATAATAGAAAAAACTATTGTACAATAACACCAGTGTACAATGTCTGTTTTGAAAATATAGTAGATAGGAATAGAATATGAAAAGATAAAATAGGTGAAAACGCTAGTACAGTAACAATAGTTTACAATGTATGTATGAAAAAAATTAGATGGGATTAATGAATTAGAAAAATAAAATAGGTGTTTAAAAATATGAACACATGATTACCAACATATGATGGATGCCAAAATGATAAGGGGAAAAAATAAGAAAATTAAAAATGGAGAAAGGATAAAGAGAAAAGTTTAAAATAAATAAAAAGAAGAAATGAAGAGGAGACATACCGAATGATGGGAAGCGTGGCCGTTACAGATCGCGGCTAGAGTGTACTGGGCCAATTTGACCGTTGAGAACGAGGGAAGAGATGGGGGCGGAATCTAGTGGCCGGAAAGTTAACTATAGAAGAACTATACTGGAGTATAGGAAAAAAGGATAAAAAATATAAATAAAATTAAAACAATGAAAGAAATGTCGATAGAGTGATAAAAAAGAAAACATCAAAGTCGGAGTAACGGGAATTTATCGGATTCCAGCAAAAGAACGTTAAGACCGGGGGAAGAGATAGGGGCGAAATCTAGTGGCCAAAAGTTAACTATAGAAGGTAACCATGCTGGAGAATAGGAAAAGATGGGGAAAGGGAGTAGATGGATAAAATTAATATGAATACATATTTTTATGTATTATGAATACAATAAAAATAAAAAAAAAATTGAAACAATGAAAGAGATGTAAACCGAGTAATAACAAAAGAAACATAAATGACGAAGAAACGGAATTTAAGGTCTTTTGAGTAAATTAAAAATTTGGGAATAGGTAGAGGAAAGGTGATGAGAGTCAGACTTAAGATTGATAGAGGAGGAATCTAAATTTATGTGGATGGTTTCAGAGAGGATGCGTTTGTCATGGTTATGCGCTGTAGCTAGGATAGACGTATTTTCAAAATCAAAGGTGTGGTTTAAAGAAATGGCATGTTCGGAAAGTTTAGAGGAGGTGAGGTTATGGGAGGAAATGGCATATTTGTGTTGAGAAATACGGTCTTTAAGGAAGTTTTTGGTTTCACCTATATAGGAAGAGTTGCAATTAGTAGAAGAACAAGGTATCCGATAAACGACATGGGAACGAAGCTTGAAGGGAATAGGATCTTTGATACGGGTATAGATATGGGAAAGTTTGTTATGGGATTTGAAGGCAATACGTAAATTGGGGATAACGGAACGTAAGTATTTTTGAATGCAATTAGAGAGGGTGGGTATATATGGCAAGGATCTGTATATAGGGATAGATGGTGGATGTGGTGATCGGGTGAGGGTGGGGGGGTTATAGTAGTCATGGATGAGTTTATTAACAATATAGGGAGGGAAATTGTTTTTAAAAAGGATTTCTTTGATACGGAGGGTTTTGGTTGTATGGAAGCAGGAGTCAGATAGGGATAGGCCACGGTGAATAATATTTTTAGCGACGTTAATTTTAAGGTGGTGTGGATGTTGGGAGTAATAATTAAGAAGTCGGCCAGAGTAAGTGGGTTTTGTATACCAATCGGTGGATAAGGTGTGGTCAGAATTTTTAATGATAAGGAGGTCAAGGAAAGGTAGTGACTTATTGGATTCGACTTCAACGGTGAAATGGAGGCGGGGATGGTATGAATTGAAGGAAGATAATAAATCAGTAATGATGTTGGGATTAATGATAAGGAGGAGGTCGTCTACATATTTTTTGATGAAACAAATATCGTCGCGGAACTGTGGAAGAATGGAGTCTAGAAGGTCATTAAGCTGTGAATCCGGCTACCTTAACTTCCATGGACAGTTCTATTCCCAAATTTCTGGACTTGCCATGGGAAATCCCCTTGCTCCTGACCTCTCTAATAATATTGTTCTTAATGACCTTCTAGACTCCATTCTTCCACAGTTCCGCGACGATATTTGTTTCATCAAAAAATATGTAGACGACCTCCTCCTTATCATTAATCCCAACATCATTACTGATTTATTATCTTCCTTCAATTCATACCATCCCCGCCTCCATTTCACCGTTGAAGTCGAATCCAATAAGTCACTACCTTTCCTTGACCTCCTTATCATTAAAAATTCTGACCACACCTTATCCACCGATTGGTATACAAAACCCACTTACTCTGGCCGACTTCTTAATTATTACTCCCAACATCCACACCACCTTAAAATTAACGTCGCTAAAAATATTATTCACCGTGGCCTATCCCTATCTGACTCCTGCTTCCATACAACCAAAACCCTCCGTATCAAAGAAATCCTTTTTAAAAACAATTTCCCTCCCTATATTGTTAATAAACTCATCCATGACTACTATAACCCCCCCACCCTCACCCGATCACCACATCCACCATCTATCCCTATATACAGATCCTTGCCATATATACCCACCCTCTCTAATTGCATTCAAAAATACTTACGTTCCGTTATCCCCAATTTACGTATTGCCTTCAAATCCCATAACAAACTTTCCCATATCTATACCCGTATCAAAGATCCTATTCCCTTCAAGCTTCGTTCCCATGTCGTTTATCGGATACCTTGTTCTTCTACTAATTGCAACTCTTCCTATATAGGTGAAACCAAAAACTTCCTTAAAGACCGTATTTCTCAACACAAATATGCCATTTCCTCCCATAACCTCACCTCCTCTAAACTTTCCGAACATGCCATTTCTTTAAACCACACCTTTGATTTTGAAAATACGTCTATCCTAGCTACAGCGCATAACCATGACAAACGCATCCTCTCTGAAACCATCCACATAAATTTAGATTCCTCCTCTATCAATCTTAAGTCTGACTCTCATCACCTTTCCTCTACCTATTCCCAAATTTTTAATTTACTCAAAAGACCTTAAATTCCGTTTCTTCGTCATTTATGTTTCTTTTGTTATTACTCGGTTTACATCTCTTTCATTGTTTCAATTTTTTTTTTATTTTTATTGTATTCATAATACATAAAAATATGTATTCATATTAATTTTATCCATCTACTCCCTTTCCCCATCTTTTCCTATTCTCCAGCATGGTTACCTTCTATAGTTAACTTTTGGCCACTAGATTTCGCCCCTATCTCTTCCCCCGGTCTTAACGTTCTTTTGCTGGAATCCGATAAATTCCCGTTACTCCGACTTTGATGTTTTCTTTTTTATCACTCTATCGACATTTCTTTCATTGTTTTAATTTTATTTATATTTTTTATCCTTTTTTCCTATACTCCAGTATAGTTACCTTCTATAGTTAACTTTCCGGCCACTAGATTCCGCCCCCATCTCTTCCCTCGTTCTCAACGGTCAAATTGGCCCAGTACACTCTAGCCGCGATCTGTAACGGCCACGCTTCCCATCATTCGGTATGTCTCCTCTTCATCTCTTCTTTTTATTTATTTTAAACTTTTCTCTTTATCCTTTCTCCATTTTTAATTTTCTTATTTTTTCCCCTTATCATTTTGGCATCCATCATATGTTGGTAATCATGTGTTCATATTTTTAAACACCTATTTTATTTTTCTAATTCATTAATCCCATCTAATTTTTTTCATACATACATTGTAAACTATTGTTACTGTACTAGCGTTTTCACCTATTTTATCTTTTCATATTCTATTCCTATCTACTATATTTTCAAAACAGACATTGTACACTGGTGTTATTGTACAATAGTTTTTTCTATTATTCACATTTGTTATTGTACATATAGTTCCATACTTTTCTGCAATTTGGTAACATCATTAAGTCCGTTATCATACATTTTACACCTTTATTTTACTAGTTTTTCTGTATTATTCATATTCCAACCTTTCTTTATATGTAAATATCCTCATTTTGTTTCTTTTGTTTAACTCCTCCTTTTGATTTTTCTTTATATTATTATATTGTACTGTACTATCCATTCTGTACATTTATTTTCTATTTTTTATTTTATATGCGTTATTTATTATTTATCATTTCTGCTCATTTTCTTTAATTTTATTAAATCTGTCTTACTTTATTATATCTGCCATTATTTTCATTTTCTTTCCATTATCAATATCTTTGTTATATCTGTCTTTATCTTAATTTTATTATATTCTATCACATTTTCTATAATTATATCTGTCACTATTTCAATAATTTTGTTATATTTGTCTTTATCTGATTTTTATTATATCTACCACTAGTTTAATGCCTTTTCATTATCAGTAATTTTTAAATCTGTCTATATCTTTATTTTATTATAATCTGACTCCTTTTTAATATTCTTTATCTTCTATTTTCATATCTGCCACTTTGTATTTTTCTACATTATTTGTCACTAGTATTGGTACTGTACAACTTTGATGTTTTTACATTTTTGTTCTGTTTGTTTCTCTGTTAGCCCTGAAGATGACCTACACTGTAGGTCGAAACGTCGGCACATAATATAAGTACTTCACTTATTCGGTGTTCTTATTGACTGCACCCCCCATCCATCTCCTTTACATTTATTTATCTCCATTTGATATTCTTTTAGATTGCGTTTTATCCAAAATCTGTTTATTCACATTTTCCTACACCGATCATAAAATTCATCACCCATACAGTTTTAAAATCTATTCTTCTTTCTTCATCGATATAAGAATTAAGGGATGTAAACCAATAGATAACTAATAATAACTAGCTATAAGTACTGACTTTATTTAACGAAATAGATCATTTTTCATCTCATACCTTGCAATTGTAATATATTTTAAATACCATAATAATAGTAAGATAAGGTGTGAGAGAGAATATAATCAAAGAATTAGGTTACAGCTTGCTAATGTCCTCGATGACTGTGCGAAAAGGCAGCAGGTGCGGATCTGCAGGAAACACAAGACCTCGCCACATGCAGATGTTCTTTCCAAGCAAAAAACTAGGGCAGTGAGGTAGCAACAGTGAACGGCTCGGCTCTCAGATAACTCGGACCAAAGGCTTTCATAAGATAGATAACTTTAAAGTTCAAAAAATGTGTACATGCTACATGTTTCCAGACATTAATTCCATTTTCAGGAACTCAATTTAAATCTATTCTGGACTGCAGATCTTCACTTGTCTTACAAAACAAACAACTAACCTAAAATGCTGTACTAAGACCTATTTGGACATGTACAAACAACACAATCCTTGGTTTATTTCGAATCACACTATACATGACACGAACATTCTACTCATCATTCAAATCATATATAAATAAAAAATACACAAAATTCCACACATCAATATCCACTTACTCATTCTCTTTACTACTCTGTATTACCCTGACTTTCTATGAGGAGATTAAAAATATAACGGCCTTGAGATCTAATCAGAAACCATTATTCAAAAATGTCCTGCAAATCGAGTTGGAAAAAAAACATTCAACGGTCAAATTCGCTGGATGCACAACTGCACACGCGCGAAGAATTATTCCTCATATCTAACATTATTTTTCAAACATTAAAATTTTCGAAATGAACCTTTGGTCCCTTTAATATTATGAAGGAATGGTGACCGAGAACAATGGGAAGAATTTATGACCTAATTAATAATACAGATAACACTACAGGGATCAAATGAAACCATATTCGGTAGGCAGGTCATTTCGCTATGATGTAAATAAATGTCTCTCCAACATTTGATGCAGAGGACAAAGCAGTAAATGGGAAGTCGAGCGGTCCAAGAAAACAGGAGTTATATGTTTTAGATGTTGCGGTTCTGCAGGAAACACAACCATAACAACAACCAACGACAGAATGGCATGGCGTTGGCGTTGAAATTGGCCAGGACTCCCTAGCGGCAATAAATAATAATAATGTTTAAAAAATAATAAATATTTAAAAATAAAAAGAGACCTTACATAAATGTTAAGACCGTGGAAATCATTCCAACGAAAAGCCCTTAACTCTCCCAACTAAAACAGAATATGAAAATTATCTGTCCAATATTTCGCCTATTCAGGCATCCTCAGGGTAGACAGAGAAAAAAACAAAACATGAATAATGCACTGAAGAAGCATCCCACCACCTCCAAGGCTCAAATGCAACTAATGAATCATAAGGAAGGTTACTCGACCCCGGCTGGGTAAGGTTAGATAAAAACAGCTGATAAATACTCGAGAATTTGAAAATTCAACATACATTCATCAGACTACAAAAAACAAAACAGGAAAAAATAAATAATTGTAAACAACACGAAAACATAAGACAAAAACCATATGACAAAATGAAAGTAAGATTGCAATGAAAAGAAACATGGCTGCAATGGCTATTCCACAAAATATATAAATATTGAAAAATAAAATGTAATAATATAAGGTCTCTACATTAAAAAAAAATAATGTCAGTCGATTAATATCTTGCATATCAATTTTAATTCCGAAGATAGGAATTAATTCTATTCCAATTATTTAACTTTAATACTTTTGTATCTGGTCGAAACGTCAGCTTCTAATAAATAGTTAATCTTAATTCAAGGAATTATTTCTTTTGCCTCCATTTCCTGACTACTATTCCCCTTTTACTAAACTAGTTCTAACTTCCAACTACTTACTATCTTCCTTGCATATTGAACTATATTAAAGCATGATATAATTTCGGAACTGACATTACGTTATATGTTTCCAATTAAACTTGAGCCGCGGTTAAAATTCAGAGCGCTCGCTAAGTTGGGCAGTTGGGGAACGTGTCTCGAGGAATTGCCGAGTACACAGCCAAAGATAACAGCTGTGTGTAACTTATCAACAAGTGATCCTTTATGCGCCACCATTTCCTCCAGTTCCAGTTCCTCTCTTCTATAATTTATACAGCGCAGAGTATATTATATATCGCGTTCATTAAAATCATAAATAATAATAATATTTTCTTTAATAAATAGCAAAATTACACCTAGTGGTCTAGTGGTTAGCATAACAACCTACTAAGGTCAAGATCGTGGGTTCGCAGCAAAAGCTGATGGCCATAGGATATTTAATTCCTTGGTTATGCCATCCTTCGGAAGGTACGTTAAACGGGGGTCCCGAACCCCCTGTCTGGTAAAATCCCTTACTTAATTAAAGCTCTTACAGGCACAATTTAGGACTCTCACAATAGCTTCGTCCGATTAGCTATAGTAGCATCACTTTATACTACTCGTACGTTAAATAAAAAAAAAAAGTCTTAGTAAACTCGAAGGTTCAATGCCAGTATCCACAATCACTGTTTACAAAACTTCTTTTCTATGGCCTAGATCGGAGGTGTCCAGAACGGCAGATGGTCATACGATTTTTAAGAGGAGTGAAAAATACTTGATTATTCGGAATGGACATGATGTGGGGTCCCAAGGCAGCGCGGTGTCAGGGACTAGTTAAACATCCTTATCCTAATGATACCAGGATATACAAAATTTAGGGCTCTCACTACAGCATCACCCATCCATAGAATAGAAGATGAACATGAACAGAAAGAGAAACATATACTAAATACCTGGCCAAAAGGCTACATCATACAATTCTGTCAAAAAGTAATCCTAATAATAATAATAAGTAAATAAACAGTAGAAATCCTGACAAGAAATTAAGCAATTACAAGAGTAGATAAATCAATAATAACCTTTGATTGCACGAGCTAGCAAGTAATGCTTTCTTTACTTGATGTATGCACGTAAGAAAATGTTTCTTAAAACAAAATTAAAACACAATAAATTATTCAAGAAATTCCATTCTAAGCAGATGACTAGCCTGCTTAGAAAGCATCTTTTTGGTAAGCCAGAAGATGTTGCAAAAGCAAGGATTAAATAAAGATAGTGAGGGAGCATGACGGATGTTAGGAGGGTTGGGGATGCTTCTGTGGGAACGGATATAAAGATCGGAAAATCGAGAGCTTGTTTTACGGTGCTGGATTGAGGATTTGAATTGGAGGAGACTGTAGATTTATGAAGGGTGTTGAGAGTGTGGATTGGTATAAGAATGAACCTAGGAAATATTGTCTTCGGTAGGGAGGGAAGAGCCAATTTAACTCATCATAAAGGTGGGAAACGCGGGATAGTCTCGGAGTATCAAAGACAAATCTTAGAGAGCAATTCATTAATCGCTTATACTGTCTTCAAGCATTTTAGAAAGGCCTCCGTATACCACGCTATAGTAGTCAAAGTGAGGGAAGATAAGAGATGATACGAGGAGTCTCGTAAGTGGTTGTGGAAGGAGATGTCGAGAACGATGGAATAACTTCAAGGAACTAATTGGCCGTCGGGTTATTTGGGCGATGTGGGGTTTCCAGGAAAGGTTTTGATCAATAGTAATACCTAGGTTTTTCACAGAGGAGCTGAACGTGATGGGATGATCGCTTAGGATTAATGTTGGGAGGGTGTGGATGGATGTAAGATGGGAATTGGAACCTAAACAATGGCTTGAGTTTTCATCGCATTCAATTCTAGTTTGTAGTACCATAAAGTAACGTTAAATAAACAAACAATCAAACCACCTTCCAATGTTTGCCGCTTAAACCCAAGTTCCTTAGGACACATTTAATAAAATCTTTCCATCTATAATCCCCAGTTATATGGCCGTCACACCAATCCTCGAACGTTTACCAGTCAGGTCTGTCATTATTGAGATTTTTAAAATCCGCTCGTTACTCAAGCGGATTTATCTCAAACACATTACAGCCATGTCTTAACCTTCTCGATGCTATCACCTTAATTATATTAACCAAGTAAGTCAATTATTCCTTTTTTAGCATCGAATTCTCTACACTATGCCTCTAGATGCTAAAAGTAAAGTTAGCGGTCATGCTGTCCACACGTTCAGAACTCTTAGAAGAATTATAGTTTTATAAACCCTAATTTTGAAATTTCAGGACAGAAGACACGAGCTTAATAACTTCGAGAGGGAAAATAACAAAAAATTTCCTATTTACTTTTAAATTTCGGTTCGCTAATTATCATAGAACCTAAATACTCCATCAGTAAAACATTTGGATCCCAATTGAGGAGTCCCAAAGAGAGTATTGGAGTATTGTAATGTTCTGTTATCGAATTATTTCTAAACGTATATCATTCTACTGTTACCTCAGCGTATGCTACATTAAAAGCCCAATTTCATCCTCCCTATGAAAATTAAACCTTTGAATTTCGTGTTCGTTCAACAAAGCTATTGTTAAACCTCGATATTGTTTCAATTCGTATTCGTATTCAGTTCTTTCCAATTATCGCTTTTTTGTTTCATTTCATTCCAACAAAGCTTGAATTTGCTTCCGAAATTTGTTTTCCACTTTCCAATCAAGATATTCCATCAGCTGCATTAAATTATTCGTCGATTCGCAATACACATTCTTTTCATTTTCCCTGACATTGATTCCTACCTATTATATTAAATTCCTACACCATTCTTCAAAATATTGTAAGTAATCATAACTTATCTGTATATTAAATTCTTAAGATACCGTAATATTAATTTCATTTATCGGATAAAAATCAAGAAGTCTTTTATCCTTTTGAAATGTGAGCTATTTAAATGGACAACCTTATCGTAGACCAGCCAGACTGGAAGCTTACTGCATGCAATGATGATAGCATACTTCAGGGTATCCATGACGATGTACTTTATTTTTATTCATTAAATACACAATGACCGATTAGAACTTTCAGACAACACTTATATGATGGAGGTGGATAAAACAAGTGAGCTGCTTAATTTTCATCACATTTAAAGGTTTGTGAGAATTGTTCTTCCATTTATTTCAATCTCACATACAGTCCTCCCACACAGGGATCTTTAACGAGAAAATCATACATAACAGGCACGAGACTCCATTTTATATCCTTTACGAAGGTCGGCGTAAAAAGGATGTTTTACTCCCTTTTTACTGAAGGGCCTGTGAACCCGCGATCTCGGGCATTGTAAGTTGTTACGCTAACCACTATAACAAAGAAGTGAAGACATGGTGCAAGTTTCATTTGAGTCGTTTAGGTTAATCATTATTTATTTTATATTTATTACTAGCGACCCACCCCAGCTTTGCTGGGGTAATAAGGCATATTATGCCTACATAATTTGTCTGTGTAATATATTTTTTTTATCATGTACCTGCCACTAAGGACCACGCGAATATCATTGGTTAGGCTTCTTTGGGAGTCTTGATTTTCTTTCTTCCCATCTCAGCTAATGTACTTTATTATACAGAAATTGTAAAAATAAAAACAAAACCAAATATTTCTTGATATACGAATTTATTACCTTGCACGTTAGGTAATTGCACGGGATTAGAATCCCATGGATATTCCAACCCATTTACACAAAACCACGACAAATTATATACCTAAATCTTCCTGTTGAATCACTCTATCTATTGGGGAAAACCGCATGAAAATCCGTGAAGCTGTTATTGAGTTTACCGCGAACAAACTCGGCCGAGGACTTTGTTTTATAATATGTATAGATTCATTCGAACCTCTAACCAACAGAACTAACCTGGCTCGTAACACGGCCAGACAAATCCATTCTCTTCACCGATCCTATATCCCCGTGTTCTCGCAATTTTTGCGATGTATACAAGGGGAAGAATGTTGACGTAAAAAAAAAGAGGGATGGAATCCCGCCCTGAACTTTTCTTTTCTTCAAAATTAAAATATTTACAAATTATCACGTAATCATAACTGTTAACTATTAGAGACCATAAAGGTGATTTTATAAAAACTTAATAAAGTATTTTTCGACATTTCGCTACTAGTCATTTCTAAAGCAATACGGTCTGAACTATTATATTACTAAGACTATATAAAATGCTTATAATATTAGTAAAATTTGTCCTATCTGTTTTATTAATAATCGTATATATCGATTATTGGGAGATGAGTGGCTCATTGGTAGAGCGCTGAATTATAAAATTTAGAGGGTTAGGAAAGTTTAATAATAAATTGCACTTGGACGCAGTAGATCTGAGAAATGTTTGCTTACTGACTTTGGATCAGAGCGTTGATTCATTGTTGATGAAGGTGACAGGAAATCTAGCCCTAAAAGTTGAAGATTTTATCAACATTTATCTTGGCTCCGGGCATCAACTCTTGGAAAATAGCCGACTTTATTCGATAAATCAGGCCGAATAGTGACTCAAGAGCTAGGTCCTTTATCTCATCCCTTATCGAATCTTTCTTCTTGAAAGGGATGCCCTTATTCTCCCATCGATTTCCACACTTTCCAAGAATCATCGTAATCATCGCTTTTTGAGAAGGGGGTAACTTTAAGTCACTTTTCTACCCTCAAAGCATCATTCACAGACATTACGATTCAGTAAGTTAATAAAAACAATATTTTTACTGAATTCCATGAGAGCTTATTTACAACAAGAACTTTCTACTTCATTACAAAATCAAGTCACAGGTAAATGGTCTTATCAGTTTTTGAAAACGTTGCAGTCTCGTTTACCGGAATGGGTCGACTTTTGTAAAATAATTCACTCTCGATAGAAATTAATGTAATGAGTCCGCTAGTGCGCGGCAGGGTACAGGAGTATTTTTACGTTAGCGGAAATATTTCAAATGAGCGGACTTTACCCGGTAAGTCAGAGTCTGAAGACAGGTTCTCAATACGAGTAGTGATCTGATCGGAAGATGAACTATGAAGGTAGGATTTTTTCTTTTGATTGCAGTCTGACTAGATTCTGGGTGGAAAGGAAAGGTAGTCTGATAGTAGTTTCAGTTAAGGAAGTCATTATGATAATTTATTTGCTTGTACCGACTCGAATACTAAACAATTGGGATTTATTAGTTCAATTATGACTTTTATTATTAGTTGTTGTGTGCATCTTTTTTTAAAATATATTAGGGTTATTTATTATAATTATTAAATATTGAATTTGATTTGATGGCATCTTGGGTTTGTTTCTTTCCCAAGTTTCCCATATGTGCTTAAATGCACCTTGTTTCCCAATTTCCAGGTGTTCACGAAATTAAAACGATTAACAATTTCAAAACCATCAAGTTGCCTTTATTATCGAACGAGGAGACGCAAACGTCTAAAAGTGCCTGCCTAAATATCTGGAACCTTTGCTCAAATTTACATTATATTTGTGCAATATAAACCTTCTTACTATCAAATTTGTTTATCATAAACAAGATCCTCAAAGGACAACCTGTAGTGTAGTGGTTAGCGTAACAAGGTACAATGCCCAGGACCGCGAGTTACTAACCCATAGGTGACTTCAGATTTTTTAAAAAGAATAGGAAACCCATCCGAATGGGCATACAATTGGGGTGCCCGAGTCTTTACTGTGTGAGTTACTTGTTAAAGGTCCAAGTCCTAATTATTATTCCTAATTTGGCAAAATTTAAGGCTCTCATTGAACCATCGCCCTATTAGCCATAATAATAATAATAATAATAAGCTTTATTTTTTTTTCATCTTTCTTCTATGTACAATTTTTACATGGTTTTTATATTTACAAGGTTTTTAAAAAGAAAAAAGGTCCTTCTTTGGGCATAAGCCTCTCCCAATTTACCCCAGCTACGTCTGTTCCAAGCCGAACGGTGCCATAATACTCCTATGAAGTTTTGTATGTCGTCCCGCCATCTCGTAGCTGGTCTCCCTCTTCTCCTAGTGCGGTGTATTGGATACCAATCCGTTTTGCCTTAGCCCAATGTGTTGATGCTATTCTTGCAATGTGTCCAGCCCACTGCCATTTAAGATCAGATACTGTCTTGAGAATATCGCGCGTACCAGTCAGCTTCCGTAGTTCTGTCTTCTTTATTTTCTCCCTTCTACTTTTCCTTAACATACTTCGCTCCATTGCACGCTGAGTGATTGCCAGGGATTTAGATATATCATTATTTAGGCTCCAAGTTTGGCATCCATAAGTTAAAGAGGGAATGATGCAAGCATCAAAAACTTTTCTCTTGTGATGTATGGCCACGTTGCTTTTAAAAATATTATTGTGTGACCAAAATTTGGACCATCCTATTTTAATCCTTCTATTCACCTCTTTTTTGGATTTATCTGCAAATGATATGAGTTGCCCTAGATAGATTGTTTCTTTAACCCATCGGAGTTTGCTGGTACCGAGAAATATTTCTTCTTCTTCGGCATTTGTCATCAAGACTGATTTGTTAAAATTTATCTCCAGCCCAGCCTCATTTCCTACTAGGACCAGCTCTTCTAGCATTTTCTTCAGTTCAGATGGTGAGTGTGAAATGAGAAGTACATCATCAGCGAATCTCAGATTTGACAGTTTGTTACCATTAATGTCTATCCCAAAATTCTCCCAGTGAAGGTTTCTGAAAACATCTTCCAAACCGCGTTGAATAGATCAGGTGTTGATAAAGGATCGCCCTGACGAATCCCTCTTTCGATTGGAAAATCCTCTCCATTTAAGTCCAGAACTACTCTCGCTTGGCTGTTGGTATACCAACATTGAAGAATATCCAAAATCTGTTTATTAATGCCTTGGCGTTTTAGACCGTTGATAAGAAATGAGTGCTTTACTGTATCAAATGCTTTACTGAAGAATAAATGCAAAATATATTGAGCTATTAGCCGTAGCAACATAAATTAATTATACCTTCATATAGGTTTAATATCCCTCTTATGTTACTTTATTAGATCAATAATTGGTAATATATTTACACTTATTAACTTTATTAAATTATACAGAGTGCCATACATAAACTGTCCTTTGAATAGCAGGCTATATAGAATATCTGAATGAAGTTTGGGGTTCCTAATTGGGTAAACTTAACTTACTTTGAGACTTAATGCTAACTTTGTAACTTATCGTAGCGTTTCTCCACAGATTGTAGCTCAAGGATTTTCAATGTAATGAGCTTATTTATTTGTATGTAATTAAATATTAAAGTTAATTATTACTGAGCATTAAATTCGATCTTCCAAAAGTAATAATAGAAAATACCACTTTTTAATAACAGTTTTAAATTATTATTATTTTTTGTAAATCACAAGACTATTCAAGTAAATATTGTCTTCGAAAAACCACTTTGAACAGGTTTACGCTGTCTTTTCAGAAAGCAATATTTTAAGGATGATAATAATATTCAATATAACGTATTATATTTTTCATCAGTTATATCGTGTTACTGATGAGGAATTGGTGATTGTATATATACTGAGTAATGAAGATAGATGATTAGAATACAATTACAATTTAATTAATAAATGAAAATAATTAATATAAATTAGGAGTTAGCTCGCAACAACGAATGAAATAAAAGAAAAAATATAAATACGATAACAATAATTATAAATAAAGAAAACTATTAATATTTACATATATAGTGGTTTTATGGAAAACAAAACAACAACCAAATAATTTAAGAAATTAAAGAAACAAAAAACTATAATTACTTTTAAAGTAAGTGTGTATGTATAGATATAATCCCTTACATATATAATAGT
Organism: Arma custos; assembly: GCA_037127475.1. Taxonomy (NCBI): domain Eukaryota; kingdom Metazoa; phylum Arthropoda; class Insecta; order Hemiptera; family Pentatomidae; genus Arma; species Arma custos. Next base: position 80,270,644 of record CM073763.1, on the reverse strand, counting down.
ATATATAATATATTTATCCTACTGCTCATCATTCATCCATTCAAAAAATTGTAATCATAAAATTAACTAAATAAATTCTAAATAAGATATATAATAAATTGGAAGAATTGCTTGCCAAAATCATTTTATTTTCTTAAACATTTTATTTGAAAAGAAAAGATATAGACCGGGACTCGAACCCGGGTATTTCACCTATATAGGATCAGTAAAAGAATTGATGGGACTGGCCGAGAAACGTGAAGCTAACCTAGCCTCTGTAAAGTGACTACCCTTCATAGGGGGAAAACTATAAAACCACTCATAGGGGGGTTGAGAGTGATCTAGGGCAAATCACCTTAGCCTGAAGCTGGTAAGGAAAACAATATGTAAAAAAAAGAAAGCAATAAAAGGGTTTTCGTAATAACCTGATCATTCCAATATATTATTTTCAAAGCTTCATAATGCAATTTGCTTTATTCCAAATAGGTAACATGAAGTGTGCTTAGTATTTAACTCGTAAATAACATAAATAAGACAAGGCATCAAATATTATAACTTGTGTGAGAAGAGATAGTCTGCATACGTCTCTTTTTTGAGCCAACCAGGAATTAAGAATCTCAATATCTAAATTTATATTATTTAATAAAAATTTATTAAATTTATATTATTCTCAATATCTAAATTTATAAATAAGTGTTAAGAACAATAACTCCGATGTATTTAGCCCTTAGGAAGACCTGCAATGTGGGTCAAAACGTTGGCTTTAAACATAAACAGTTATTCGTACTAATAGAATTTTTTCTTATCTTCACCAGGACCATTATCTTCCTAATAACTCCGATGAGTTATAATAATCTAAATTATAATTTCTTGCTTTCATTAGCTAAGGTCAATAACGAATCTAATCTCTTGGATGAACGTGATTAAGGGACGAGCTTAGCATGGAAATTGATAAAAATATCTACAAGTCGGAAAGTTTAATAAAAACATTTAGTAAGATGTAATCATTTATGGTTGCAGAAAATCAAGTAATTCAAATTTTCCTTTACTTGATTTTTTTTTAACTTCAGGAAAAAAAAGTTTCTTCATTAGCATTTCCAAATTCTTACTTTATCTAACCTCTGCATCTTCCTGTAGAAAAGAGTAAAAAAAAAAAAAAAGAAAAAAAAAAGGTATGGAAATTTATGTACAATTTTTGGAGCAAGTCAAGGACAAGAGCCAGGAGCATAATGAGGACCAGGTCCTGAAAGAAGAAGGCTTTATCAGTCATTTGCATAGCCGGTCAGCTCTTTGCTATTATGCCACTCTTATCAGCCTTCTCTCTTCTCTAGTTCCAGGCCTCTGTATAGATAGCCTTTGTCTAGTTTTATGTCTGTTTCATCACTATCCAAAAAGTTGGGTAAGAGAAAATCACTCCCCCCCCCCCTAAAAAAAGAAACTGAAGTAATGGTTTCGCTATGAAGAAAAACATCAGAGAATATTGACTTCTGAAATGGGGAACTAGGTTGATGGGGAATCTGTTTTCATCATTGCAAAACCTCATTTTCCAGTTATTTTGGATCTAAGTCACTTTATAATAAACATGATTAGAAAAAAAAATATAATAGGCATCTGGTCGGAATACAAATAATAAAACATTTATTTATAAAAGTACGAAAAAAGTAAATAAAATAATGAAAAAGAAAGTACAATTCGTGAAAAATTACTAACTAAAGAGAATAAATAACAGAAAATAAAAAAAGAAAAATGATGTAATAACTAAATTACATCTACTCCTTAAATCTCCTTCAAAAAAAAAAATAATAAACAACAAAAGCCATAATTTAATGCAGGTACGTTTAAAAAAATAACCTTCTTAGAGGATATCTGTTTGGGACGTGAGGAATGTATGAAAAGCATAGGGAAGAGGCATAAGGGATTTTAGGTGAGACGATTTCCAGACGGTGGAAGAATGGGCGTGAATGGAACGGTCAAATATTTTGTGACGTTCGGCAGATGATAGCGTGAGGACGTTTAGTATTACTTATCGTTACAACGATTGAATGTAGTTTGGTCCGTACTATTTTTTATCTGTTATGATAGAACTTAAAAGTTCAGAACTGAATAACGACAGTCCAAACTATCAGAACGAGGTATATCTTCAATCAAAGTAAAAATTCCAAATTTACCCGAATATTGTTACTCGCCTTTAACCTACGTTTGTTCCTTCAAATATATCAAATGATGATCTTTGATTGTGCATATATCTCTTGGATTATCAGAATTATTAAGTGCGATCACCGACTAATTTTTATAGAAGGTTATTTGAGCATTTTCTGAAAATTATCAATAAACTGGAGTTGTTGTTTCCCAAATTAACTAAGGTAAAAATATAAAACTGAATCATGAGCTAAAAACGTTGCGTAAAAAAATCAACTGAGACGTTTGGTCTCTCCTGCCTACAGGCTGTATAAGGCTCGGTTCAGGTAGGTGAGAAATGTAAGCAATGGCCAACAGGCTAGGAATTTTTTATTTACAACAATGGGTTTTGTATTTACAACAATAGCTTTTGTATTTACATTTTGCTAATGTGGACGCAGTTTGTGTTTACAGCGCATGGTAATTGTGTACGCTGGGATGGGAGTCGGCACGGGGCCAACACAACAGATAAGGGCAAGATTGCTCTCTCCCTCTAAGTACCCTTTGCTATGGAAATTCTTTCAGGGGTGGTTTCGAATCCGGGCAGTTTCGGAACCCCCTTCACTCACCATGTTTTCTAGCAACTGCCTCAATAAGTGATGGGGAATAAATTTACATGACGACAAACGCAGCTATTAGTTCGTTTCAAATGAAACGTCCGTTTTCAAAGAAAAGGTTATTCAGTTAACAACTTAACGAAATCAAAACATTTTCATTCAAAATATTTACCTTCATTTTTTGTGTTTTTTTCCTGACGTGTTAACAAATTTTCAATCCCTAAACTGAAAAAAAAATCAGAGGTTTGAAATGAAATAAAGTCTGAAAATACTTTTTTGACTTGAGAATAATTTTCAAAACTTTTACCCTTAAAGAAGTTATTCAAATTTTTTAATTGAAAGAAATCTGTCGGAGATGAGAGCGGTGTGGGGGGATTTCGTAACCCAATTCGACACTGTCTATCGTGAAAAATGTCGTCTGTCGTTGTCGGGTAAGAGTTTCTTCCTATGAGTATCTTCCCATTAAACAATGCAGTTTTTTTGTAATTATTTATTGCATCATGTCAATGTCCCTGCAGTACGTGTAGATGTGATTATTTAAGAAATAATTACTTATTTATGCATTGATGTGTGTCCCAAAGTGAACATTTCTAAAACTAATAACGAATAGTCCGTTCGTTACAATACCCTTCTTCGAAAGCGTTGGTAATGTTTCATAACATCGCGTTACTGAGTATCTGATATTAAACTCCTAAACAAAATTTATACAAAAATTCCATGATTATATTTGATGATATTCTAAACAGTGTTCGTCCAATTGCAGTGATAGGAAATATTATCACAAAATAGTGGATTATTAATGGCCCATCGCAATATGAAAACGCAAACATAGGAAACAACAAATAACCGCTAATAAAATTGGAATTTTTTAAAATAATAAAAACTGACATTTCATTTGAAACGACGCAATGCACACATGAGGATATCGGTAAGTAAATGATGAAGAAAAATCTCAAGAATACATCGAGATGCCTCCATTACTCTAATATGACACTTCATGTTCTACCTGTCTTATATTCTAAGATTTATAGCAGCCTTTAAAACCAGAATATATCTAGTGCGAGGGCATCATGGAGGCCTCAGCTAGAAGCGAAATAAATCCTTAAGGCAGGAATATCCCCGGATTTAATATTACACACGATATATGCCATACGGCGAAGAATAAGTGATTTAAACATATAACGTATAGATGATTTCTTCAATTATACCAAACAGGAATAAATCTGTAATATATCTTTAAATAAACTAAATATGGAGAAAAGAGAAAACATTGGAACTGAAGGATAAGCTGAAAAGCCACATCATAATAATTCTGCTACGATTTGTAGAAGAGGGTAAATACCAACTATAAAAAATATATCTTGAATATTAGTTGATGTTATATGTGTGGGGAAGAAAATTGTCCGAGTCAGAAAAAATCCTCTAAAATAACCAGAAATGTTTATTTTAAAACCAACGTTTCGAGTTCTTTGCAGGTCTTCTTGAGGTCTTAAAATGGGGTCTAGGGTTAACACTTGACAACACCCTTCCTGGATAGCTTCGTTTGTTCATATACACTACAGGCAACTGTCAACACTTGACGCCATTATAAGACCTGAAGAAGACCAACAATGTGGCTCGAAACGTTGGCTTTAAAGTAAATAATTCTCCTTATTAAAGAAACTTTTTTCTGACCTCCGCCTGGACCATTTCCTTCCTTGTAAAAAATATATTTCCCCATTTATACTATGAAATATTTTTCATTTAGTTTTCTTCACCTATTTTATGTTTGACTACTGACATATCTTTTGATCTAATGCTAATTTATAACGGGTTATCATCCATTGACATGTTATCAGTTAAATGTATAGTCAACAAAGTTAGTTCTGGTCTGAGATGACTAGTGTCTTCCCGGACGCTAACTAATCACTAATCATTCGATCAGTTGATAAAGCAGTCTAAGTTTTCGTGAAGCAATTATTCATCACTCTCAGCAGCGATGAGCGATGAATGCACCGACAGATTCCATAGAGATCATGATGACCCTGAACAACACGAATGCAACCAAGACCTTGGGCGTGTCTACCGCCTTCTCGGCTATTTGCATTGCAGTTCTCTTCCCGCCAAGGTCTATTGTATCACTAGAGCTTACCATTTATTGCTCTTTTTTCTGTTTGCGATCTTATGCAAGAGTTATATAAGACTGATAGGGTTCTTATTACGTTACCAAGGAATTCTCTGAAGATTCTACTGATCTCATAAGACGCGTTTACGTCCAATGTCTATATATTTTGTTACGCGAAGTTATTTCCTCTTAACCGTCTTAATACTAAGATAACACGTATTTAGTAAAAATTAATATCAAAACCTGTCTTCAACATTTTTTCAGACATACTGATAAACAACCAGCGTTTAGGCCCTTGTCCATTAATGTTGCTGAGTCTTGTGTAAACACGATTCACATCTATTTCATCGAGGTATTTTTGTTTATTGTAAATAAACAAAACCTTTTCATTTACACAAGCATCAATTCATTCCTTAGCCATGTATCACCAGCTTATACCTTATCAACTTTTCATTTGCATCCCAAAACATTTGAATTTATCATCGAATTTATGAATAATATAATATTGTATTGATTTACCCTCCCTAGACTCTATTTGGAGTAGGTTCGACGTGACGCCTGTTTATTCGTTGTTACGTCGCTAGCAATCTTTAAAAAGCCATAGTCAATATACTTTATTGACTGGTATAACATCCAATTCTGCATCTCCATTTTCCATCGGTAAATTTTTATTTATTTATTTATTTTTTATTTATTTATATTTTTATTATTGAGGCAGTTTCTCAAACGTTGAGGTTTTCTCCAACCAAATGTCAGGATAGTATTTTTTTGCAGGTCTTCCTGTCAAGAGCATCTTCTTCATTCAGACCATACTAGCCATGTCATCCTGAACTTCGTTCATCCATAAAACTCTTTGTCGGTCTTTTCTTCTCCTTTCTTCAGGGCACCAGTACATGGTCATTTTTGGAATTCTATTATTTCCCATCTTCAGAAGGTGTCCAAACCACTCTAATCACTCGATTTTTTCCGAGAATGGTATTGTTAGTACCCAAAGATTATCGATCATATATCATTAGACAAAAGAAGAGAAGGAAGAAAAGAGAGAATAGAAGATAGAAAACAAGATATTATGCAGTGGCTAACAAGAGAGATGAGCAGACATCTGGAGGTTTTATACCTAAGGAGGCTGTGATCTAACTAACTCGCTGGCCTTAGGGCGGAGGTTAACGAAGGAGACAGTCTCTTCAGAGTAGGTCATTTCTAGACCTCCCGTCTCGTCATCTTGTGTTTCGTCTTCTAGTTGGAAACTGCCTGAATGAGGGTAGACTATAATCAGAGCTCCACTTAAAATAAACCTGGATTAAATCCTACTTCCCTGCCATGTTGCCAGAAACAAAAAAATATCTAAACTGCCTAGAAATTCATTTGTACAAAAAAAAAAATTTAACTTCACAAATTTAAGAAAAAAAAATTCGTTTAGAAAAGATTTTTTCTTTAAACCCACGAGGACTAACTAGCAGTAAGCAACAATTCAATGTTTTTCAGCAGCGTTATATATGATGATGTTAATATATTTATTTATATGCAGTTTTATTCGTTAATGTCCCACCCCCCTTGGACCAAGCATAACTTTTCCGTTTTCCGGATTAATCCAAGCCTTTCATTAGAAGAAATGTAAGCAATGTAGGCACATTGTCACACCCCCCTCTCATTAACCGGTTTAATCACCTTCTAGACGAAGATGGGTTCAGACCTTGTGTCACCAGGCTCACTATGTTTTTTAAAAACCGCCTAGCATAGCAGTTTTTTTTTTACTAATCTTTTTTTCGTTTTTATTTTCCTGCTTATCGTAACTATCGAAAATACCAGTCAGCAGTTTGTACCATTTTACGGGGCGTCAGCATGGAGTCATCTCTTTCGTCATTTGATCTTATATATATATATATCTAATTTTCTCCAAATGAGTCTCTTGCACTTAAGTAAGCAGAATCGAGATATTTTCGTAGTGAATAAGGGGCTTAGTGAGGTATTGGCTTGAAAAGGAGTTATGGCTTTTGTTACAACTCCATTTCAAGCCAATGACTACGAAAATGATACGATTCCGGTTATCTGAAAGCAGTTCCCCAAGGAAGCATCTTCGCAAGTGGCATTTCCCCAATGATAATTAACCATTGTACTGTATCAAATATCTTCAAATGTGTCAATGTGAGTGACAATTTTGAATTATTCTCATACGTGACCACTAGGAATTCTTGAGGTAATACTCATAACTCAAAATTGTTGTCCAGGCAGAATAATATGCAGAAGAGTGTAAATTTCAGACGAGGTTTGCGCCATTATGTAATTAATATGGCTTTGAGGGTTTTCATTATGTTTATAGACTTGGTGTTAAGGAAGTTCCGTGAATATTTGTGGAATTATAATTTCAGTGAAAATATGTACTTATTGATGAATCTCTGTTGTTCATATTTTATTTTATTTATTTTTATTGTTGATTAGTTAATTTATCGAACCGTATAAAACCCCCTTTAAAACCTTAAAGAACTTTTAAAACTTTATATCTTTTTTTTTTCAAGGCAGTATCCTCGACCTGATTCTCAACACAGTTTATACAGCTGAAATCCGAATCCATTCCAATATTATCCTTACCACATTTGATGGTGATATATTTCTAATAATCAGTCGTAACACTGAGCCAGATATAGCATCGCTTGCTATTTAATCCCATATCACTGACCTTGAAAATTGTCCAAACTGGAGTACTAAAATAAATTCCCACAAATCCCGTCAAATCATATTTACCCTCCGTCATAAACCAATGACTTCCTCTTCCCCTGTAACGTTTAATAACATCCCATCGATTCATACAGAACAAGTCCGATAATTGTAACTTGGAATCCTTAAACTAGAATGAAACGATAAGAAACAGCTCGCCGTTTCAGGCTACATCTACATTTACTAAACAAACTCTCACACATGACAATCGTAAGACTCTAGATTTACGCAGTATAGCTTCGGGACTCCACTGAGCAATCGAATGCCCCTCGCATTCAATCCTTACAATCTAAAATCCTTCTTACAATCATCAATGCTCCTTACTTTGTTACGAACAATATCATCCATAATGACCGTGAAGTCCCACTTGTTACGGATTTGGCTCGAATCTGATATTAATCTTTTAATGAAAACTTTTTTCCGTTCAAACCCACTAAGTTTCAAACCTAGGAAGCTCTTCAATTTCTGATGATCATCCGAGGTATCTGAAAAGGAGATGACCTCGCGACCATCTAAGTTGAATTTGTTATTCGAGTTCTGCCTGTGGGTAATTTCTCTACTTTTCTTTATCTCATGTCATTATACATCGGTCATCCAATTTACTTGATATATTACTATTATACGGTAAATGGTTGTATAATACAACAATTTTTTAAAAATATTTTTTAATTTGATCTAATTTCATGAAAATTCCCTTCATAAACGTATCCATGCTCTCGCACCCTCCTAACTACGTTAATAAAGGAATATTATTACCATTTGCATATTAGTTAATAATATATAAAATTTCAATATTAAACATGCTCTCAACAATTCATATTTTTTAATATTCCTTTGATACAAAGAAATTCCTTTAGAAAATTGAGGGAGCAGAGACACTTCATTCAAATTTTTTTCAGAGAAACGTCTTTAGTACGGTTCAAGTTTTTGACTTGTAGAATGGCAATGCCTTAGAGACGCTTTCCTTTGTGCCCGCTGTTATTATGTTCTATTAGCAACGAACAATATTTCCATATCTTGCTTCCTTATTTCCCCGTTCAGTCTCTATACTTCAAAGTGGCTCATCTTTTTAGTTCCACGGATTTCCAAGCTACGGGGATATTACATCCGGAATTCAGCGCAGGTTTGGCGCCATGTTTTCTGGAAATATGTGCCCTAATCGATACTTTTATCAAATAAATTCGTAAAAAATTAAAATGAAATTTTGTATATCTCTAATATTTTATATATCATTGGGAAGGTCAATAACTAGTTAGATTTAGGAATTCCAGAGAAGAGTGAAAAAGAAACCTGGACGAAGGCAGAAAAAGCTCATTGAAAATATGGATATTAGAATAAGGATATTAGAAGGAATGGAATAGAAAATAGCAGGAGAGGAAGAATGGAAATTGAAATTGGTCCCAAGTTTCTGGGTTGGTCCAAGAAAGTAATACAAAGTTTATAATTTTGGGATAACGAAAAAACAGTATATTTTCTATGACCATTGTTTTTTTTTTATTATTTCAGGAATATAACACTACCTACAAACAAACATCGTCCATGCAAAGCCTAAGTAATGTTCCTCCAAGTTTTTCTTCTTTGCAGTTACGTTGTATGTAGTTTTTTATTATCTTTGGAATGCTAAGAATGCCTGACTGAATATGGTATCTCACTAATTAAGGATCCAAAATACACCTATTTTAATTAAGAAATCCATGTTTTCTTTACAATGGATATATGTTGTCGATTCGACATTATCCAACATATTGGAACCCTTAGTGTTTTAAAATTTGAATACCTATATGTTAATCATATATGTGTTTGTTTAATTAAAATCTCCAGTGCTTTATCAAAATAGCTTATCTCATGCTTCATACTTTATTAGGTTGGAAAAAAGATTTTAAAGTTTTTTACAGGGAAAATTACGCCTAAAGCAAGGGTTCTCCACTTGTCTCTGGGATTCTCCGCAATCTATGCCAGAATTCCAAGATACCAACGCTATGGAAATAAAGAATATTCGTTGCCCATTCCATCATTCGTTTCATTTATAATTTTAAATTATATCTCGTCCAAAATGCTGAAAATATAAGTCCCTAATTAAAGATTTGGTGATTTTTCACAATAAAGCACAAAACTTTTCCTCAAAATATTAATATTTTTAATAGTAATATATGGCGTAGGGAATTGGCGACCCCATCGCCCAGTCTTCAGACTGCAATCAGCCACTGGTCCTCCAGGTTGGGGGTTGGGCATGGGGTCAATAGCCCTACCCCGTAAAAAAATAAATATTATGAAACCTAATATCAGCCTCGGAAAGAGGTGGAGAAGGCTGGTAAAAGCGGCCAAAGATCTACAAGGTCTGTAGAGCCAACAGAAAAAAAAATAGTAATATACTATATTTAAATAGTATTGTTAACGGGTAATGATTCTTGGAAACTTAACAAAGGAGCTACAATATTCGTATCAATTGTTTAATATACATTCGTAGTTTAACGTAAACAAGTAAGCCAAAGTCATGATTTTTTTTTTTAACACTTTATTGAAACATTACAATCTGCCACTTGTGGGCATGAGAGATAGTAATCACTGTTTATTATTATTATTATTGTATGTATCTCTATGCATAATCAAATGGAAAATTTGTCTTTAAGTTATGTAGTTCTATGAGTACTATGAATTAATAGGTGAAGGGAATTTTAAGTTCTCTTTTTTAAACCCAAAATGTTGAAGATACCTTACTGACAAGCTTGTATGCAAGAAAAGTGTTAAGAAATAAAAGCTGCAACGGAATATATTGTGACATACTGGTAACAATGATTGAGTGGACATACCTCAGTGTTTTTGTACACCATTAAAAATTAGATTATTAACTAATGTTGAATTGTGAAGAATGGATATAACACAGTAATATATCTAAATCGATAAAAATACCTTACATGTATAAGATATAAATGTTTCAATGTTCTCTAAGGTAAGACTATACTATATTTATATTTATGTCTCTTCTTCTCCTTCACCCGGAGTTGTGGTCCATGGAGAACCTTGGCCTTCTCGATGTTCCTCCATTCTGAACGATCATCCATATTCTCAACCAAGGAGCCTAAGGACTGCTTCCACATCGTCCAGCTGGCCTAGGCCTCTTCATCTTTCTCTGTCTGGAGGAAGAGGAATAATTTAATTCATTTTAGAATTTATACACACATATATAAGTATGTACACTCACACTACATACATACATTTTTTTTTAAATATTAAAAGATTAGCGTAAAATCCTTAGAAAAAATGCTGGACCAAGACTAATATATCAAGAAAGACTATGCTAAATAGTTTAGCAGAAGATATGAGAATAGGACAGTTGAAATTATTTGTGCAGATCAGGAGGCATCCCCAAGACAAGACTCACCAACAGGATTCTTACATACAAAAGGTTTTTTCAACAACACCAGCGAAAGTATACCTGCTGAAGGCTCAAATAGAAGCTCCAGAAATAAGAGACAGAAAATCCTTTAGAAACAAAATAGAAATGTGGAATATAATGTCAGATAGCGAAGTTCTAAAGTGAACAGAGGCAAAGTAGACGGAAGAAAGGACGAAACGAAATAATGTTATGTGTGATTCTACATAATGGCCCGTATCAACATAATTATAATAATAATAATTATTATTATTATCATTATCACTATATATATATATATATATATATATATATATATATATATATATATATATATATATATATGTGTGTGTGTGTGTGTGTGTGTGTGTGTTTGTAAGAAATTGAAGAAGGATAGGATCAAGTAAAATCTTGGATGTTCTATTTCTATTTATCCTAAGGATGCATTACCTGAAATAAATTATAAAAATATGAGCCCTTATAAATACTTGAGAACCCTTTTACCTCAGAAATCCCTACGGTTAATAAAAGATTTTGGATTATCTGAGTTAATATTTCAGACTGCCAGAAGGCATTAAAATTTTTATAAATTATAAATAACCACCTTTTATTTTTGTTTTATAATACTTTGAAGGGCTGAGAACGAAAATAAGCCCTATTAACGAGTTTGGATGAAGGTTCACTTAACTTTGTATTCGTTCATTAATAAGATATTTATTAATAATGATTTCATAAAGATGATTTTAGTTTTCTTCTTTCAATGAAATTATATATTATTCAAATTTCAATGGAATAAGAACTACTTAAGTAAAAATGAAACTTTCTGCAATTAATTGTTAATAAATATATTTAAAACACTGAAAGAAGATTCCTAACAAAAGCCGACATTGAGTAAGGTCATACAATTGTAAAATTACTTTATTTAGCCGAGATAAAAATATGAATCGTTTTATGGATAGCAAAGGTTAGACAAATATGAGTGGGTGGAAAATTCCATTATGCGATGAAAACCCTGTAGTTATTGGAAAATGCTGACATGGAAGGATAATATTTATTTTGATTTATATATTATATATATTACTGATATTTGTCGATTTTAGTCCCAAATCATCTAAGTCACTAGCGCTCACTGTAATTATATCATTGGCATTCCTCTTCTTGATACAGGATTGATACGGTACTAATAATACGGTATCAGTTCCGCAGGCTGTCACTTCGAGTTAAGTCACAAATTATTTTAATTTTTATAATTTATTTTATTTTATATTATATAATTTTTTAAATATTTTATTTGAAAAGAAAAGATATGGCCAGGACCGGGACTCGAACCCGGGACCTTCACCTCTCCGTGGTGACGCCTCAACCATCTGGCTATCCTGGCTTCGCTTCACGGCCAGCCATATCTCCTCTTTTCAATTGATCCTACATCTCCGTGTTCTCGCACTTTGCGATGTATACACGGGGAGAATGTTAATTTAACATTATTTTATTTTGGATCTGTATAAAATAAAATAAAATATTTTAATTTTTCATTTGTTTATTTTCAATATTCTCCAAAATTACATGTTGCTGTTACACGGCGGTTTAGTATGGAAAACAGAATGTAATTATGGTAAATTCGTATATTTCTGTTATAATTTCAACGATTCAACAAACATGTAACATCTATACTTCGAAATGTCAATTTTAGGATGAAATGATTACCGAAATTTACACATTTTACATAACTACACCCTTTATTTTATACTAAAGCTCACTATTATATTTTCGAGAATATTAAAAATGAAAGGAATAAAAAGTTAAATCTAAATCTTGTGACTTAACTCGAAGCGGCAACCAGCGGAACTGACACCAATAATACATTATAACGTTGGCAATTGATGTGAACTTCTCGGTTTGCAAATTTCGCAAAGGTCATTTACTAAATTGTTGGACATTAAAATATTATAGGTTAATAATCTCAAAATCAATTTTTAAAAACCTTTTCTGAGTACATAAATTAGGACTTAAGAAGAGGTATATCCAATGCATAAGCGGATCCAGGGGGAGCGCGGGGGCACGTACCCCCTAACGGTGTTTTGTGTACTGTTCAGAATCCATTGCAATACATCCTTGTAGGCAAATCATGTGATGATAGTTGTTAAAATAACAGAAATAACATTAGTGAAACTATTGTTAAGATATTTTAATAAACCTCTCTATAAATACAACTAGTGTATTTCTAAGTTATTGTTGATTTTTTTGCCCGTCTGCCCGTTGTGCCCCCCCAGAAAAAAATCCTGAATCCGCCCTTGATTCAATGGGTATTATGTACATATGGAATCACATGTGATCTAGTGGTTAGCTTATCAACCGACAAAGATCGCTGGGTCGCAGCCCGGGATGTTGACAATTTAATTAGGATTATTTAAAGGGAGTAAAAAATCCTTAGTATTTCGTCCTTAGATAGGGCATAAAATGGGGGTCCCAAGCCTATTCCACGTCAGCTACTCGTTAAAGATCCTCATTATACCTGTAAAGGCAAAATTTAGAACCCCCACTGAAGCACCGTCTGATTAGTCTTAGCAGAATTAAGTGACGTTGAAGGAATAAACTAACAAACATATGAAATTAAATCTATTTGCATAAACTTTTAAGATCTAAAATTAAGAAATCATAGGCAAATTTTAGCTTGGTATTGTCAAGTGGAACTTTTACGCACTGATTCCTGAATTATAATTTTTTTATGATAATCTTCAACATGAACAATAAAAAAATTAAAATAAACCACAGCAACACAAAATCTCCCCACAAGATGGGTCTCAGTATGGTTTGTATAATAGCCTAATTAGAGAATCCCTTGGTTTTCCTCTTTACTTAAACAGGTTTGTCTGCATGAATGTGCACGAAATGAATGAACAAGCTCGCATGAAGCAGGAAAATAAAATAAACAATTTGTTCATTTCTTTCCTCTCTGCTTTTTCCTCTATACCATCTTCAATATGGATAGGAATCAATGGATTACTAATACTAAAATGAAATCACAATAAAAATAAAATCGGTATATTTTATACCGTTCCTTCTCTTTCGTGTTGATTGCACTTATCATGAAAAATGTATTTTCAGTACAATCTTTTGAAAACACATTTTTCAAACAAAACTTTCTTTTCTTTAAAAAAAAAATCCATTAGGCAATTGAAATAAAATTTTCTCTGAAACCCTGTAATGTAAATTTTTTATATTGACAAATGTTAATAAATAAATGATCTTTTATAATAGTTTATTACTTTTAATGACGCATCATATAATCGACCGTGGAAAAATGTTTTAATTCCCATCCCAAGTTTCAGATTGTGTAAAATTCAAATATCGAACAGACAAAAAAATACATACATTTGGCCGCTGCTCACTGTTTTTTTTTTTGTTTTTTCGAGATTAGGAAACCCATAATTTTCTGATTTATTAGCAATGGCATAGATTCCCTCCGACGACCTTCGGAAGTCTTCATTACCATATATTTTGCGTATTTAGTGATTTATGGACACTTAAGTATTAAATAGTAGTGATCTACTGATTTCTAGTTTCGCAGTTAGGGACTCTATGGAGTATAAAAACCTCTTGTTGTTCACCAAGTCCCAATAAAGTGACTTCCCTTAATTTAGTGTTTATTGTGTGAGTATCAACAACTGACTGTACAGTCATTGGCCAAGAAACAGTAAAACAGTGTAACATGTACTTTTTGAACCTCCCTTTATGTTGAAGATACAATTTAATATGCCATAAAACTTCCAATTCTTTTGGCTAATGAAAAAAAGAAGTTTAAAGTTTCAAAAAAAGTAGTGTTCTCAATTTTTAAGTGCTCTCAATCTGACATTTAATATGTTAAATAAAAAATTTGTGACAAGAAATTAATATAAAATAAAATATTTAGTAATATGCCGTGCTTCACTAAATTCGTATCATAAATTAATTTTTTGTCACAAAATGTTTTTTTTTTTTAATTTAACATATTAAATGTTTGATACAGTCAAAAATCGAGAGCACTACTTTCTTTGAAAGTTGTAGGAATCGTGCTGAAAATCAACAATCAAGATGTTTTTTAGTTTAATATATTAGCAATAAAGTCAAGGTGCGTCCACATCACCTGTTTTAATTCAAAATTCCATTTAACAATAAGTTACTTTTAGTTATTTCAACGAGTCCATTTTCAGCTTCTAATCAAAAGCGAAATCTTGATGTGCTTAATTGGAATTTCTATATTTGATCAATTATTGCCGTTCCATTGTCGGGACTTAATTGGGGACTTTGTATTAAGCCCATTAAAGCGAATATTATTTCTTCCTGAATCGGCAATATTTCGCTTCATTATATCCAAGCCTATGTTCTCGTTCCGCTTGACAGGAGTGTCTGTATTTTAATTCGTTACCTGAAGGTTTACCTTTGCAAAGCATCCCTCCTATAGAAGAACTGTCTACTTCTCAATATTGAAAATATCTTTCGTTCAGGAGGTGATATTGAAGATACGAATAATCTGGCACGTGGACCCTTTAAACTAATTAATAATAATAAACTAAACTAAATTAATTCATTGTTTGTGAGAGCTTCAAATGTATATAAATACATTATAAAAACTCAAGTGAAATGTTTATTTATCATTAATATTGATAAATAAGATAAATTCAAATCTGCTTGAAAAAAAATAACTGTGCTCATACTACAGATCGTATCATTTTTAGGTTAAAGATGATTTGGAAAGGGTCACACTTGACTGATAGGTTTACCCCAAATATGTTAATTGTTAATAGAGGCTGGGTGAGCCTCAGGAGGGTCTGATGTCACCGTAGGGTCTATCCACATAATTAATAATGTATCTAACCTATAGCTAAGCACCTACTCACTTTGAGCTACTAAGCTTCCCTTAAAAAAAAAAATGTTCCAAATATATTGAACAGCTGTTTTTACACTTTTTCTGTACCGCATCAGCTGATTTGTCTGAGGAATCATCTTCGATTTACTGATCTTTTATTTTTTCTATAGCTGTATAAGTTTAAAGGGGTCCTGAGGACCATGTTTAAGTTATCCTGGCCCGGATACCATGTTAAAGTTTAAGTTAGTCCGGATACCATATTTACGGTAGAGGATGATACCGGGATATGGTACCTCTCATATGATTTGAGTGGACTCTATGTTATTAGATTTTGAATGAAGAAAAAAAAATACATCGTAATAGTACATAGCATAGTGACAAGAAAGAAAATTACATAATTAGTAATTACTGAGTATTACTGTCCTCTTTGAATGGCTATTGGTTCCTCCTCTCTGATGGCTTCCTGCTAGTGATCTACTCCATGCTTATCTGTGAGGAGGACATTATACTCTTCACATAGTCTTGATCCAACTGGGCCCTTTCTTAGCCAGGAGTAGCCTTGGGGGGATGATAGAGGGCACTGCCTCTGTGGCAAGGAGGTAGAGCAGGCAGAATAAGAGTAGCGGTCGTTAAAGATTGAACAATAGCATTTCTATATTTCTAAACGTCTACGTCCAGGTTTAATCTTTCATAACTATTATACTTTATTTAAACTATATCAATTTTTATCTTTTATTTAATATTATTTAATCCTGTTCTTTACCAACACTGGTCCATAATTATCCTTCTTGATATCATGTACAAGATTTTTTGCAAATATGAAATAATATTTTACCGATGCATTGTGTAGGGATTATGTATTTTATCATGACTCAATTGCTGGACACCCAAACTTACCGGTACGAACATTACTTTCAGACACATTACCAAGTAGACTGAAATATCTCTTGAGCAGAGATCTATTACAGACAGATGAAACTGGCTAGAAGTGTCTTCAATGGAAGACTTCCAAATAAATCCTTTAGGAGAGGGAAATTTAGAACTATAAATCCTAGGATATGCCGACATGTGGACAATCTTTGTGTTAGGCATATCGGTGTATCGGTCCAATACTAAGCAAGGAAATTCCGGGTTCACAGATAAAAACAAAATAACTACTATCTGCTGCAACCCGAAGGTGTGGAAATCCACTCATCCATTGAATACATGTTGATCAGATTCCTACAAAGGCAGAATACCTCGGGTTTAAACTATTCAGAACTCGATAACACTTCGACAACCGCACTGCGGAAGTTCAAATTGTTCAGGTGTTTGAGGTATATTATGGAGGGAAAGGTGTTACTGAAGGAAACACATGTTGTTTGTTTTTTAAAAAGTGTATTATGAATTCTTTTAAGAATTGAGTGTTTGAAAGAGTTGTCTCAGTAGTAATCTACGCTTATCGAATATGCAATGCTTATGTATCTGGCTCTGGAGATTTCTACTAAATTCATACAGCCAAACTATGACTGGCATAAAACAACACCTAATCATAAACATGAGCATGTTATGACAGAATGTCTCTGAGCTCTAGAACTTATCCATTGGAACATATTTGAATTACTACACCAGGTCTAACATTGATCTTCATTGTTTATTAAAAAATAATTATATCTTTAATAATATGTTTTATTTTATTTTTTAAAATAATCCAAATTTTCAAAAAAGATGTAATTATAATGTTAAAAAAATCTTTAAAAATAGATTTTACCATCAGTTTTAAAATTTACCGCTAGATACATTCATATTTCTTTTAATACAGCCATGATTTTGGACATTGAATTTGCAAAAATAATGCTTTTTAGAATTGTTAAATAAAAACCCATCTCTCAGACAACAGCTTAATAAAGTATTTTATTTTTGATGTGTTTGGTAATATTTGAGTTTATATTGTTTATGATTTATTAGAATTTATGTTTGTTTTTACTTAGATGAATTTATCTGAGCACCGAAGATTAGTGATTTAAGGTCACAATACCTCCAGATTGGTTTAAATAGTTGTAAATGAACAGACAATTATTGTCTTTGTTAATTATTTATATATAAATTTATTTTACTGTGTTATCTATAAATATAAAAAACCTCGTCCACTCCCGTTCTCGGCTCTCAGATCTATACACAGCATCTCACCGAAAAGCAGCTTTTAATAGAGCTTTCCTTATCCGATCCTCTTCCGTTTGGAACTCTATACCTTCTTCCATCTTTCGTTCCAATAATCTTCCAACCATCAAATCCCGTATATTCAAGCACCTAATTTTCCTACAATTCCCAAAAAATCGGAAATAATAGGATCAATTTTGAGTTCAAATTTTCTCATTCGATGAATGAATGATTTCCTTTAATGTATATATGTGTGTTTGTGTGTGAGAGCGTGTTTATATATGTGAGTGTGTAGAATATAAACATAAATATGTAAATACATATTTCTTCTAATTGGGCTGTTGGCTGTTACAGTTACTTTCGAAAATAAGTGTAAATCACTGACGGTATTGTTTGATTTTTTTTCATTAATTTTTGTTGTTTGTTTGGCATAAAATTTGATACATATGTAACTATCAATTGTTTCTCTTATATAATTAATGTTATCTTATTTTTTTTTCTCTTCTAATCTTTTTTTTTAAATATTTTTATTGGAGGTAATTCGCATTTTTTTTCATTAAATTTTATAATTCTTTCTCACTTATTAAATTATTTGTAATAATTAATTAAATGTAATTATATTATACTCTAAGACATAATAACTTAACAATTAATGCCTGCATGGTTATTCTAAATGGACTTGCCCCAGAATAAATAAAGACTTTATTATTATATATGTAATCTGTAAATGAAGGAAGGTGTGGAAAAAAAACCCGCACCTGAATGTTTTGTTTTTGGATTATTTTTAGGGTTATCCGATTATTTTTTAGGGTTCATCTCTATATAAATACATTTTCACTGTTATCAAACTGTTTCCTATTTTGAGTTTTGCGAGATTTTCGTTGTGAGGGAGCGGTGCAGCTCAATGCCCAAAAGTCGGTTGTAACAGATACATTCTTTATTTTTATATCCGACATGGATGGATCCCATGGGATCTAGAGACTTTTGTGCTAAGATCCATCTCTGTAAGTAATTCGTTTTATTTATTAGTAAAGTTTGAAAACAAGAGTAAAGTAACAGTTATCGTCAATTTAACTAAAGTACAGTGTGTAAAGTAAATTTTTCATTAACTTATAACGTGGTTCAAGTTAATTTGGAAATACAACTGGTGGTTGATCTTGACTTCTATCAGATCACGAATGAACAAACTACTGTTGGTTCAGATGTTCCACAGTCCCTACCATGTAGTGAATCCTGGAGCATTCATGGATTCCAGTGGTACAGGTATTTTCCAGGTGAGTATTTTGCCAAGTTATGGTCCTTAGTTCCGTCTCTGCCTGACGCTTGTTTTGTCCAACGACTCACAAGATGACTTATGATGATGTTACAGTCGGGAAGACAATGGATGACTAAGAAACCCTTCATCCTCTTGGTCCTTGATGGATGGTTTAGTGCGCCATAACTAGTGGCATGGTTCCCTCCAATCAGAAGATTACCTCTCCACGAACCAATTAGGCAAAATGATTCTCGGAACAGTTAACCAATGTCACACGTCATTTGAGCGCCACTATCACAATCTAATGGCATTTGACCAGTCATCCCTTAAACTGTTGCAAATATGTCTAATATATTTAACAATTGTGCTATCAAGTTATCCATTGTAGAAAAATATGATATGATGATAGCCAATCATCAAGTGATTGATAAAGACTATTGAAGGTAATAACAGTGACCTAGTTGGATAGCTTCAGAACTTGGGAGGGTAATTCACTCATCATATTTCAGAGGAGAGAAGATAACTGATACGAGGTAAAAAAAAAAAAGGGAAGTATAAATATCTATATATTAAAATGTAACTTTGTATGAACATATCGAAAAAATATTCCGATATTTCCTTGTTTATTATTCGGAATTTGAAAATATATGATCTTTTTTAATTAAATGGTTAAAAATGTATTCTATAGGAAATCCATTCCTGAATTTGAAGAAATGATATTGAATATTGTAGAGGTGTAAGGGGAAACCTTCAAAGACAATTTAAAAAATGGAATATATTGGATCTCAATATATCAAGAGGTGACATGAAAATATTGTAGAAAATCGTCATTAATGAATTAATATAGAAAGAATAAAAATAAATGAAAACTAAACTAAATAATCAAACTAAGCGCTCAAGAACAACAAACAAGCTACGCGTATGTTTTCGTTCTTGAAAGAAGGTCGTAACTCAATATACATTATATTTATATGTACAATATAAAACAAATCTAACTTTTATAACATATATATAACACGTATATTGTATGTTTATTACAATGAATTACAATGACTGTGCTTTGACTTTATACAGGAGGACGTTTATGCGTTTTCATTACAATAAAAAAAATCCATCACTAAATAGGATGGAACTCAATACCATCGAATAATTCAACTTTAATGGATCAGTGGAGAGACCAAATTACTGGAGTTAATGTTGGAATTATTGGAGGATTATCGATACCTATATCAGAGTCAATGATCATTACATTTCATCGACAGTCATGAAACCATGAATTTAAAGCATCAATGTTTGATACTTGATAATCTACAGCCTTATTCATTTCCACCACTTAAGTGAGCTTTTTTATTTTAATGTTTTTTTATTTTATTACTCTTAAAGACAGCGTTGAGACTTTTTAATTAAGGATACAGTTTTTTTTCCTCATTATCACTAAGAAAATGTCACAGATTTAAGGATATAATATGGCTAAGTCATCAGTGACGCATTTCTATCGAATTAAAATAAATACCGAGATATAATGAAATTAAAGTTGTTATCTAACCGAAAGGGTTCACTCAGTCTATTTACGATAACTGTGTAGTTTTCTGATGGATTGTTAGGTTATAGAAAGAACAAAACCTTGATTCAGGACCAGGTTTTCAAGAGATTTAAAAACTCGGTTAAAGGAATAAAGGGGGGAAGCATTCTCTTACCGAAAATTGAAACTTTACTTATCAGTTTTGATTGTGCACTTTTAATAACGCCATTATTAGGAATAACGATGGAAACGTAACGAAGTTTCGAACGGTTGGACCTTATGGGAAGCAGTAACGGTTTAATGAGTTCAGAAAGGGAAAAGTTGAACCTTTGGAAAAGGAGTTGGCAGCGAAACATACAACAAAGATGACTTATTAAAAACAGAACTGAGCTGGTGGGGGAAGAGTATAAAAACTAAAACGGTCTTATAAAAAGTAATTTCCCTATTGAATTCTCTTTTAATGAAAAGCATCTCTGTTAAAATATTGCCAGAGTTAAATATGAGACGAAATTATGGACCTTTTTACTGCTCATTCTTTCACGGAGGACGCGGGATCATAAAAAGGGAAAGTTAATAAAGACGCTATGTAATAAAGGCCCTGATGAGATAAGCAATTAATATGATGCTGTGTTATTAAGTCGACCCCCAACTTATTGGGAAAGAGGGAATTTTTATGGGTAATAATTCCCTCACCGCCAACAGGTGTGTGCGAATATCCCTCGCACGAAATACTTTCAAAGTCTGTGGTCAACTTTCAATTCAAAAGAAGATAGTTCCCTAACACCCCATTATGAAACACCTTTTAGTATTTTGGTGATTCTCTAATATGATTGACATTTAAAGAACGAATGTAAAAATTAAACTTTCTTCATGAAAAGGTTGTTGGTTAACTCTGAAAATGACCACAGCTAGCAGATTACAGTTCATCGGTGGCATTACTCTAGACAGATTAAATTCAATTGACATAGAGCCCTAATTCGTACTGTTCTTCTATAGGGGTCGGAAACTTGGAGTAAGATAAAAGAAAAAATCTAGTTCATTTAATTATCTTTGAACGAAAACTGAGGAACTGACCAAGAATCATACCAAATATTTACAGATCCCTAACAAATACCACATTTAAAAATCAGGCAGATTGCGATGGGCAGGATATCTGGCACGGATGAAAGAAAATAAATTAGTGAAGAAACTGCTTATAGAGCCACTTCATGGAACCAGAAGAAGAAACAGCTGTTTTTGAGGTGAATTAACTGAGTGGTAACTTAGTGCCACAATAACAATAATACATAATACGCCAAAACATATGTAAAGCTATAACACATGGTCAAAGGAATTTTTTTAAAATTTAATTCTATTATTCCCAATTACTTCTCAATATTGTCAAGCACACAACATGTTTTATTTATTTATTCATTGGTATCTCCTCTGAGGATTAGAGTCACATTTTTTTTTTCTCAAAGTGGTTACCAATATCAAAGAATCCAAAGCTAAAACGCCCCTGAGGAGCGATAAACATATTTTCCACCCTAAAGGTTTGTCCTATGTCAGCTCATCTGTGGAAGGGACTGTTTTGGCTGGCCAGAAGTTACCAAGGACGAAGTCCATGCCCTCTTCCTCCCTCTGATACTTGGCTCTTCAAAAGTTCTCGGATCAGAGACTGTAACTTCCCAAGAACCTCTCCAAAAACCGATTCCAGAACTTAAGAGTTGCAGGATATCCTAGGGCTAGGGAGTCCTGTGTACTTAGCCCGGAGGAAACAAGTCCTTTCTATTGTAGACACCCTTGTATTATTTATTTTAAGGGTGAGGGTAAGACTATTTGAAAATAATTTCCTGTTATTCCGTATACTTTTTTTTAATCGAGTTATTCTGAGCCTTATTTTAGACTTTTGATTGATAATAAAAATAATTTAAAAATATGGGACGTTCAGGACCAAAAGCGCATAACTCCTAAGTTTCAAAAAAAAAAAAAAGAAAAGTTTTCATATTTTGTCTTTGGCATCGTTAGCGTCTTACAATTTTGGTTATCAGCTTCGCAATTAAGTTCGAGTTAAGTTTTATAAACAAAAATTTGAAACTGAAACTAATCGTGAGTTTTCTTATAAAGAAGAGCTGATGTTTTTCATTCTGAACACACACAGGAGCACATGTTGACCTGTAGCTGTTCAGCTCTTCAGTGATTGATATCGGCCATTTCGTACCAAGTTGTAGGCCTAGGCGATACAGATGACTCCACCTCAATAGCAAAGAGGTAGGGCGAACGGTTGTTTTAAATCGAACAGGCAAAGTTCCTTTAAATCTCTCTGATCTGCCTATGATATCAAAATCTTAATCATTCTCAACAGAAAGAATTTAGTTATTTTTATTGAAGATGTAACCACTCACGTCCACTCCAAAGTCCCTGATGCCTTTCTTTAACGCTTCATTAAATTTCAGACATAACGGAGCATCACCTACCGCAAACCATTCCCAATGACTAACGGATCAGATAATTATCATGTAATTTCCTCTTTCCTTATTGAGTAATAATTTAATTTTTTAATTGAATTAATTAATTTAATAAAACTTCACACTTTTCAAGAAATTGCGTTAGTTATAACCCCCTAATCTTAAAGATATAACATATTTTCTTACTAAGCCCAAAAAGTCTACATTTTATATAATTTTTCGAATATAGTAAACTGTTATGAATCTATAAAATATAAGAGTACCACAGATTTAGAATTGCCCATCACTTCGAACCTAATCTAGGATTTTAAATTATTCTATTTTCAATTAAGTCTATCAATTGAAAAAACAGGAGTTCCTTGAGAGAGTCGGCTATTTTTGGCATTTATTACTGCTCTGTGTTATTTGAAATATTGTTACATTTATCTTGCATATATGGAATTATTTTTAAAACCTCCAACTTAAATGTATTATTTTAATTATTCTTTCTAGGGAAGACAAATGCTAACAAAAAAATAATAAAAATTACTAAAATCAAAGAGGAATGTATGATTTTTTGGGGAATGGGGTGGTTAGAGGATGAATTTTTCTAACCAAAAAAATAAAAGAGGAAGAAAATAGTCCTATGGGTAGAGGTAAGAAAACAATCTCTTAAGTATGAAGAACTGTTCATTTTAAAGCCCACGTTAACTCTATAAATTTTCAATAACTGTTCGCTATCTTTATGCGATTCCCTAATCTTAATCACCCCTTCTCATGTAACTCCCTCTAACGTTTTATTTTCTAATATTTGGTCATTTATAATTCAATCCCTTCTATTGTAAGTTGTCTATAATTTATCTTAATTAATACATTTATGTTTCGTTATTCTTTATTACTATAATTCTCTATAGTAATTCCCTATGTTTTATATCTACCTAAAGAGCTCCCCATTTTTATTATATTTTTTTATATCCTTATTTTTTTATCACCCATATCCTTAGATGACTATATATGTTTTCATTTTTTACTATGTATTACTTTAATTTATATGCATCTTAACCTAGACTATAAAATAAGCAGAATTTTATCTGAAATCCACACTCACCACTTTCTTTCTCACGTATATACGGTCTACTATTATTTTTTTTAAAAATTAATTTTCGTGAAGATGTTTGCTGATTATTATATTTTTTTTTTAAAAACCCTGTGCCACTACAACCTGTGAACGGGTCTTGGACATGGTAGAGACTGTACTGTTTCAAGGACAATGGTTGTGCAGAGAGATGATTTGTCCTTGATCACGCTCAACCGCCAGATATTTCCCCCTTCTTTTGATTACCCACTTTATAGCGGCTGGATGAGCCCCAGGAGGGTCCTAGATCCCATATGACCCATTTTTGAACGCTAACAGACTAAATGAAAGTTTTGCTGCAGCGGGATTTGAACCAGGATTTAGGGCATGGCGACCCAATGCTATTTCAGTATTTTATTGGACAAAATATGGATGAAACATTATAACGAAATCAATCAAAATAGTAATTGAAACTAAGACCACAATTGAAGATACTCCAAAGAGAATCCCGGGGACGTCTGGCGGTATCCTCCAAGGACCTGGTCTTGCTCCAGTAAATTCTCCCCTCCCTCTTCTATCAATGGCGCAGCTGCAGTTGCTCTTCCTCGTTTTTCTTCTGAGTGACTCAAATGATCCTTGCAGCTCTCCTTCAATGCCTTCCTTTTTCTTCTAATGCCTCCCAGTCGGCAATAAAAATCTTCAATTGTCGTTGGCTGGGATTAAAGCATGGTCTGTTGTTCGTTTCTTCTTTGGCTCAAACAAAATTACTAAGCTTTATATTCATGCATGAATTAAAAACAACTTTTATGTTCATAATCGAGTTTCCACTGGTACTTTTTAAGCCGTTAAATAGACTTAAAATGCTTAAAATAAAATAAAATCCTCAATGCTCCTTTCTTTGTTAAGAAAAAAATAATCCATAATGGCCCTAATGTTGCATTTGTTACTGATTTGGCCCGAAATATCAATCTTTTCATGACAAACTTTATTCCCACTTAAACCCACTGGTTTCAAATGGAAGTCTTCACTTCCTGATAATCCTCCAAGGCCTCTAAAGAGAAGATGACCTCATGACCTTCGTACCTGAATTTGTTATTTGAGTACTGGCTAGATTCTCTACTTGTCTTCATCATTTGTATTATTCCAGTCATTTACTTGTTATAATACAGGTGTAAATTTCAATGAATAAATTAATTTTTTTTAAATATTAAAGTTACCTTAAAAAAGTGCTGGTGGTCTGTAACTACATAACAAACTTTCAATGATGTATTTAATAAAACGGGTGAAAATATACGAAATTAGGAACGTTACGTTTAAATTATGAGTTGGTGCAGTAAGCTGCTTGAAGACTGTTGATTGGTTGATGATGATGATGATTATTGCAGTAGCTAAATCCTCAATTTTTTTTTTAATTTAGGGTCCATAATTAATGACGTCAAATATATAACGAGGTATTTTAGGAATTGGAATAGTTTTTCAATAAACGATGATCTCATACCATTTTTCGTTTTTCATTTTTTTTTTTAATATTCATATAGTTGGATTTTTGATGAACTAGAGGAGGCAGGACACAAGTGAATGGGAGCCTTAGCCCTCATGAAATTTTGGGGAGCTGCTAGGAGGGCCCTCGATGAACAAAGGGCGGAGATAGGAGGCCAAGTAGGCTCTGCAAGAATAAGCTCCATCGGCATTGACAATCCCCCCAGCTAAATGAGACCATAAATAATAGAACCAGGTTTGATGAGCCAGCTACCAGCCAACATGGTCTCTGCAACCTGAGGGTTTGCTTCTGTTGGGGGTGCTGTCCTCTGCAGCACTGCTTCAAAATTAATTATGTTAAGATAATTAATAACAAATATATATATCTACTTTTCTTGACTGTTCTTAGTAATATAATTCACTAAGAACCTATTTTTGCACAGTTAAAGAATGATTATGAGAACAATGTAGTCACAAAACATTGCCAAATGCAATTTTAACGAACAGACTGAATCTAAAGAACTAAGTGTAAAAATTATATATATATATTTCTAATAATAAAAAAAGAGCTCAATTGATTAGAGCACTGCCACGGAGAGGCGGACGATATTCTCTCCAAAATAAATTAAAATAAAAATATTGAAAAATTAAAACAATTAATAACAAGTTATAAAAAATTATAAATAATCTAATGACGTAAGTCAACAAGATACTAATTAATGTTCAATGAGCATGCTTCATCGTGTATACATCGCAAAATTGATCGAACACGGGGATATAGGATCGGTGAAGAGAACGGATTTGTCTGACTGGGAGGCAACCCCTGGTAGCACAATTGGTTAGAGCACTGCCTAAAGAAATAAAATTAAAAAAAAAAACACACATTTCTTTTGCATCATTTATTTTCGAACTGTAACCATTCTTCTAATATATTGTGATTTCCTATATAATATTTATAATTATTTTAATCAGAATTTTTTATCAATATTAAATGTTAATGTGGGATATAGATAGTCTGGAGGTGCAATAAAAAAAAACAATAAATAAGATAAAGTTATTTATTGTTAGTACCGACGTTTCGACCTACGTTGTAGGCTATCTTTAGGGCTGATCTCTCTCCATAGTAGCTTTGCCTTCCTGGAAGGCACAAAAACAATGTAAAATGTACAAACTACTAAAACCAAGATCGCGGGTTCGTAGCCCGGCAGGTGGCCCTAGGATTTTTTTAAAGGAGTAAAAATCCTTAGTTACGCCGTCCTTCGGAAGGGAGGTTAAACGGGAGTCCCGAGCCTGTAAGTTTTCAGGTACTCGTTAAAAATCCCTATCCTAATTAAACCTGGATAGGCAAAATTTAGAGCTCCCATTGTAGCATCGTCCGATTAGCCGTATCAGCATAAAGTGACGTTAAATGAACAAACAAACAAACAATGTAAAATGCGATAGATAAAATACATTTGACGACACGAATTGATTTTTAACGAACTTTGAAGCAATTTATTCACTCTTCTGAAAAGTGATGTTTTTCATTTTCGAAACTTCGCATTTGTATCGATGATATGAATATATCAAATTGTGAATTTCAATTCTGTATTTTAGTTCAACAAGTACTGGCGGTATTTTTATTCTCATTATTTTGTGATCCAAATAAGTGGGTATTATAAAACTAGTAGATTATATTGTTGTGGATTGAACATGAGATCATTAAAAACTCGAAGTGTTGCTAAAATATAGTTTTGTATATACATTAACTAAACCCCAAGAAGCTGAATAAAGGGTCATGAAACAAATATTACTATACAAATATATTGAATAGCGAAGCATTGAAGATTCAGCTTATTTAATTAGATATGGACAATTTTATTAGTATAATTACCGTGATTAGTAATTAATTATTGATAAACCATACCCATCAGCCCAGAACTCGGACAGATAGCCGACAGCCTGGCCCCCAAACATCATTAACCCGCTCGTATGCCGCAGCCAGAAATATTTTGAGTGACACAGCAAATTAGTGCGTGCCTTTTCCACGTCAAATCAACAGTTCCAAAACCGCGTCCAAATTTCCCGTGGTCCGTGCGGTCCCCAACCCCCGTTCCGAATAAGGTCGGCAGGCACCTTCCTTAATTGAGGTTGTTTTGAATCCCAATACATAACAGTCATAAATTTAGGACACAGTTAATAAATCAGTTGTTTATTCAAAAGTAATTATTAATAATAGTAAAGCACTCTGCTTCAAAGGAACTAAAACATAATAAAGATAAAATAAGAAAAGAATATTCAAATATATAAAAGCGTGAAATAAAGAAAACACACTCGTAGATCCAAATCAACTTATTCAATAGCTCACAACAACTATAACGAAATATCTATTTACCTCATATTTTATTGATTATTACTAACAATTATCCTAATAGCTTTCCCAATATAAATATTATTGGGAGTGGAGTAGCTCAATGGTAGATCGGTCGAGTTGCTGTGCCGAAAGGCCTGGGTTGAAATCCCACTCGTCGGCAGAGTTCTATTTAACCTGTTAGCAGCAGGAGATGGATCCTGCGGGATCAAGGACCCTACTGGGGTTCACACAGCCTCTAAAAAGTGGGTACCCAAAATAAGGCGGGGGATAATCTGATGGTTCAGCGTGATCTAGGACAAATCACCTCCCTACACAACCGCTGCCCGATAAACAGAACAGTCTCTACTATCTACCGAACACCAGACTACTCATGGGTTGCTGTCAGCGGTTTTACCATTTACTGACAATTACTGAAAGTATTTCAAATATTAAATTCTACCTGTAAGCATAATATGATAAGCTTCAGATTCTACTAGCGCGTTGTATAACAAATAGTCCTTAGCAATTATGAAAAGGGACCGGTGGCGAAGAAAAGCGGAACCTGCCAATCAAAAACAAATATCGGATCCGGGAGCAAGTTGCCAACCCGATCCTGAGAAGTAAATAAATAAACAGAGAGTCATAACAGAACGATTAAAGAATAATCAATGTAGGGGCGGGTTAGGGTGGCGCCCCATAGGCAGCGCCACCTGTCCTCGCTCCAATCGGGGTCCGGGATAA
Source organism: Arma custos (assembly GCA_037127475.1). Classification (NCBI taxonomy): domain Eukaryota; kingdom Metazoa; phylum Arthropoda; class Insecta; order Hemiptera; family Pentatomidae; genus Arma; species Arma custos. Next base: position 80,241,923 of record CM073763.1, on the reverse strand, counting down.
CTATTAAAAATAGTAACAAAAAATATTTTTACAATTACTTTCTTTATTTTTTGTCTATTTATTTTCAAATTACCTTTTTATTTTATTTTATAGAAAATTTATAAGTTCATTTCCTAAAAAAATCTCGTAGATCTAAATCCCGAAAACAATTAATATCTAATAGCATAATTATATTAAAATCATTTCATAAATAACAATATAATTATAACAATAATAAAGAATATAGTAGCACCTTGAGCGCCTAGCGTCAGACAAAACCTGTTTATAGAAAGTACAAACAAAAATAAATTCCAAATTCTTCTCAATCAAGAATCAAACTAAAGATTCTTCTTCTATACTTGTCTATTAACTCAATTTTTTACATCCAATTTTTATTTTATCCCATCTCAAATGTAAAATTGAGGTGACCAGGACGCGTCAACGTGTTGTTGCGCCGAATTAATAATAATAATAATAGTAATAATTATATGTCAAATAAAATACTAGACAGTTATCATTAAAAAGTGTTTTAAATAATAGAGAGACTTAAACAATGACTACATGTCTTATTAAACTATTAATATATAGTCTAATATAATTTAAATAATTATTATAGATCTAATACTATAACTGTACTATTATTGTTAGTATAGTTATAGAAAATTTCCTGAAAATTTTCAATATATGCAATAGTTTTTTCTTTTTTTTATTGAAACATTACAATCTGTCAATTGTGGGCAATAAGTAATGGTGCTATGTAGCTTACAATCATTCCATAACAAAACAATGATACAAACAAAATAAAATAAATAATGTATACATGCGGTAATAAAAAGAAGTTAATGCAAAAATGATAATAAAATAAAGTAAAAAATAGAATAAAAAAATATAATAATAATAAATAAATAAAAAATATAACGTACACATTCATACCCTATTTACAATTTGCATAGTGTCCCCGAACTGAGCTTCTTCCCCAGGAATGAGGCCAAAGCAGCAGTCCGGGAGGCCCCTGCCCCCTTTCCCAGCCGCGTCACTGGCATTAAACGCCAATGGAAGCTGGTTAAGGGCGATATGCAATAGTATGTTTCTAATTCACATTAGGTGTTTTACAAAAAATCGATCAGTCGTGTTAAAACATCATTATATATTTTTTTTATCTAACTTCAACAGTTACAAGCTTTAAACTCCCAATTTATCACAAAAACTCATATGCATAACTATTATAAAGCCCATTTAGATTTATCAATTAGAGCTTCAGTACTCCATTAAGCCATCGAATTCCTCTCCTATCCAATCCTTACAATCCAAAATCCGAAAAAATCTATGGTGCTCCTATAAATCTATGCTACTTTGTTACTAATAAAGTCATCCATAATGACCCATTTGTTACTGATTCGATCATAACAAGATATCAATCTTTCATGACGAACTTTATTCTAACTCAAATCCACCAGTTTCAAACCAAACCCTATTCTTCAATTCCCGATAATAATCCAAGGCGCTGAATTTGATATTCGAGTACTACCAGTGGGTAGTTTCCCTGCTTGCCTTTATCTCATGCTATCACGTATCGTTCACACAATGTACTTGTATTAGTATAATAAATATGAAATTTACAATTGTATTATTATAAATACAATTTTAAATTTCAATAAATACATTGATTTAATGAAATATAAAAAATATACGGTTATATAAAAATTATTATGTAAAAATATGGTAGTATAGAGTAGAAACAATTTAAAATATAAATTTATCCTTAAAAACTAGACTTCTTCCTTCTTCCATAACAGGACGCCTTTCCTCTGCCCTCCCCGAACTACCCTGGGGCTAAAATGAAAATAATCTTTTCAAGTGGGGAAGTTATCTTGAGATATCTCTCCTTCTTAGTAATCAATATTTTTTTTATTTCACTTTTAAAATCTCCCTTCAGAATACCTTTCTTGAAGATTTTCGTAGAAAGCTACGCTTTTAAAGGAAACCTTTCTCGGAAATGTTACTCCCTTGATACAATGGCAGTTTTTAGATCGCAAGAAAGATGTTCTTAAAAAATCTTTTGCAGAAAACGGTGTAAAGAAATATCAGTCAACCAATCTTAACTTATAACAAAAGAAGCTACTTCAGCTTGTTATTAATTAACAATCTAATTTTAGATGAATTAGGACTTTGAATTGTAATTTAAATATTATTTTTTTTGAATAATACTGCTAAACTTTGTTCATGAAGGATTCATTTGTTGCATTTGAGCCTTAGAGGTGGTGGGATGTTTCTTGGGTCCATTATTCATTTGCTTTGCTGTTATTCTATTTCTATCCTGAGGATGCCTAAATAGGCGAAATATTGGACAGATATTTTCAATTTCTGTTTTAGTTTGGAGACTTAAGGGCTTTTCGTTGGAATATTTCCACTTTAAAGTATTTTCTAAAATTATAGTAGGACGGAATTGCCACAATTTAAATTATATATTTATCTTTTAAACTATACCATTTTCTTTGTCCTCAACAAGAACACTTTTCTCTGCCCTTCCCAAACTTACCCTGGAGATAAACTGAAAATAATCTCTTCAAGTGGAGAAGTCATTAAGCATTCTATTTTCTGGTTGTATTATTACAATAAAGTTGCAAATTTTCAATAATTAATATTTTAAATGTGAATATGTGTGAATACAAACAAACACAAGCGCGCACACGCACACACACATACGCACAGAATATACATTAAACTAACTAAGGGAGAGGAGAGGACTCAATCAAAGAAGAGGCAATATCTAAATTACGCCGGGACTCGCTTAATGGCGTTATCGGAGGGACTTTGCCCCCGACGTCTTGCTAAAGCCCTTTCAACAACTTCACTAATCTCATTCACCTTTTTCTCAAAGCTTTAGCCCTCCGGTGAAGGGACGATTTTAATCGCAGCTCTAAAGTATATTAGATTCTTTTCAGCCGATATCGATAACTGCTAGGCAATTATAGGCAGAAATCCGACTTTACCGAGGGAGGATTTAGTAGTCAGAAGAGTTCATCGTAGTTACTATATTTGGGACTAAACAAAATACGAGTATGTTGTACATTTATCTTCTTATTTAAAACGCTTTTATTAGCTTCGCTTGTATGTATGTACTATGTATGGAATCTTTGAGCTCGATTTTGGGCTCTTCAAAACATCGAATTAAATTGAAACTTTGCACACTTCTCAAGGACCGATGACAACACAATAATTTAATAAGTTTGCCTCATTGTCTTGAACTACGTCTACAGGATCAGCACACGTGGCTTAATTTTTGAGACAAGCATATGGCTACTGTTAGCATCAACTGAGGAGTTTCGTATATTATACTTTTGTATCAAGCTGACTGCTCGGATTTAGGCCTTCCTGAAGAGCCTCCTTCACACATCATGGCCCGTTGCCTTCTCTCTCCACCTTTGCACTCCGTGTTTTTCAGATCTTGCCGTACGTCATGGATCCACCATAGATGTCCCTCGTTTCCTCTTTCCTCTTGGTATTCCATTGAGCATCTTCTTGGACAGTCTTCTCAATTCCATCCTTTCCACGTGTCCAAACCATCTTAGCCTTCCCTGTTTCATTATACTGACAATGGCGAGTTCCGGATAGATGTTCTGGAGTTCTATATTTTTCCTTATCCGCTATTATCCGTTCTCCTGTATTGGACAAAGTATCTATCTTTCCCATCTTCCGATCTCGCTCTCTCCTTGATGTGTGAGTGCCCATGTCTCACGCTCATAGATCATCGTTGGTCTGAAGACTGTTTTTGTAGATGTAAGATTTTGTATCTAGCGGAACTAAAAATTGTAAAATATAATAGTTTAAATAAATAAGAAAAAAGACAATTTTTATTAGGGAACAAAACTAAAAAGTAAAATGTAATACCAAATAATTTTAAAATGAGAATAGAGATTAATAAAAAATATTAAAAAAGCGTAGATGGTAAATATTAAATTGACTGAGTTCGTTAAAAGTAGAGCCATTATGAAAATATCTTAAAAAGCATCCCACGTTTGTTGTTGTTTAATTTTTAAGAGCAAACAACTACAAATGGTTATTATTGCCCTCACAACTAGAGAATATACATATTTACATTATTGGAAGGGAATTGCCCTGGAATGCACCGACCGGATGATAGACATTGCAGTAACATAACTGAGGAGTATTGGGAACAGGATAGCAGGAACCAAGAGGATCCACAGTGTCTTGTCACATTGCTATCTTCTATAGGAACAAGCTCCTGGCACCCCACGTTTTATAACTAAAAATGAATGAAAATCATTCCCTACTTTTTAGTTTTCTTCCCTGTTAAAGCGTATTTATTAGTTTTCTATAACTAGTTTTTAAATTTTACTCAACTCTACAAAGAAAAATCGATATTCGCTGCATATAAAGGTCTGTTCATAATATCTTGTCTTGTATTTTAGGGATCGGAAGGACATCTTTAGGCTACGCTAAAATATACGATTCCATTGATTGTGAGAAACCAATGTTACTAAAAAAATCTCTCAATTTAATGAATACTTATTAATGATGTTTAAACCTGTTGACAGTAAAACATCTCTCTTTGTAGTTTCCGAGCTAGATCTTGTCGGAGCGTAATACACTGAACAAAAAAGCTTTCTAAAAGTGCTGGTAGATAGCGCCACAAGCAACGGTGGCCAGTGGTACAATCGGTACGAGGTACAGCACCCTCCCTTATATTATGTAGCTGGGGTCAACCCTCTGCATCTCTTTAAGCGTTTGTATTAATTGTATCCAGGGACCGGATTAATAAATGCAAACAATTTAATAGGGCATACATAGTAGTACAGAATAAGATCGTAGTTGGGCTAATAAAAAAAAACTCATAAAACCAGAGAATGGGGTTTACAGTACATCGTTGGTACTGAGAAACCGAAAATACTGTTTGTTAATTGTACAGGGATGTTATTTGGCCAAGATTACTCTCCATCGGCAGATTTTTTTCATCAATTCTGGGTACCAATTTAGAGGCTGAAGCTGGCGCCAGCTTCGTCTCAAGATCTCACAGAGCAGTTTCACGGCTTTTAAAAGTATACGAATTTATTTCGTACTCCTGTACCTTCTACCTAGTGAACTTACCGTTCCTCGTCGAGAAAAATTATAATAAATTATCCAAGCCTTATATACCAGCTCGATTTGTAGTTGGTTTTAACATGCATTAATTTGATGTTTTACCGTATTTCAGTTTGTTCGGTGGGTTTCGTCACTTTAAGCAGCTATGGCTAATCGGACGATGCTACAGTGGGAGCACCAAATTTTGCATATCAAGGTATAATTAGGATAAAGATTTTTAATGAGTACCTGACACCACACAGGCTTTGTACCCCCCCCCTTTTATGTCCTTTCCGAAGGAGGATTTATTATTTCCTTTACAACATCCTAAGGTTCTCTGCCATCTGCGAAACCACTATATTGTGTATAGTATGTTGTTATGCTTCCATTAAACCACACTTGACCCCTAACTATTCGTATTGTCTCTTTACATCTTAGGATACATTTATTTAAACACTAGTTACAAAAAGTAAAATTATGGAAGTTCTAAATTCTTAGATATAATTGATCCAGCTGTCACAACTTCATCTGGCTACTAAATGACCAATATTTGTTGCACATGGACAAAGGACTTAATAAGGACTTAAAAATCTTATTAACATCCATATTCGACTTCAAAGATGTACACGTATGTGAACACTCATTTGTGAAAACATTACAGTTTTGAATAAAGTTCTTGAACTGCGGGCTTATTACTGATATCAGTAACTTCAGATGGTACTCAGCTACCCCATTCTCTGTCAAGAACTCACAGTATATATCCTACTAATATAAATTCGAAAGTTTGTACGTTTGCCTCTCTTTCACGCAAAAACTAGTGAAGGGATTTGGATGAAACTTTACAGTAATATAGGTTATACATCAGAACAGACAGATTTAGGAGGGGCACGGGGGCTCGTGCCACCCCAGACAGTCTTTTGTGTTCTGTGGAGAATCCATTATAGTACATAATTAAAGACAAATCAGGAACTCAGCATCTTGAAATTTGCTGATAGAAAATTTAATTTAATTTAAGAAAGAAATTGGGATAATTCCATCCCCGAGGGTTTTCCCCTGAATAAAACAGGGGTTCGAAGATTGTATGGAATCCGTCAGTTTTGAAGTTAGACATCTGAAATTTTGGATGTACGAGTAACTTATAATTAAAACAAAATTAAATTATTTATTTAAAGTGATCTATCACGAAACTTTCTGTGGCAGACCAAATTCCACGCAAACGAAGCCGCAGGCAAATGCTAGTCTTTTATAATCTTCATTTCCCGAAACATTGCTTCAATGCTAAAATGCAAGATAAACGTGAATAGCAGTAATACATGAAAGAACATAGTTCGAAAAATCAGCAAATATTTTTGCTAATGTAGAGCATACAATTTTGGTTTTTGTTTTCTAAATTGCCTTATTAAAATTCATTAGTTTCTTCTTAATTAGTCTAAATAATTAAATTCAGCGAAAAATATAGTTTAAGATTTATTATTTATTGAGACAAAAAACTTAGCTTCCGTTCGATAAACTTGACAGATTCCGTAGACAATAATTAAGGAGATTCTTTGGGACTATGAACAATACAATAAAGATACTGCTTTGATTTAATGATCAAAATTTGGTATTATGATGTTATTAAAACGATCATAATATAACTACTTTTGTCTTGAAATCAGAATAAAATTATCTTAAATCACTACAACATAACAGAAATCTTACCAATAGAAAAGAAAAATTATATTAATTAATTATTATGATTTATTAATTGAACCACTGAACACAATTATTGTTGGGATAACAGTGCAAATATTTAAACAGTTATATCTATATTGTTATAAGTACAATATAGTTTAACATAAAATAATTTTTATAATTGTTGTAGATAACAGGATTATTCGAAACTGATAGTATTAAAATGGCAAACAGTTCATCTACTGTTGATTTAATAATAAAACGTATTTTATCATCGTTTGCGCAAAGAGATGTTTTTTACGATGATTATTCAGAGACCATTTTCGAGATTGGGAAGATAAAAAAAGACGTCACTGTGTCGTTGATCAATACGGTTGTGTATAGACCAGTCTGGTGCAGCCATGTCCCATGTCTTTATATCTACATATCATTTAGTCATACATAATATGCAATATACTAAATTATAATAATTAAATTTTTTTAATTTTATATTTTTCTATTCTGTTAATAGGACTTCTGTAGTGATTTACCATAATTTCATTCCGATTTCAAAACAAAATTAGTTATATTATGATTGTTTTAATATTACCATAATACCAAATTTAGAGCATTAAACGAAAGCAGTATTATTGTATTGTTCTTAGTCCCAAAAAAATAACATAATAAAAATAACTGTAATCTATTCATGCTAGGATTTTAATGACGTATTTTAGGCATTCATATACATAATTTTTGTTGTAACTGTATTTATTGTCATACAATTTTATGAATCCATCATTCCAAATCATCAGTTATCCACGCTCACAGTCGGATGGAGTGATTCGATTTAGGCGGGACATGATGGAGTTGAGGATCTACGGAATTCCAAATGTTCACTCCAGAAAGTTCACCCATGATTTGACATCCGGTGTTTCATTCACATTTCATTTGGTTTGGCGGTGACGATGAGTACGATGAATTTTATTTAAAATACTTATTGAAGTTACCAGTTTAGTATTTTATTAATTACAATTGAGTATTTAGAGGGGAAAAAACCTGTACCACTACAACCCCTGAAGAGTCTGGGGTTCAGTACATGGCAGAAACTCTACTGTTTCTTGGAAAAGGTTTGTGCAGGGGGGTGATTTGTCCTACATGACGCTTAACCGCTAAATTCCCCCCTTATTATTTATTTATTTATCATTTTTTTTACTTTATCTTTATACGTAATAGACCTTTGTTAAAGAAGATTTAATTTGATACAATTTGAGCCCAACCGCAGCTCTGTAGGTCTAATAGAACCAGAGTTAAGTCTTATTATGTATAAAATGACCGGAATCTTATCGATATGTACAGAAATCTCCTGTCACGATGTTTGTCCGGGCAACTCTCCGTAACTACTGGACCGATTTTAATTATTACCCACTGATAAATTATTAGGTGACCCGAGGAAGGGTCCTAGATCCTATAGGATCAGCTTTTGAGGAAAATAATAGAAAATATCAGTTTTATTTTTAGCATGCTTTTTCTTATTATTTGAGGCTTTACCACAAGGTTGTTAGGAGATTGGTAGACATATCAAAAATGTTTTTTGTATCTGTTCGTCGCATCGAACTGTGTTACAACATGTTTCAACTGTTTATTCATTTCATTTTTAATATTTTCCAAAACTACAAGTTATCGTTAGCTTTAGTATGCAAAAGAGAATGTAATTGTGGGGATTTCATCAACAAAAAAATGTTTCAAATAACATTTCGAAGTGTAGATTATATATGTTTGTTGAAACGTTCATTTCTAGATGAAAAAGTTAGCGAACTATTTACATTCCCCATTATTACATTCTAAAGCTCATTATGTCTTGTATTTTTGGAAAATATTTAAAGGGAAACGAATGAAAAGAATAACTACTATATTTTCTTTCTGAAACACAGTGAATAATATTCACTTTCAAGACAACTTTTAATCTCTCTTTCACATTTTTAACTATATAAGGTCTGAAAAAGAACTGCTAGGTGGGTGGAAACGTATGCATGCAATAATTTCTTACTATTTGAGAATTTATTACTTATATGATTTCTACCGGGAAAATTTAATTCCCATCATTTATATTCAATAAATTCTTCCAAGAACTCAAAAACTATTACTAGATGTTAGTAGTAATAATGAATCATGTTGTTTATTTATTTCCCTGTTCTTGGTACAAAGAGCTAAGCAATAAGGGTTTAAATCAAAAAAGAAAGAAGAAGCAATGTGTTTTACGGCACGATCTCCACTCCTTCATAGATCTTCATCAAGAAATTTATCTTATAAATAAATTAATGGCTATTAAACTCGGCGGGTAAAGTCATTGGATGGATAATAAGCGAATCGCTAAAAAGCTAATCAGCGCTGAGCAGATAGCCGAGCCACGAGAGCTAGGCCGTGACGTAGATGAGGAGATAAAGATGAGTCCGATCATATCGGTTTGAGTTTTGATGGGGCTCGGTAAAGGGAAATTCGTTAGCTATAATGTCTCTACGGTGAAATTTTGGACCAATAAGATATCTATAAAATCCAAACTGAACATCACACTACAGACATTACATGGCGTGAATCATATTAAATGGAGTGTTTTAACTGACCCACCAGTTACTATGGAAAATATAAAACAAAAAAAAAAGAAATCAGATATATTTTTCGTGTTGAGCTCCAAATAAAAAAATACATAATCTATTTATCTATCTATTTTAGTATAACATTTTATTTTTCTATGGATAAGCATCGCATAAAAAAAACAAACATGTCATTGCAAGACTTTTTTTTCCATACGAATTATGATTTTTTCTATACTCAAATATCTGGTGACTGGCTAGTACACATATATTATTTACACATGGAAGGATCAGAAGTCAAGGAATAAAGTGATTAGTGAAGATATGAAGAAAGTATGATACGAAGTAAATGTAAGTAAACGTTTTGGGAAAATTATGCTAGTTTTAAATACTTTTTCGAAAAATGATATAATGAAATTGTCATTTGAAGCTCGTACTAGGTATATCGTTTATTTTGTGCACATCCGATTATTTTATGATGAGATTATATTGCATAGGTCCAATACAATTTTCGATTTAACGAAAGACTGGTAGAACAATGTCAAGTAAGATATCAAGTACGGGTCTTATTCCTCAGTATTTGCGAATTAATTAAAATTGATATGTGCCAATATGAGATGTATAATTGATAGATTTAGTTGTCACGAGAAATGCGAGACGAGCGTATGTTTGATTAAGTAGAAATGACGATAGGTAATTGTTGCCTAATTTAGGGGAGGGGGAGATACTAAAGGAGTGGGGGTAGAATGGTGGGGATAGAGAGGAGGGGGAAGAGGGAGGGGGGACGGAGCGGCAGAGCGGCCAGTGAGTGCTCGAGTGCCTGCCCGTCACCATGTACTGATCGATGGAGACCCTCATGGGACAAGTCTACAACCCCCACCTCAAGAGAGTGCTCAAGACCTACCAGCTGAGTGCGCCCAAGTCGCTACAAGGGCCGAGCACGGTGCTCCAGGAGGTGGGAAAGGTCGAAGCCGCCGCCACACCGCCCCCAGTCCCCGTCCAGGCCGTCCCCATCCTCACGGCCCCAGACCGTAGTCCCAGCGAACGCTGCGAAACCCTTCTCGAAGGCGAGAGCATCACCTGCTTCCTCGTCGGCGGCGAGAAGCGGCTCTGCCTCCCCCAGATACTCAACAGTATCCTCCGAGACTTCACCCTCCACCAAATCAACCAGGTCTGCGACGACCTCCAGATCTTCTGCTCCCGGTGTAATCCGGGACAGCTGGAAGAACTGAAAGAGACGGGAATCCTGCCCAAGACTGTCCCCAGTTGCGGCCTCATCACTAAGACTGACGCCGAACGGCTATGCAGTACACTCCTGCACCGACCTTTGATGACGCATCGACTTCCGAAAGTTACCCTTTCGTTCACAGTGTATCATGAGTGCTTCGGCAAGTGTAAGGGACTGTGCATGCCCGAAATATACGCGGACAGCGACGCGAGGTGTATCGAGTGTCTCGAGTGTCGGGGTATCATGTCGCCTCGCCATTTCGTCTGCCACTCGCACCGGCCCCCCGAGAACAGAACCTGCCATTGGGGATTCGACTCTGCCAATTGGCGAGCCTACCTCCTCCTCTGCCAGGACCAGCCCGATATCGAACTTAGAGAGAAGTTATTGGATCTCTTCAAGCAGCAGCACCTCGAAAACAATATGCTCAAACAGGTAATTCATCAATTTGATTTTCGAGTTTTCATAAATTTTAGTGATAATTCTTATCAGGCCTCTTATCACTGACCTGGAGTGTTTTTATTACGCGTTAATTTACTTGTAGTGCATGTTGAATATGTCAAGATGGCAGATAAAAAAAATGTGATTTAGAAGAGTGGTCCTTGAGCGTGAAAAGTTACTATTGTGCGGTTTGGAATGCGATGGCTCAGTTGTTTGTGAGTCTTGATAGAGGCGCCGGGCCCGGGCGAGCAGATACGCCATCAACCATCTTCTAAGTCTCTCTCTCTCTTACTCACTCTCTCACTCCCTCTCTCTCTCCACCTCGGCCACTAGCCTAATTTCCACCCAGCATCAGTCAAATACCAAAAATAATATGTGGCGTACTTTTAGAGGGGGTTGCCTAATTATGTAACTAGTTTGCGTAAAGATGAAATATAATACAAAAATGTATATACAAGTAAATATCAGTCTCTTAAAATACTTAAGGGGATATAAATGCTATATCAAAGTAAAATAATAATAATGTAACTTCAAAAATTAATGAAAAAAATAATTAGTTATTAAGAGATAGAAAATAAACAGACATTCAAAATTGGATTATCGAAATATATTGTTAATACAATAGAAAAAATAAAATAGTTAAACAATCACAAATTCGAACTAATATTGCCATTTAAATGCCAAGAAATTAAACTGAAATATTAATACCGTAATAAACGTGATTATCTATAGGGATTGTGTAATTCAAATAAAAAAATCGTAATACATAGTAACTCTGCCCAATAACACCTCATGTACAGAAGGTGAAGGTTATCTGATACCTATTATTTTTTCGAGTACCCTGTAATTATAACAGTTAGTTGGTAAGAATTTCGTAAAATTTAAAATTCTGTGAAATAGGAGTCAAACTTGCAGAAAAGTAAGTGTTAAATGACTATGGACCAAAGAAATCTATCCATTGTTAAGTTATACGACATAACATGAGCATGAAATTTCTTCTGATTTCATATTTTTTATTTTTTCGAAATGAATATTTAAGAGTAATTAATTTTGCTTTCCTTATTTTGATAGACATTTTAATATACTTCGTTTTATCAAATGCAAATCACTAGATAACAAATAGATGCTTACGACAGCTACCTTTGAAGATGGTGCCAAAGGAAACAATTGCTAGTGCATTTTAGATTTTACAGTATTAAATGAACATATTATTATTATTATTATTAAGTATTATTATAATTATTAATCATTGCATTCATTTTGTTTACTTATTGGGCCAGTCTTAAATAAACTTTTTATGGCTTTTCTGAACTTTTATTGAAAGAAGTCCGCTATTTTTAAATTATTATTAAATTTTCAAACCTTCACTCAGCATGCGTTCTTATCAATATAGAGCGCATATTGATATTTTTAATATTTAATAAAAAATATTTTGTAAACATATTTTTCTAGTAAATGTTCTCGCGACTTACTTATATTCTGTCGAAAGTGAATTTCAACAACTTACAGGGTGTCATAAAAAAATTATGTTTTTATGGCTTACCAACTGTGAATTTCACTTTTAAACTTCGATTTCCCAAAGAAGACACTTGAAATAAGTGTACCTACTACTGAAACGATAAAATCTCATCCAACACAAAAAATTCATTTCTAACTCATTTTGCATATATTTTTTAACAAAAATGCGTTTTTTCTGCTTACAGCCGTACATCTGATTTTACGTTATAAATATCAACAATAGATTTTTTTGGCATAGCTCAGTCCGTTGAATAAATGAGCATGTAACAATAATTATAATCGGTAATTATTCCGCAGTTGTCAACCTTCACAGAAAAAAGAATGTCTCTGAGAAGGTTTACTTTACACGTTGTTTAGCTGTAAGCAGAAAAAACTTTTTTTTCTACAATTAAATATAATAAAAAATATAATATAATAAAAAATTGTTGTCAAAAAATATATTCGAGTTGGGTCACAATAAGTTTTAACTTTTCATTCGTTTGATTTTTTACATTTTCCAAAAATAATGTAATGAGGTTCTGAATGGAAAAGATAATGCAATTGTGGGTAATGAGTAGATTTCGGTAAATGGATCTTTCATCTAACATACATCATCTGTACTTCGAAATGTTAGTTGAAACTTTTATTTCTTGATGAAATCATTACAGAAATCTACCCATTTCCCATAATTACATTATCTTTTCCATACTAAAGTTCACGATAAATTTTAAAAGTTAAAACTTGTAACCCAACTCGAAGCGACATCCTGTAGGACAGATACCTATTATTCTAGATATGTTTATAATTGAGCTGTAGGGCTATGTACGTATCAAGAGATAGTCCGGACGAGGCATAGATGGTATGTATATACTAAAATAGCCCCATGCTATTCCCTTAATAACCTGTTAAGGGAATTCCCGAAGCCAATTTGACTCCGATGTTGTTCTATCATTGTTAAACTTGTAATTGTAAGTCTAAAAGGAGACTAAAACATCACGTTTACATTGAAATATCCTCTATAAAACTTTTAAGACACTCCCCACAATACCCATCCCACCGACAAGGCACGGTCGGACGACCTTACAGGTGGAGGATAAACATAAGTGGAAGAAGTCTTAGCAATCCTCTTGATGGTCGCCTTTTCCAATTACTGGTACCCGGAAAATTTCAGTAGGACGGGGGGAGTCTGCTTATTAGAGCGTGAATAACGCCAGTAGGAGTTTTTACAGAGCCTCTCATACAACCGACGCTTTTTTCCCGGTAAACCTTTCAGGAAAATTGTAGAAGATACGTTCTAGGTAGATAAGTATATTTATACCATCATTCAGTGATCATTTACATGCAAGGTCAGAAGGGTGTAAAGCTTCTCGCCGATATTGGGAATTTTTTATGAAAATTTTTTGTTCATGATATAAAGTCATCTTATTCTAAACTGCACGAAGCTTATTATGTATAATGCCATTATAAGTACTCATTCGTTGCTTATTTCTCTTAATTATTATTGAATGTACTCACAGCCTTGAATCAGGATCTTCATTATATGATTAACTCCTTGAAGTTCAATTTAGTATATTTTAATTCAAGTTTAAATTAACATACAGTAATTTATAATACATTAATTATAATAATCAAGATTAAAAAAAATCTGTAACACTACAAACCGTGATCGGGTTCAGTTCATGGTAGAGAGACTGTACTATTTCATGGACAACGGTTCTGCAAGGAGGTGACTGGTCCTAGGTCACGCTCAACCGCCAGATTTTCCCCCTTATTTTAGGTACCCTATTTTTATATATTATAGAGGCTAGGTGGGCCCAGGAGGGTCCTAGATCACATATGATCCATCTCCCGCAAAAAGACTGAATAAAAATACTGCCTGCAGCGGGAATTGAACCAGGATTTCAGGCATGGCAACTCTACCACTGAGCCACTCCGTCCCCATAATCAATGATTAATTCGTGGAAATGGTAATTTCCGGACTAGTTCTCAAATCTGCCACAATATGAAAAAGTTAAAAACTAAATTAGGTATTAAAAATTTGTAGATGAGAGTAGATGAAACTAAACTAACCTGAGGTCCTAAATACCATTTATTCCAGTATTGACTTGATTTGCAATATTTACGATTTTTTATGTGCCGCTGTTTTTTGTTTGTTCATTTAAAGTCACTCCATGCTGCTATAGCTTACCGGACGATGCTACATTTGGAGCCCTAAATTTTCTAATCCAGGGTTAATTAGAACAGCAATCTTTAACGAGTAATTGGCATACTACAGGCTCGGTTCCCCCGTTTTACGTCTCTTTTGAAGGACCACATAACCAAAGATTTTTACTCCCTTTAAAAAATCCCAAGAGCACCTGCCAGGCTGTGAAACTGCGGTATTGGGTTAGAAGGCAGTTGTGCTACGTTTTCCCATTTCATATGGGCTTCAAACAATAATTATAATAAATAAGTAAATAGAAAAAAAACATTTTTGTGACAAATATAAATATTCAAGCGTAAAGTTGACGAATATAAATTGTCAACGTATTCTTCATTATATATTCACACGAAACAGGATTGCTTACTTTTAGGAGATGGAGATCAAACCCTTATGATCGGTATTTATTTATTTTTTTAAAGTTTTAGTTTAAATTTTGCATTTAAATTCGGACAGATTTCGGTTTCTAATAAATAGTTCATCAATATTAAAGGAATTATTTTTTTTACCACTTTCTTTTACGTATTTTATGCGGTCAACTAATAATTATTCCAGACATTTTATACACATCTAAATATTTGCTGCTTTGAATCTAACTCAATGGGGCGGTAAAAAAAAAAAAGATAAGAAAACATGCTGATCTTACAAACATGTGGACAATCAAAGTCATTGTTTATCTGAGATCTTTGCACGTGATAACTTCAAATTAATAACATTTAAACAAATAACTCGTAGATTTATTCAGGCATTCAATATTTAAAAATGTGTTACTGACTTAATTCTAGTTGCAGACTTTTATTTAATAAACATCGTGCGAAATAAGAAGGAAAAACAAGTTAGAAAAAATAAGTTATGACTATAATAAAGATGTACGGGTGCCATTGTCGTTGTGAAGGTTTACTTTATGTTGCATTTCAACTACTTATGTTATCACAAAAGAACATAAAACATATAAGAACTCATTAAATTAATCGTAAATAAAAGTAAGAAGATAATACTAAAAAAACAAAAAACGTATTTACTGAATCTAATCTCTACGGTACAAACAAGTATCACATCTTCTGGACTACAGATCTTCACTTGACTTGAGGAACAAACGACTTATCTATAATAGTATACTAAAACCTATTTGGACATATGGAGCAGAACTGCGGGGGTTCAGCAAAAAAAGTTCACATACACAAGATACAAACAACCCAGTCCAAAATTCTCAGAAAAATTATTAATGTACCGTGGTATTTTTCGAATCACACTATACACAATGCCATGAACATTCCACCTATAAAATCATATATTCATAACAAATACATAACATTCCACTCGTCGACACAATATCACCCAAACCCACTCGTTTTTCAATAGTTTTTTTTTTTCTAAATAATAAATCGATATGAAGTAGATCTATAATATAAGTATGACAAGCATTAACGTTTTAACTTCTAACAAAATATTTTTTTTTTTAATTATTAAATTGTCACTTTTATTCTCAGCATCTTATATCCTGACTTAATAATTTTTAAAAATGCTTATAGATTTTTTTTTTCAATAGCATAAAATATTTATTTAAAATAAATAAATTGAATTTTAATGAATGCGGTAATCTAAAACTTTTACACAAAAACCCCGGGTGATGTAGAAGTTTATAATTATGAAGTACAAAAATTATTTTTAGCTTTTTTATTATAAAAAGTAATAATCTTTGGAGGGACTTGGGATTAACCATGAAAAGAATTAAATTGAAGGTGAGGGAAAAGTAAAATTCTTTCGTCAACGTTTAGCAAACTAATAGCGCTGAGACGTTGGATATTAAACTTTTCTTAGGCAGAAATTCAAGCAAAGGTTAAAGACCCCGGCTTTCCTTCCTTATTTAGTTTTTAATTGCACAAGCTCGAGTTTTTCCGTCGGGAAATAATAAAAACTTGAACAATTTATTATAATTTTATAGCTTTCTGTTGTCCCCTTACTTTCTGGGTCTATAAAATATTTATTATTCTTTTTTATTATTTCCAGTTGTTTAAATTTTAATTGGAGTCAAGAGAGAGCCTTGTTGAGAGTGTTCTTGTTTGCGTGGCAATATAATTATTTGTACTGCCAAAGAGCTGTTGACTTTTTTGTCTGATGTTAATGTAAATTCTAATGATTTTTTTCTTTTATATAGTCTTCAGTTTTATATTGCAACCGCTATCAATACACATAATTTTAAATATTATTAATCGCGGTTACAAAAATAATATAGCATATCTCCTACTGCTAAACCATTATCTATCCTCTAAATCACCGTTATTTGTAGTAAACATAAAATATTTTATGTCTTTTGAGCTTTTGCTATTCAACATTATTGTATTTTATATTGACTATTCATTTATGTTAACTTTAAGATCAAGTTAAGAGAATATGGCAGCTAATATTCTTATGTTTTTCATATTGCATTAATCACAAGAAAAGAGTTTTTGTATTTTTTTATTTCCATATTACCGAGTACCCTGCTTTGCCCTCATTCCTGAGAAAGAAGCTTAGTTCGGGGGCCCAGGCAAATTGTAAATAGGATTTGAATGTGTACATTATTTTATTTATTTTTATTTTTATTATTTTTTATCTAGACTTTATTTTATTATCATGTTTGCATTTATTTCCTTTTATTACCGTGTTTGCGTATGTATATATTTTATTACATTCACTTATTTCATTTTGTTTATTCCACTTTTTGTTTTGTTATGGAATGGTTGTAGCTACATAGCACCATTACTTATTGCCCACAAGTGGCAGATTGTAATGTCTGAATAAAGTGTTTAATAAAAAAAAAATATATATATTACCGAGTAGACAAAATGTTCGATTCCGAAGACATTCGAGGATTTTCTTGGCGATATTAATTGATTATTTACACAAATAAAGGAATTAAGACAAACAACTTAAGAAAAGATATTTATTGGTTCTATCTTTAGATGAGAAGTTACGTTACGCCCATGAAGGATAAATCTATCCCAAACATACCATCTTGGATTTTTTTTTTATTTCAATCGTATCACTAATCCTTATATTGATTTAAATACATGAGTTAAGCGCATGCGTACTTAAATTTCTTCCTCAAACTGTATGCCTATCTAGTCGAGGTCTAGTCTAGGATTGGCTCTGACGACCGATATAGACATTCCGAACACTTTAGAGGCATGTTTCCTTTTAATTATTTTTGCCTAGTAAATTATAAAATAAATATTTCCTTTTATATTATATTGAAGGTATATAGTTGGAAATGGAAGTATAAGAGAAGGATATTAAGTTGGCTGAGTTGTAAGAAGTAGACTGAGCTGAGACCTTTATCCCAGACAGCAGACCTGACCCACTTCCTCCATTCCCGATAATGGCAGGTTTCATTCCTCCCTCTTCCACCTTACTAGCCTCTCTCTCTCTCTCTCTCTCTCTCTCTCTCTCTCTCTATATATATATATATATATATATATATATATATATATATATATATATATATATATATATATATATTAAATTTCCATAACAGTCAAGATAAGTAGAAACCTAAATATATATATTAGAGAAGAAATAGTTGACTGGAACTTCTAATGTAAGGAAGAAATAGTTGGGGGTGCAGTCAATTAAAACACCATAATAAGTGCATACTTATTTACTGTGTGCCGACGTTTCGGCCTACAATGTAGGCCATCTTCAGGGCTATGAGAGAGAAACAAACAGAACAAAAATATATAAAAACGTTACGTTAACAAGAATATAGTGACATGTAATGTAGAAAATTAAAATAGTGACAGATATGATAATTAAAGATAACGAATATAAAATAGTGACAGAATATACTAAAATTAAAATAGAGGCAGATATAATAAAATTAAAGATAGTGAACAGAAATTAAAATAGTGACAGATATAATAACGATAATAAGGTTATCCAATTAATTATTATTATTAAGCATTAATAAGTTCATCACGTTTCTATCAAAAGAAGGACTTATAAAGAAAATCCGATGCAGTTTTTTATTTTTATTATTTTGTTTTTAATAAAAATTATTACCAAAAAATTATTATACTAGGCCTTGATGACCAATCGGTTTTACGCCTCAAATTTGGAACAACCAACCATAAGAATAATTACAACAATTTATAAGAAGCAATCTTTTCTTGTAGTGCCGCTTTATTATTTTCCGACAAAATAAATAAATGAACTCATTATTCTGTCCATTTTCGTAACTTTAAGTATCTTTCTCATATATGCTATGTTTTTAACACGCTTTTATTACCTTCACCTATACGAATGTAACGGAATCCCTAAATTCGATTTTCGGCCCCTTCAAAACATCAAATTAAATTGAAACTTTTTCAAACTTCTTGAGAACCGATGACAATACAATAATTTAATAAGGTTTTCTCATTATCGCGATCAGGATCTTCACTGTTAGCGATTTTTCATATCCAAAGATACTGAAGGACTAAAGCATGCATGGCCGTACTATAAAGTAGAAAAAGGATATAAGTTTTAAAAAACTAAACAACACGCGTTTATAGCCAGCCGAACTTATTAGTGCAAATAGTTTAAAAACAAGCTTTATTAAAAAACAAAACTAAAAAGTAGAAAATAATAATTATTAAGCGAATAAGAAAACAAAAAAGCGTGGTGTGGTTTTTAAGATATTTTATAATGACACGACTTTGACCTATATCAGCCAATTAAATATTTACAATTATCGTCATGTACACCACGATTTTTAACAGTAAAATGTATTTAAACTCTATTTAAACTTATTGAAAGTTATTTACAAACACTGGAAAAATATTTGTAATGTATTCATGATCATTTAGTTAATTAAATACCTTGAGTTATTAATTTTATTTTTTCTATGAAATGTCATTTGGAGTTCAATTATATTTGCTTCATGGTAGTTTTAATATTAATTATGTCCAATATTTCATTTATTTTATATTTGCTTTTCTCTTATATATTATTTACTATTTAATTTTAAAATATAGAATTACTTAGAAATTATAAATATTATTTAAAAAAAATTAAATGCAGAAGATACTATTAATAAAGATGTAAATGAATAAAATATGGAACAGCTCCCTTCATTTGCACTTCAAAGAGTTAATTTTTTATCTTTAAAAAAAAAAATCCGTTTCTTAAGCATTGCAAATTCTTCCATTCCTAAAATCCGTCAATATATTATGTGTAAAAGAGAATTCAAAATTTTAAGAAATATCATTAATTATTAAAATATGTCACAATTGTAAATTCAAATGAATTATAAAGTTATAGTGGATCAAGTAAATGAATATTTTATTGACTAAGGTATAATAGACTCGGATATCTTCAGAAAATATTGCTGTTAATGCATAACCATTAATATCATTCAATATATTAGTGAATAAATGCATATCAATTACTTTTCAATTACCATTTTGAAGTGTAAATTAAAATAATAACGATTTCCTAGTTTGTAGGTTGTCCATTTTGTTGACTTCCACAACTGTGAATCATTCTCAGAATTTTGTTTCCAATTCGTCTTCTAACCACACAAGGCATTTGTCCAAATTATATACCAACTTTTTCTCCGAACTTGAAAAAAAAATTGGCAAAGTTCTTAAATGTGTCACGCATGGAGTTGGTTAAATTCGTGCCAAAACTCTGGTTGGAGGGCAACCGAAGACGAAATTATAAAGTTTTTAAATTAAATATTACAATATTTAATTAATGAACAAGTTAATATTTCTAATTTAAACCTTAAAAAGATTTAGTTGAATTGTTTGTGGAACGCCTTGGAACAGGGTTGCTGTCTCTATTTGATGATATTGTTTGGGCTGTTGATGTGAGATGAACTGCACTTTGTCTTATTTGATGTGTATTTTCATTTGTGATATGTCCTGATGATGACTGATTTGATGAAACGTTGACCAGTTAATTTTATTCCTGTATTTTAGAAACATAAGGCTTTTTTTCTTGGCATTTTTTCGAATCCATTCTAATGATTAATTTATACCAACCATTATTATTAGCTCGGCACTACAACTCGGTTACGAGTCTTGGTCTCCTCCACCAGCCTCCTCCAGTCCTCACTGTTCTGCGCAGCTGACATCCAGTTCCTCACTCCCAGGAATTCTCTGGCATCTCTCGCCACACCATCCGACCATCTCAGCTTCGGTCTCCCTCTTCTCCTAATTTCAAGGAGAGGTTCAGTCAAGACCCTCTTAGGTATTGCCTCGTCCTCCATCCTAGCCACGTGTCCAGCCCATCGCAATCTCAAAAGCTTCATTGTCAGCATATATTTCGTTGTTCGTTCGCCTTCTCCAGTTCCCGTTGAGGTGGACTCCTCCGAAAATTCTTCGGAGGATTTTCCTTTCAAAAACTAGATTTATATCTTAAAGGCCGTATTATATTTGGATTAATGTTTTGGGATTTAAAGTTACTACATTATATAGCCCAAGAAAACTTACTCCTTTATTACATTTCGTAATTTTTGTAGCTGAGATGTACTATTTACGGAAAATAATAATAAATATTACAAATATAAAACGAAAAAGTGGTAATTTAAAGCTGAAAATCCCATTGAAAGAGCTGATCGGTTTCAGAGAGCGATTTCAAGACTAATTTATTTATGCTGTTGTTTAGTTCAGCTCGCGTGGCTGACCCTTCCCAAAGCGAACATTTTGGGCTCTAGCTTAAACCAATTTAGATTCAATTAATTCTTAATTGTTTTTTAAAATTAAGAAACTTATATTATTGCCAATTAGTATGTAACCATTTTACTCGAGCAACTTAAGTCTAATAGTATTGGTTATTGGCTAAGTTTAAAAATGCAATGTAAACGTGCCTACTGTAATTAATTTAAATTTTTAAATTTTATTAATGATCATATGGAATGAAAAGAAAGAAAAAAAATGTTGTTGCGTGATCATAAGTGGCTGACACGAAATAAAAAATAAATAAATAGTATGAAAAATAGAAAGATATTTTTAATTTTAAAAAATAACATTTATAAATTTATGAATCATACGTTCGACAAAAATGAGCTTTATTTTTCTCTAGCACTCAAGATTATGATCCGTTGTATGGGATAATAACACAAAACGTGGGTTCTTAATGCCTTATAAAAATTAATAATATAGAGAAATTAAGAACGTTCAATTATATTCACAAATTTAAAAAAATCGAATTTAGCCACATTAAAAACTAAAACATAAGCCTTCAAATAGTAGAGAGCTTTTTAGTTAATTATTTTGTCTTTCATATAGTTTTAAATTATCCTATATAAATATATTTTACAAACAGGCACACACGAAATCTTACTTATAAAATTGGCAAGAGAACAAGATACAGGACAAGGTTTACCATGAGGAAACGAATAAGCCAAGATTCTTGAGGCCAGCAACAATCCTAATAAAAAAAAAAAATGTTCTACTATTTTCCTTGTGTGCCTGTACCTTACTTTCAACGAATCCTAGTATCTTGTATTTTATGAGGACATTTTTTAGTAATTTATAGTAACCGTGGGCTACAAATCGACTTGGATTCGATGTTTTAATCCCCTTATTTGTGTTTCAACTATCTTAAAGTTATTCGAGTAGTTTAGAGATCAGAATCCCGTGGATAGAACGGTAAGAGATACGAAAAAGTAGAAAAATTCGGATTACAAAAAAATAATTCTGAATAATATTGGGAGAAATAATTCTAGGTACAAGAATTGTGTTGTCACCGTTACGGTCCGTCCCGCTTTGCAGCTGTAAAAGAAAATATTACCCGTAAAGATTTTTTTTCAGGTTTGATTTGCATTTTTAACCTATTAGTCCAGGATCCCTGGTACATTTTTGCACTTGATTACTATCAAGCTGAATCTTCGTGAATAGCTTCGTTTGGATGAGACGCCCAACCATTTCCTTTGCGAAAATTCTCGATTGTGGTAGCTAACAGAGGTAGCAAGGATAAAATATATCGATTTGATGATTTTCCAAAATTTAAGGATAACGTACCACGCAATTTGTAGGACAATATGACTGTTAAATTATATAAATATTAACTAAGTAAAAAAAAAAAAAAAATCAGCCGGTTAGTAATCATTTTTGATGACATCGTTATCGATACATGTTGGAAGGAGGGGATTCTTTGATCAAACCATACATTTTGTAAAAAAAAATATTTTTTCAAATTATTTAGATAATTATCTCGAGATTTAACAAAATAAAACCCAGTTAATAATACATTTTTATAGAATCATCAAATCGACATATTTTATCCTTGCTACCTCTGTTAGCTACCACAATCGAGAATTTTCGCAAAGGAAATTGTTGGGCGTCTCATCAAAACGAAGCTATTCACGAAGATTCAGCTTGATAGTAATCAAGTGCAAAAATGTACCAGGGATCCTGGACTATGCGTTTTATATTTCAACATTTAAAAGAAGAGTTGAAATTTGCTTTGCATATGAACTTAGCCTTGAAATATTGAATGAGATTTCCATTGAGATGCTAATACATTGTTTAAAATTTGATTGTTTGAGAGCATATGGATAAAAAAAAAATTGTTTATTCTTTTAAAAAAAAATTATTGATTATTATTCCTTAATAAATTTTAAAAGGTGAATTCTGTTAAAAACACAACTCTTAGCTAAGTGCTAAGTATTAAAAATATAACTTTGTTTGCTTGTTCATATTTTTAAAATTTACGAGTGTATTATAACAATACAACGTGTGAATATAATGGCATGAATGATAGATAGTGGATAAAGTTAGAGTAACTAGCAGTTGGTAGTTTAAGTAGTGAAACCACCCAGTGCTATTCAAATAACTAATTTAACTTAAAACGTCACGAGGCCAACATCTTTTCACCTCGAATGATCATCAGGAATTGAAGAAGTTAAACTAGTGGGTTTGAGTGGGAATAAAGTTTGTCATGAAAATATTGGTATCGGGTTCGGGCCAAATCAGCAACAAATCAGACATTAAGACCATTATTGATGACTTTATTCGTAACAAAGTTAAGGAATTTACAAAGGACTTTGTAAAGGGTTGTAATGATTTAAAAATTATTTAAATAAAAACTCTTAAATATCTTAATAAATAAAAATGTGGATACTAATCATTCAGACAACTTATTATTATTATTTGACGCAATTGCTAAAGATGAGAAGGGGAAAAGGGAGTTAAGAGCGAGAAGAAAATGAACTCTGCTGAGCCAGCGAGTCGATTATGCAGAAAATATAAAACTAAGATTAAAAAATAAACTAAGATCCGAAGGCCGAAGCGAGACCTCTTTTTATTTCCCCGACCGAGGCAGTAAACTCTTCAGCGCCTTCGATCCTCTTGGCCTCTTCTCGTAGTGCTCTTCGGGGACCGTCCGGAATGGTCCGCCGGCCGTCGTAAACCGGATCAGCACTGCTACGATTTCGGCGAGACTCCTCAGTGGATTTCTCCACTTGGGTCCGAGTCAACATCCATAGTGAAAAACTATCTTTTGCTTAAACCACCTTATGCTCAGCTGTACAGCTGTTTATATATCTATAATAAATTAAAAAAATAATCACTAATAATACTGCGGATTCGTTACACGATTAAAAAGTGAAATTATTGAAGAGTTTATACACAATCCGGTTTAAGCTTAAACAAACAAAGCGTACAGAGCGGATAGCTGCATTGTGTCCATGATCCCATTGAATATGCATTACATTACGCGGAGTCAGTCATGAGCGAGAATGTGCGAGGATCAGCGTTATAGGACTCCCGGGCTCACTCAGCCTACGCACGGTAGGAACTCCATTCCGCCTGGGACAATGCCACTTCTCGAATGTTAATTGAATGCTATAATGCCCCGGAGGCAATTATAGTTCATAAACTTCATTCGGCTTGGCGCTTTCACTTGTATTCAAATGCCGATTAATCGAATTGATAAACATCAAATAGCGGATCAAAGGTATCGATTGTATCTTTGTCGTGGCTACGGTTCCCAGTATCGGAGATACCATAGAAATAATTATTTCTATCTGCATTAAACCACTTCCTCGAAAATAATTTGTGGTATGAGATTATATTTACAATAAAGCAATCCACCAATTCTCCAATACTATTTTTCTGTTAACAATTCAAAATTATCCATTCAAATACGTCAAAAGCTAAAGGTTAATACATACAAACATACATCCATGATATTACACGATTTATATCTAGAGCCCCTGGGGAATAAGTTGTGAAGTCGAATTTTATCCAAAATTAATTTCTTGCACTTAAAGAAGCGGAATCGTGTTATTCTCGTAATGAATAAGTGACTAATTCAGACATTGACTTGAAATGGAAAGTCCCCTTAAGGATAACAGATGTGTATAAAATTAAATGAATATATATCTGGCTAAAGGGCTACATTATTAGAATGATACAATATTTGCAAAAGTATTGAAGTATAAATAGTATAAATAGAATGAAAATCTAAAATAACAAGAATTTATACCAATTTTAATTTAACAATATTTTAAAAAACAGATTAATAGAAGAGAAAGAAACAATTATAAAATAAAAGTTAACAATAATCATTATAAGTGAAGAATTAACAGTTACATATATAACACTATCAGCGATTTACACTTATTTCTCCTTCTTTAAAATTTCCAACTAGATAATACAATACATATTTACGTTGTTTATATACACATTATTAGTGAAAAAATTATTAGTAATTCATATATTACATCTGATGGATATGCGCTATTAATTATTACTGATTATAGAGAATCTGTTTCGGAATTTAGAAGATGAATTCGCTTTTTTTACAACTCCATTTCAAGCCAAAAACTACGAGAACAATACGATTCAGGTTCCTTCAATACAACAAACTCACTCTGGATGATTGATCTACGGTTCTTGGGATTGTTCTTTATAATTCTGGCATTAATAATTTTTTTCATTTTTATTCTTAGTTCTTAACTAATTAAGATATCAAACGTTTTGTCTAGTTTTGAGTACGTTTATCACCATAAACAGTTTTCTGCTCTTAAAATAAAAAGACAATGGAATAGTTTAGATCGATTTTTGTTATCTAAGAAGTGCAAAATAGTTAATCTTCATTAAATAATTAAGCTTAGATTAGCTTGCTGGGAACAGAGTTTGATAGTACGCGCATCGCAAAAAAGAGCTTCAGATAAATTCAAGCTCTCGAGTTTTATAACAGCACTAACCGGTGGAGGCGTAGCTATCGATTTTTCTACCCGTAGATTATATATTAAATATGAAAGGTGCCCTTAGCACCTAGCCCTGTGTGGTTTATGTCTCCAAGGAGGCCAGCAAGGGTATCTCTTATTTATATTGGAAGCAGAGCTGTTGTGAGTTCTGAAAGAATCAGGTTAATCGCCAATAGTTTGGGTTCAGAATATCTTAAAGTTCTAAGCAAGTAGTTTATTATATATACGTTTCACTGTAGGTCTTCATCAGGGGTTTATAGTCACTAGTATAAAATACCTTTTGACTTAAAGTGTAGTGATGTGCATATAATAGTATTAACTTTTTATGAGGCGTTCAAAATCTTATAACTCCAAAATTTACTTTTTTGCTAGTTTAGTCAAGCAATTTTGTCGAACACGACACTATGCCGCGTTATTTCTCATGGTATTAGTCCGGTTTTGAACCTGAAGTTTCGGGAGTATAGAGCATTGCTAGACAAAACTAGAATAAAAAATATGAAAAAGTTATTTTATTCATTTAAAAAAAAAATGGAACTAGGAAAATGGTTTGGATATCTAGTCAATTCCTGACATATTATCGAACCAAAGACAAAGTATCGAAAGTGAAAAGCACCACTTTTCAGGATAGTGAAAAAACTGTTTCAAGGTTCTGTCAAAATCTTATCGTGAAAACCAATTTACCTGTGCATAAATTTGATTAAGTGTCTTGGAGATGAATCTATATGAATTTTATATCAATTATCAATCTAAAGCCATTGTTAATATATAGCAAACGAAAAAAACCGTATTTTTCACACCCGATAGTTCGCATTTGTATCGACTTTAAGCTGTATTTTTTAATTTTAGTTAAAATTAACTAAATTATTATTAAATTTATTTAATAAATTATTTAATCGTATGATGGTTTGAGGCTAACTCTATTTTATCCCCTTCCAAAAAAAAAAAGAGAGAGACAAAATATTTATCAATAATAAATATAATGTTCCTGATGGTTGGAAAGTTGGCGAACTAAATTAATAAGATCCTTGGAGGAACGAAACTCTGGACACATTCTGATGCATTTTACATCGAAAATAAAATTCTGCTACTTACGATTCTGAATGCATCTAAGGTAATTTCTTTTTCGATTACATTCAGAAATCCCTAAGGGGCCGACACGCACCCTAGAATACGGTAACCACAGCCTTCATGGTAAATAGCGTGGTAAAGGAGGTTGCCATGGTAATATATGCAGGTTGCATCTTGATGCCCTGGGCATGCAGGTATTGATCCGATGCATTACCCCCACTCCCCGGCCTATGCAACCCTAAATCACTCCTCTAACTCTACGCTGAAATATTACCACGGGGGAACACCCTAGGGGGATTGGAGCTGTAGTTTTGAGATTGGTAGGTTCTTCTGCGTAACGGGTAAGGTATGTCTGGAGTTAGTGGGGTTTTTGGTAAGTCTGTTATTCGGATGCTTCTGTTATGTTAGCCTAGGCCAAAGTATTTAATGGATCTTACTGAATATCTTGTGTTCATCTCGAACACAGAGAAATGACAAGGTTAAGCAATTTTTAAATTTATATGATAAGGATTACCGATGTCAAACGGAAAAAAAAGTCAAATAATGATATATTTTAATATTAACAAACATTTTTCTGTTTCATATTCAATTTAATTTAGAAACTTTTTAGATCACATTTTTAAAAAGTAAAAAAATCAACTATTATTTGCCCATCCAATAATTTTTCACACTACTTCCCTTTTTTTTTTTTTAATTGCAACTATCATTATTGAATTGAAATATGATACAACCTGCCACACTTTAGGGCATGGCTAGGACAAAACTAGAATAAAAAATATGAAACAATATTTTATCCATTTCAAAAAATTGGAACTAGGAAAATGGTTTGGATATCTAGTCAATTCCTTCATATAACAATCCTAAAGCAGTTGTTATATATAGCACCGAAAACCGTATTTTTCACATCCGATAGTTCGCATTTGTATCGACTTTAAGCTGTATTTTTTAATTGTAGTTAAAATTAATTAAATAATTATTAAATTTATTTAATAAATTATTTAATCGTTTGGTGGTTTGAGGCTAACTCTATTACATCCTCTTCCAAAAAA